>JBAMBO010001537.1:0-115755 GCA_037044535.1 Lordiphosa magnipectinata
TGACGATGACGATGACGATGACGATGACGATGACGATGACGATGACGATGACGATGACGATGACGACGACGATGACGATGACGATGACGATGACGATGACGATGACGATGACGATGACGATGACGATGACGATGACGATGACGATGACGATGACGATGACGATGACGATGACGATGACGATGACGATGACGATGACGATGACGATGACGATGACGATGACGATGACGATGACGACGACGATGACGATGACGATGACGATGACGATGACGATGACGATGACGATGACGATGACGATGACGATGACGATGACGATGACGATGACGATGACGATGACGATGACGATGACGATGACGATGACGATGACGATGACGATGACGATGACGATGACGATGACGATGACGATGACGATGACGATGACGATGACGATGACGATGACGATGACGATGACGATGACGATGACGATGACGATGACGATGACGATGACGATGACGATGACGATGACGATGACGATGACGATGACGATGACGATGACGATGACGATGACGATGACGATGACGATGACGATGACGATGACGATGACGATGACGATGACGATGACGATGACGATGACGATGACGATGACGATGACGATGACGATGACGATGACGATGACGATGACGATGACGATGACGATGACGATGACGATGACGATGACGATGACGATGACGATGACGATGACGATGACGATGACGATGACGATGACGATGACGATGACGATGACGATGACGATGACGATGACGATGACGATGACGATGACGATGACGATGACGATGACGATGACGATGACGATGACGATGACGATGACGATGACGATGACGATGACGATGACGATGACGATGACGATGACGATGACGATGACGATGACGATGACGATGACGATGACGATGACGATGACGATGACGATGACGATGACGATGACGATGACGATGACGATGACGATGACGATGACGATGACGATGACGATGACGATGACGATGACGATGACGATGACGATGACGATGACGATGACGATGACGATGACGATGACGATGACGATGACGATGACGATGACGATGACGATGACGATGACGATGACGATGACGATGACGATGACGATGACGATGACGATGACGATGACGATGACGATGACGATGACGATGACGATGACGATGACGATGACGATGACGATGACGATGACGATGACGATGACGATGACGATGACGATGACGATGACGATGACGATGACGATGACGATGACGATGACGATGACGATGACGATGACGATGACGATGACGATGACGATGACGATGACGATGACGATGACGATGACGATGACGATGACGATGACGATGACGATGACGATGACGATGACGATGACGATGACGATGACGATGACGATGACGATGACGATGACGATGACGATGACGATGACGATGACGATGACGATGACGATGACGATGACGATGACGATGACGATGACGATGACGATGACGATGACGATGACGATGACGATGACGATGACGATGACGATGACGATGACGATGACGATGACGATGACGATGACGATGACGATGACGATGACGATGACGATGACGATGACGATGACGATGACGATGACGATGACGATGACGATGACGATGACGATGACGATGACGATGACGATGACGATGACGATGACGATGACGATGACGATGACGATGACGATGACGATGACGATGACGATGACGATGACGATGACGATGACGATGACGATGACGATGACGATGACGATGACGATGACGATGACGATGACGATGACGATGACGATGACGATGACGATGACGATGACGATGACGATGACGATGACGATGACGATGACGATGACGATGACGATGACGATGACGATGACGATGACGATGACGATGACGATGACGATGACGATGACGATGACGATGACGATGACGATGACGATGACGATGACGATGACGATGACGATGACGATGACGATGACGATGACGATGACGATGACGATGACGATGACGATGACGATGACGATGACGATGACGATGACGATGACGATGACGATGACGATGACGATGACGATGACGATGACGATGACGATGACGATGACGATGACGATGACGATGACGATGACGATGACGATGACGATGACGATGACGATGACGATGACGATGACGATGACGATGACGATGACGATGACGATGACGATGACGATGACGATGACGATGACGATGACGATGACGATGACGATGACGATGACGATGACGATGACGATGACGATGACGATGACGATGACGATGACGATGACGATGACGATGACGATGACGATGACGATGACGATGACGATGACGATGACGATGACGATGACGATGACGATGACGATGACGATGACGATGACGATGACGATGACGATGACGATGACGATGACGATGACGATGACGATGACGATGACGATGACGATGACGATGACGATGACGATGACGATGACGATGACGATGACGATGACGATGACGATGACGATGACGATGACGATGACGATGACGATGACGATGACGATGACGATGACGATGACGATGACGATGACGATGACGATGACGATGACGATGACGATGACGATGACGATGACGATGACGATGACGATGACGATGACGATGACGATGACGATGACGATGACGATGACGATGACGATGACGATGACGATGACGATGACGATGACGATGACGATGACGATGACGATGACGATGACGATGACGATGACGATGACGATGACGATGACGATGACGATGACGATGACGATGACGATGACGATGACGATGACGATGACGATGACGATGACGATGACGATGACGATGACGATGACGATGACGATGACGATGACGATGACGATGACGATGACGATGACGATGACGATGACGATGACGATGACGATGACGATGACGATGACGATGACGATGACGATGACGATGACGATGACGATGACGATGACGATGACGATGACGATGACGATGACGATGACGATGACGATGACGATGACGATGACGATGACGATGACGATGACGATGACGATGACGATGACGATGACGATGACGATGACGATGACGATGACGATGACGATGACGATGACGATGACGATGACGATGACGATGACGATGACGATGACGATGACGATGACGATGACGATGACGATGACGATGACGATGACGATGACGATGACGATGACGATGACGATGACGATGACGATGACGATGACGATGACGATGACGATGACGATGACGATGACGATGACGATGACGATGACGATGACGATGACGATGACGATGACGATGACGATGACGATGACGATGACGATGACGATGACGATGACGATGACGATGACGATGACGATGACGATGACGATGACGATGACGATGACGATGACGATGACGATGACGATGACGATGACGATGACGATGACGATGACGATGACGATGACGATGACGATGACGATGACGATGACGATGACGATGACGATGACGATGACGATGACGATGACGATGACGATGACGATGACGATGACGATGACGATGACGATGACGATGACGATGACGATGACGATGACGATGACGATGACGATGACGATGACGATGACGATGACGATGACGATGACGATGACGATGACGATGACGATGACGATGACGATGACGATGACGATGACGATGACGATGACGATGACGATGACGATGACGATGACGATGACGATGACGATGACGATGACGATGACGATGACGATGACGATGACGATGACGATGACGATGACGATGACGATGACGATGACGATGACGATGACGATGACGATGACGATGACGATGACGATGACGATGACGATGACGATGACGATGACGATGACGATGACGATGACGATGACGATGACGATGACGATGACGATGACGATGACGATGACGATGACGATGACGATGACGATGACGATGACGATGACGATGACGATGACGATGACGATGACGATGACGATGACGATGACGATGACGATGACGATGACGATGACGATGACGATGACGATGACGATGACGATGACGATGACGATGACGATGACGATGACGATGACGATGACGATGACGATGACGATGACGATGACGATGACGATGACGATGACGATGACGATGACGATGACGATGACGATGACGATGACGATGACGATGACGATGACGATGACGATGACGATGACGATGACGATGACGATGACGATGACGATGACGATGACGATGACGATGACGATGACGATGACGATGACGATGACGATGACGATGACGATGACGATGACGATGACGATGACGATGACGATGACGATGACGATGACGATGACGATGACGATGACGATGACGATGACGATGACGATGACGATGACGATGACGATGACGATGACGATGACGATGACGATGACGATGACGATGACGATGACGATGACGATGACGATGACGATGACGATGACGATGACGATGACGATGACGATGACGATGACGATGACGATGACGATGACGATGACGATGACGATGACGATGACGATGACGATGACGATGACGATGACGATGACGATGACGATGACGATGACGATGACGATGACGATGACGATGACGATGACGATGACGATGACGATGACGATGACGATGACGATGACGATGACGATGACGATGACGATGACGATGACGATGACGATGACGATGACGATGACGATGACGATGACGATGACGATGACGATGACGATGACGATGACGATGACGATGACGATGACGATGACGATGACGATGACGATGACGATGACGATGACGATGACGATGACGATGACGATGACGATGACGATGACGATGACGATGACGATGACGATGACGATGACGATGACGATGACGATGACGATGACGATGACGATGACGATGACGATGACGATGACGATGACGATGACGATGACGATGACGATGACGATGACGATGACGATGACGATGACGATGACGATGACGATGACGATGACGATGACGATGACGATGACGATGACGATGACGATGACGATGACGATGACGATGACGATGACGATGACGATGACGATGACGATGACGATGACGATGACGATGACGATGACGATGACGATGACGATGACGATGACGATGACGATGACGATAACGATGACGATAACGATGACGATGACGATGACGATGACGATGACGATGACGATGACGATGACGATGACGATGACGATGACGATGACGATGACGATGACGATGACGATGACGATGACGATGACGATGACGATGACGATGACGATGACGATGACGATGACGATGACGATGACGATGACGATGACGATGACGATGACGATGACGATGACGATGACGATGACGATGACGATGACGATGACGATGACGATGACGATGACGATAACGATAACGATGACGATGACGATGACGATGACGATAACGATAACGATAACGATAACGATAACGATAACGATAACGATAACGATGTAAGGAAGTTTTTCAGCTGAGGTAGGACTGAGTTCTGTCCAAGGTCACTTACAAGCAAATTTATAGAATTGCCGGGACTTGGGAAGGGAAAAATTCTCATAATTTTTTCAAAAAAACTTGTATATTTGGGGTTTCTTTTGTCGCCAAAACACCACACCTCCGGCGACCCAGCAAGGTGTGTTAATTTGACCCACCTGGTACAGTTAGGTCGTAGGAACCAAGCTACAAGCAATTTCTACGGGTTCTCTGACCTGATCTGAGGCCTGTCTCTTCTGGTATCCACTCTCAGTGTGTAACACGTCGAAATGCCGGCGACCCAGCGCAAATCGACACTTTACCCACGTGTACCGACCACGATTACTCCAGCCGCATGCCGTCGGCGACCCAGCAAGGCATGCTAGCTTGATCAACCATGGTACAGTTGAGTTGGAGACACTAGATAACACAAAGGCACGAATTTAATCTATTCCACAAAGTTTTATTTCTAGCTTGAAGTTTTCTTACACAAATTTTCAAAGGGGGCTGGGGCACACGTGATCACAAAAAGGGAGGTTTCCCTAACCGCACCATTGTTTTCCCTACCTCCTATCGAAGTTAAGCCTGGCTCACCCGCTGGTCTGGATTTCACACGCTGTGGTTCCCTTGCTTTCTGTGGTTCGTTGCTTAATGACTTTGCTCCTCGTTGGTGGACACAACACAGGAGATCTTTGTGCAGTTGGGCACGACGCGTTGGTACTACGGCGGGGGCGTGGCACTGTATAATACCGGCTGGAGAGTTAAATTTTTATCACATCCGTCGGTCATCGCGGGGAAAACTTGACTGTCCTCTGGCGTTTGCCAAACGTTTGCCGTGGCCTAATTCTGGCACCGCCGCTCTAACGCATGGCTGACGCGGGCCAAGCGATCGCGTCGGGGTGGGTTTGCTGGCATGTGTGTGTGTGGGTGTGTGTGAGTGCGTAGTTTTCTGTTGTTGTTGTCGCTTGTTGTCTGCCGGCTTGCAATTTGTATGTACGTGTGCTAGCTGTGTGTATGGCTACTGGTATGTGCATACCGTTTGTCTCTCGCATCTGGCTGGTTCTGTTGGTATGTATTTTTATACCCTGTTCCCATTAAAAATGGGAAAAAGGGATCATGAAGTTGTGCAAATGTATGTAACAGGCAGAAGGAAGCTTCTCCGACCCTATAAAGTATATATATTCTTGATCAGCATCAACAGCCGAGTCGATATAGCCATGTCCGTCTGTCCGTCTGTCTGTCTGTCTGTCTCTCTGTATGAACGCGTCGATCTCAGAGACTATAAGAGATAGAGACACAAATTTTGGCATGCACATAGGTGTATACCGTACCCAGATCAAGTTTGTTTCAGATTTTGAAAATATCCCCCCCTCCCCCCTTAAACCGCAAAAAACTGTCACAGCCACAATTTTAAAGTTAGAACCTTGTGGCTTAACATATGCTATCCTAGGCCTTACATCTAACTACTCTCAAAAGGAAAATAAGATACGAGCAAAAACACAAAAGTTATTAAACAATTGTCTGAATTGAACAGGGTATTTTGTAGTCGGGAAACTCGAGTACAGCGCTCTTACTTGTTTTATTTATTTATTTTGAAATACCATCCTAACGCTACAAGTTCAAAAAACTTATATATTATTGCGTTAGTCACAAGGGCAAAGTAACATTTAAATTTGTGTTGATTTTACTTACTACCTAGAAACAGCTTCGTGATACAATAATGACATGAAATTAGACTTAGATGTAATCTTAAGTAACTGAATTATTTAAATTAATAATAATTATTACAATTTTTTTTATTTTTTTTTGATGCTTCTTTTTTCCTATTGTGTCCCTATAAGTACTCTTTAAGATTCACTTCTCAGATGAGATTCTAAAATCAATTGAAACTGCGTGGCGTTGTTTATTGTTTTCAAACTATGTGGTAGTTGATTCCGATTGCGAACAGCGAAAATGAAGAAATGTTTTTCGGAGCTGGATAGCTTGTATCGTAAGCACATTAAGTTGCACGTCCTTCTAGATGCGCAGAAGCTTAACATTTCAAAAAGATACGACGGCTCATTTGTGTATATAATCTTATGAAGAAGTGTTAATGCTCGTAGTCTTATCCAAGATTGTAATGGAAGGTTAAATATATTTATTGAAACGTCTGATATCCGGTCAAAGCGAGTACGAATATATATATATCTTGCGATATTATTAAATGCCACTTGCATTTTGTGTTGGCTTCTGGCGTCAGAAATACCAATAACATCAATGCCATAAAATAGTCTTGAAGTTAAATATGTCTTAGCAATTAATAGTCTCAGCTTCGTTGATATAAAGTCTTTAGTCAGATACAGTTGCCTGAGAAGTCCATACAATTTTCCTACAGATCCGGTGACATGATCACTCCAAGTTAATGTTTGATTAAAAGTAAATCCTAGGTTGCTCGCTCCCTCTACATACTGTATTGGTAAATTGTTAATTTTCAATGATGGCAATCCTACTGTGCTAACAACCTTGCTGGTTATAACTATACACTTGGACTTAACTGGGTTTAGGCCAAGGACATTCTTATTTGCCCAGTCATTAACTTTACATAGATCTCTATTACATATTTGAACACATTCATTAAACTGCGACATGGGACGAGAAACATAAAATTGAACATCATCTGCATGCATATGAACTTCACAATTAAACAAATCTGATGGCAGGTCATTGACATAAACAGAAAATAGTAAGGGCCCGAGAATCGGTCCCTGGGGTACACCACGTTTTAGGGTCAATAGCGATGAGGAATCCGTAATTGTAGCTACCAGTTGTTGTCGATTACTTAGATAAGATTGTAGCAGGTCAACAGCGGTGTTTGAGAACATATACATTCGATTTAGTTTAGTGCATAATACATCGTGATTAACTGTGTCGAATGCTTTACTGTAATCAAGTAGTGTCAATAATGTTATATTTCCATTGTCAATTTGTTTTCGAATGTCTTCCGTTATTTTGAGAATTCCAGTGGTGCAACTTTCTTTTCTTTCTAAAACCTGACTGATTGTTATTGAAAAGATTATTTGAAGTCATGAATTCGTTAATTTGTTTGGCCATCAGATGTTCAAGTATTTTAGATAAGTACGGAAGTATAGATATTGGTCTGTACTCATTAATAGATTTGGGCAAAGGAACAACCTTAGCTAATTTCCAAGAGTTCGGAAATTTCGAGGTGATTAAGGCGCTATTAAAAATATGAGTTAAGTAGGTCAAAATATTAGGGAGAATTATTTTTACGAACTTAGGGTTAATGTCATCCAGTCCAGTAGCATTCGACTTAATTAAAAGGATAGATTCCAGGACATCACACTGCCTGACGCAGGAAAAGCTAAAATTATTATCATATTCTTTATACTGTTCAGGTACATATTACACGTAATTTCAGGTACTGGTGAGTGCACAAACTTCCTGTTTAGTTCATCAGGGTCAACATTTATTCTTGTGGAGGACATAGGTTTACCAACTCCCAAATTCTTTAAATTGTTCCATGTTTGTCTATTGGAGGTTGCATAATTCAATTTGCTGTGGTAATACTGACGCTTAGAAGAAACTATTAATTTTTGCACCGTCTTTCTTAGATTTTTATACCGCATTCAAAGGATTTCTGTTTTAAAGCGTTTCCATTTACAAAAGGCATCATCGCGAAGATTTATGTGTTTCTTTATGTTATTTGTAAACCACGGTTTGTCAGTATGTCTACATAATTTATGCCGGAGCGGAAATGTGCGATCATAAAGGAACTTAATGTTATACTGCTAAAAGTCAAGTTTAAAGTCAATTGTAGGAAGATTATAAATCGAATTCCAATTTCATAAGTTAAAGTCATAATTTAATTTCCCGTAGTCAATATTCTTAAAATTCCTATATATGACTATGAGTCACTATAGTCAAGTTTTATATTGTAGGTCAGAAAAATCAGGTCATGTTTGGAGAATACTGGCATAGCAATTTGGTCATACAGTAGAATTTTTTCTAGGTTGTTTACGAAAAGTACATCTAATAGTGTATCACACGTACTAGTAAAATGTGTCGCAGCTGATGCATTTACAAGTTTTAGTCCAATAGATTCCATATTGTCTTGAAGATGGCTTTCACGTAGAGGTTACCAGTAAGAATAATTTCAGGATATGTCAAGGAAATTGTACAGACTAAGTCTATTATGTCTGTATACTCCGTGTTTCGATGTGGTATGTGTGTGTGCTGTAAGTGCGTAGCTTCTGTTGGCGTCGCTCGCTCGCTGTCCTCCAGCTTGTGTTTGTATGTGCGCGTGTTGCTGTAAGTGCGTAGCTTCTGTTGGCGTCGCTCGCTCGCTGTCCGCCGGCTTGTGTTTGTATGTGCGTGTGCTGCTGTGTGCATGTCTTGGCTGCTGCTGGTCGTTGTCAGTGATGATCACCTCGTGAACTAGTTCTATGACTTCAGTGTCCTTATAAACTACAAAATGTTCCCTAACTCCTTATGACCTACAAAACAACTTATGACCTACAAATGTGTCCCTAACTCCTTATAAACTACAAAACAACTTATAGACTAAAATGTTCCCTAACTCCTTATGACCTACAAAACAACTTTTGACCTACGAATGTGTCCCTAACTCCTTATAAAGCGTGGTACGGAGACTGTGACCGGCGAAGTTGAGGTTAGAGTTTTCGAAGTTTTACAGCGTGGCTTGGTTGTGCAAAATAAGTGTTCATTTGTATTTTTATGTTTATTTAGGTAAACAATTTATTATAATGATTTTTAATTTCACAAATATAGTCGTTTTATATATTAGTACCAGTGTACTATATATTAGCGCCAGCTATATATTAGCGCCAGACAAATTACAAGCGTCAGCTTAAAATATTTCGTGTGCTTCTTGCCTCTCTTCTTAATCCCGATTGACCGCCCTTCTTCGTGGTGGTACATAGTTGATAACATAGGACAAGAAACTATCGATGTTGGTTAGATCTGTGTATCGCACTGTTACATTCAAATGTGCGATAATATTTAAACAAACATAGGATTCAAACTTAAACTAACAAAATTCAATATTGGCGGCAACATTCCCCCCTTCGTAAATGAGCCTGTTTCAGCGTTATTTACCAACTTTTGCGCCGACATCCAATACAGCTACTTTTGTGGCAGGCCTCTCCATGGTTCCTCGTTTAGTTTGAATGGTCACCCTCCTGACCTGCCCGTCTTTGGCGATGATTGTGTTGGTTACGCGGCCCATTGGCCACAGGTTCCTAGGTAGGTTTTCATCAACAACGACGACAACACTACCAACTTGAATGGGAGCGGACTTCTCGAACCATTTGACTCGCCTGGTGAGTACAGGTGTATACTCCTTAACCCAACGCTTCCAGAAGCGGTCTCCGAAAAGTTGAGCTTGGTTCATCAGCTCCGGTGTAACCTTGTCCGGTTTTGGTTGACTTTGCCATGTAGCTTTTAAGCGGTCGATGTATAGAAGAAATGTCGCTACTGCTCTATACAAACGCCGCCATTGAGAAAAGTACTCGACGTTAAAAATGTCGTCAGACTTCTTTGACGTGACATGTACATGCTTTCTTAACTCTGATTTGTCGATGTCTTCGCAAGATGAGTCAGATTTTGGCCATTCATTATCCGGCTTAAGCAAAAAGTCAGGTCCTTGGAGCCAATTTTTTATTTTCACTGAGCTTGTGACTTTGGTTGCCATATCGGCAACATATGACTTGGTCGGGATCCATCGCCATTGATATATGTCAGAGTTCTCTAATATTTCTCCAACACGATGCATTACGAATTGTTGGAAATTTCTGGGATCCATTTTCAGCCATTGTAGTACCGTTTTGGAGTCCGACCAGTATGTGATTCTGTTGATTTTTAGCCCGCGTACTTGAAGCATTTTTTGTGCCAGACGTACACCTGCTACTGCTGCCTGCAACTCCATACGTGGAATGGACATTGGCTTGAGTGGCGCCACTTTACTTTTTGCTGCCATCAGAGCAACATGTATGGCCTCACCCAGCTGCACTCGAATATAGCAAGCGGCTGCATAGGCGGATTCGCTGGCATCAACGAAAATGTGCAGATCCACTTGAGACGCTTTTGTTAAATTCTGGGAATAACATCTAGGAATTTCCAGCGTCTGAATTTCGGGCAACAAACTTTTCCAATGTCCCCAGTCCTTAGAAAGGGATTGGGGCAGCTCTTCATCCCAGCCTATGTTGGATCGCCACACATGCAGCAGGAGTATTTTTAACCCAATGGTGTAGCAAGATACAAGTCCCATAGGGTCAAAAACTGACATGAGCACCTGAAGTACTTCTCGCTTGGTGGGAGTGATGCCCTCAGAAAAAACGTCTCGTCTTAGGCGTGCGAATCTGAGAATATATCGAAAAGAATCAGTTTGTGGTTCCCAATACATACCGAGGATTTTCTCCGTATCGCCGAATTGAACCGGTGATTGAGCAGCTGAATTGCCGCTTACAAGTTGGCTGAGAACCTTAGCAGAATTTGATGACCAATTTCGAATTTCGAAGCCTCCAGCATGGTGAACTTCGCGAACCAGATTTGATATTTCCAGTGCCTCCTGTTCGTTGTCCATGCTGTCGATGTAATCGTCGACATAGTGAGCCATTTGGACAGCCTCATGTACTCGTGGATTCTGTTGACGATATGGTTCGACGTTTTCGTTGTCATCCTTTGATTGAAGATTGCGAGGTTTTACTACCTCTAAGCTAAAGCTGTCCTTCACCATGTCATGTAGTTCTTGCCACTGACAATCACAATGATGCATAGTCCAATGTTTTGCTTCTTTTGACGATCCTTGAATGCTCCAACCAAGTAGACACTTTGTCGCAATGGGTTTATCAAATCCTCCTTCGCGCAATTTGCGTGGCACAGCAATTTTCCAATTATCTGAGCCGATGAGCAACATAGGTTGGACACTAGGGTATGATTGTAGTGGTAAGCCTTTCAAATACGGATATATTTTGCGCAGTTCGTTTGCATCCACGGACTGTCTCGGAAGAGCCAGATTGCGAATGGTACGGACATTGTTCAGCCAATAATGCTTATCGCTGTTTGCACCAGAAATTTTAATTGAAGCTTGTAGAGACAAGTTTTCTTTGCGTGTGGCTTCGCCGGTCCACTGTAAACACAAAGGACTCGGCACTCCTTTAATGCCAAGGGTGTTGAAGGTTTCCTCGTCTATAAGGGTAACGGAGGATCCCTCGTCCAGAAATGCAAATACCTGGAACGTTTTATTTCCCGCATGTAGATTAACTGGAACGATACGAAAATAATTATTTTTGGCCACATCGTTATGTGTGGTCACGATGGCCTGATCCTTCTTTGCTTGAGTTTTCGCCGGGGTTGCATCGTCTTTGGCGTGCTCATCTTTATGAAGCAATGGATGGTGCTTTTTGGTGCAACCATTCACACCACATGCGTTTTTTATAAAACAGATATTGCGGTGATTTTTGAGACAACGAAAACAGACCCTTTCTAATTTCGCCTTGTGCCATCTCTCATCTGTGGACATCTGATGAAATTCTTTGCATTGTGATACAACGTGGTCAGATGAACCGCATGCCATGCTTTTTTGATGAAGATTGGTTTCGGAAAACTTTGAAATTTGATTCATGGGCTTGATGTTTGGATAAACCATCCTGGCTAGCCGATTGGACAAATTGACCCTCGTGATGAGAATTGACTGGATTCGATTTGTATGTGGAGGGGCAAACTACGGTTGACGCTGCCTCAGCTATCTTGTAAAGCCAGTCGCTAAACTCTTTGACTGGTGGATTGGTGCCCTTAGGATACATCGCCCAGTCGAGCTTGTGCTTATTGGACAACTTGTCGATAAGCTCCTTAACCAGCATGGGGTTATTGAGGTGAGCTCCCAGCTCACAAGCTACCATTGTTGCGCATATGTTGCGCACAGCCAACGCAAACTCTATTAAGGATTCTAACCTATCCTTGGGTGGCGGCAGTTTTCTGACCCTTTCGATCATCTTCTCCAGAATATGCTCTGGTCTACCAAAGAACATTTTTAATGTAGATATTACGTCAGCAACCATTGTAGGAAGAAGAAGCTTGTCTTTGACCAGTTCTCGGGCTTTGCCTCCTAGGCATTTTTGCAGGCGGAGCATGTTTTCAACGTTGGAGAATCCTGCGACTGAAGTACTATTGTCAAATGTGCTGATAAACATCGGCCATTCTTCAGGGTCGCCGTTGAACTTTGGTAAATCCTTTGGAATTACTTGCCTAGCCGCAAGTTGAGAACTTGATGGACTAATTATTCCGGCAGGAATAGTTGAGTTTTGAACGTTCATTTGAGCAAGCAGTTGATATTTTTGCTCTATGTACCTCTCCTCTGTAGCTCTTTTTTCCTCTAACATAGCCAACATTAGTTGTTGCTGACTTGTTGTATTGATCGCGTTTTGCTGGTGTGTAGTTTCATCCAACTTAAGTAATGGTGCACCCTGTTGGGATTCGTCAAGGGTTTGTATGTTTGGTGGCGCCGATGGTGCCGCTGCACCATCCTTGGAGGAAGCGTTCCTTTTTTGGGGCGAATGTAGCATCATATTGGATGAATTTGGAAGCGCTTTCTGTGTGATACAATTTTCACAGCTCCACTCTTTAGATGCAATGTTCTCGTCTACTCCGACGCACACGTAGTGATACCAAATGTCGCATTGGTCACACTGAACCCAGCTTTCGAAATTGTCTTTGTTGTGTTGTCTTTTACACACTCCGCACACAGTCATAATTTATTGCATTAGTAATACCGATTGATTTTACTTATGATTTTAAGGGACTTTAATCCGTCGCTTTTATATTTTATGTATGTTTTTTAGTGACTTTAATCCGTCGCTTTTATATTTTATGTATGTTTTTAGTGACTTTAATCCGTCGCTTTTTAGTGACTTTAATCCGTCGCTTTTAAGTTGTATGTATGTATGTATTTAACTGTTCACAGTTGCGCAGTTAATGCTTGGTCGTGTCACGACATAATTCAGAGTACATACACGACTATTTCCAGCAGTTGTGAAATTCGTTTCTGTATACATGCGTACACGCATACACGCAAACTCACTCATATGTATGTGTTGCAATGACGAAATAGTTTAAGGAAATATATTGGCTTATTTCCAGCTAATGTTTTGTCCACTTTTGAATGCCAATTAATGCATTTATGCAAACACACACACTACACTGCAATTACAGAAAATTACATGAAATATTTTAAGAAATGTGACCGGCGAAGTTGAGGTTAGAGTTTTCGAAGTTTTACAGCGTGGCTTGGTTGTGCAAAATAAGTGTTCATTTGTATTTTTATACTCTGTACCGAAGGTACATAGAGTATATTAAGTTTGTGCAAAAGTATGTAACAGGGAGAAGGAATCATTTCCGACCCTATAAAGTATATATATTCTTGATCAGCATCAATAGCCGAGTCGATATAGCCATGTCCGTCCGTCCGTCCGTCCGTCCGTCCGTATGAACGAAGAGATCTCAGAGATGGTAAGAGATAGAGGTTTGACATGTATGGGGCATATATTTCTTATACTTGCAGGCAGATCAAGTTTATTTTCAATTTTTGCCACGCCCCCTCCCGCCCCCGCAATTTGGAAAAAACGTCATATCTCCTACAGTTTTGAAGATAGATCGTTCGTACCTTCTAGAGATACCTTGTAAATAAAATTATTTATCGATTTGCTGAAGGAATGATAAAGATCGGATGAACGATACTCAAGTTATGAGCAAAAAACGGCCAGTAAACACCCAGCACCACCCCACCCACCACCGCAGCATTCTATTGAACGTCAGTCTTAGTGAGAGAGAGGAGAGAGAGAGAGAGAGTGAAACTTAGAGATGAGCGCGTATAACTCGTGAGCAAATGCGAGCTGAGACGTTAAGGGTACAGAGTATGTTATAGTCGGGCTTGACCGACTTTCTTTCTTGTTATGTTTATTTAGGTAAACAATTTATTATAATGATTTTTAATTTCACAAATATAGTCGTTTTATATATTAGTACCAGTGTACTATATATTAGCGCCAGCTATATATTAGCGCCAGACAAATTACAAGCGTCAGCTTAAAATATTTCGTGTGCTTCTTGCCTCTCTTCTTAATCCCGATTGACCGCCCTTCTTCGTGATGGTACATAGTTGATGACATAGGACAAGAAACTATCGATGTTGGTTAGATCTGTGTATCGCACTGTTACATTCAAATGTGCGATAATATTTAAACAAACATAGGATTCAAATTTAAACTAACAAAATTCAATATTGGCGGCAACAGAGACGTTGACAATTTTTGCGGACCCCATCTAATTACATAGCTCAGGAAATCCGCTCACGAAAATTCTCAGAGCGCATTGTCAGAGCGAGTACGGAGCAACCAACAATTCGCTATGACTAAGCTGAAGTCTTCACAGCCCATTATAGTAGTGGCTCCTTCGGCTTACTGTGGTAGCTTCCGTTGCTACTGTTGTGGCCACCTTTAAATCCATATTCACCTAGTTTATCCTCCTCTAATACGCCCGGCGACTATGATCCGCCTCCAGTCTATAAAGCAGGCTGTGGCTATGAATATTGCCTCTGGTTTAATATGCGGCCCAGCAATTTTAATCTCCAGATGCGTTTTGTGTTGTCGTTATAGCAGTATGTCTAAGTGGCTAAGTTCTGCTCCCGCAGTCTAAAATAAAGGGCTTCTACCGCCCAACACAAAATGCTTCCATGAAATAGACCAAGGCATTAACACAGACAACTGCATTTCCCCTAGAGATTTGACAGACAAGAGTGCGTAGTTCATAAAAAGTGAAAGTGGAATTTCCTACGTCTCGATAAAAATGATTTTGGCAGCCTTCACAGCGGCTTCCCACAACCCTCCAATGTGTGGAGAACGAGGCGGGATGTGACGCCAATTGATGCCAAGCGCAAGGCACTCCTCCATTAGCTGGCTTTGCTGGGGATCGCTCAAGAAGAGTAGCCTAAGTTCAGATAATTCATTTTTTGCTCCAACAAAGTTGGTGGCATTGTCTGACCATATGGTGTGCGGTTTACCCCTTAGACTGACGAAACGTTTCAGCGCAGCAATAAACGAAAGCGTGGAGAAGTCCACGATCAATTCAAGATGAGTGGCCTTTGTAGCAAAACATACGAAGATTGATATGTAGCATTTTGCTGGTGGCCTATTTCTATCCTCGGACTTCAAATAGAACGGCCCACAAAAGTCAACTCCGGTGATGTGAAATGTGGAGCTTGGCTGCACGCGTTCAGCAGGAAGAGGAGCCATGACATGCTCTTGCAGCTTTGGACGTAGGCGAAAACAGCGAATGCATTTGCTTATGACGCTAGAAATTGCTTTTAGTCCTCCGATGGGCCAAAATCTCTGGCGCAAGGCAGCAAGAATACTCTGCGACCCATCGTGAAGAAACTTTTCGTGGTAGCCTCGAAGTCCAAATCAGAGTTTTGGAGTCGTCCGCTAACACGCATCAATCCTTTTGGATCCAATATAGCGAGCAGCGAACGAAGTTCGCTCTTATTAGAGAGCGGCCTACATGAACTCAATGCTTTGTAGCCTGCTGGGAAATGCACCATTTGGATGTTTCTGATCAGCAGAAGTGTTCCGTTTCTTATGTCCTCCACGGTAAGACGACCCTTTGGAAGAGGCAATCCTTATTACTCAGCATACTAAATCGATGCACGTAAGCAAATGTGCGCTGAAGCTTTCCAAAGGAATTCAGGAATTTACATCCGGATGATAGATCTGAATGGGAGCAGGCGACCAATGTTTTGTGGCGACGGTCTGGAAGCTCAACCGGATGGTTGATAGGTTCAGGCCATTTTGAGCTATCAGCTTTTAGAAAGTCTGGTCCCTCACGCCATAGGTGCGATTCCAGGAGCTCCAGCGGTGTGCATCCGCGTGATAGAATATGAGCTGGGTTCATCTGAGGAAGTTCGTGATGCCAAGTCATCCCCTTAGTATGGTCCTGTATCTGCGACACTCTGTTGGAGACAAAAACGTTGAAATCGAATGGGGATTCACGTATCCATGCGAGTGTTATTGCAGCAGAAAGCTCCAGCTTTGGGACCGTTAGCGTTTTCAACGGTGCTACCCTGGACTTAGCGCATAGTGATTGGGTTGTGACCGTTCCATGAACTTCAGAGCGAACATAAACGCAAGCGCTTTTTGCAGTCATGCTTGCGTCGCAAAAAGCGTGAATCTCGTTTGGAAAAAACGTGTATCTTCCACAGTTTTGATTATAGATGGTTCGTACCTTTTAGAGATATCTAGTAATCAAAATTATTTATCGATTTGCTGAAGGAGTGATAAAGATCGGATGAACGATATTTAAGTTATGAGCAAAAAACGGCCAGTTAAAACCCCAACCCCCGCCACCCAATACCACAACGTTCCCTAGTATACCGATAGATTTAGCAATAGACACCGTTAGACAAAAGTCGCCAAAAATTAAAGAGCATACCCAAATTCCCAGACAACTATTCATGGACATAGGGAATTTTCCAAATCTGAAACAAACTTGATCTGGGTACGGTATACACCTATGTGCATTTTGTGTCTCTATCTCTTATAGTCTCTGAGATCGACGCGTTCATACAGACAGTCACACTGACGGACAGCCGGTCAAACGGACATGGCTATATCGACTCGGCTGTTGATGCTGATCAAGAATATATATACTTTATAGGGTCGGAGAAGCTTCCTTGTGGCTGTTACATACATTTGCACAACTTCATGATCCCATTTTCCCATTTTGAATGGGAACAGGGTATAAAAATGATACATGAAACCAACAGCATCAGGACGGATTATAAACTCCAATTCAAAACATCCAAGAAGCATGATAATGAATACAGCACTTGGTTATATTCAACGAATGACTAATATAAGGTACACAGGGGGTGTTAACTGACCGTTTTATGCTCATAACTTGAGTATCGTTCATCCGATCTTTATCATTCCTTCAGCAAATCGATAAATAATTTTGATCACTTGATATCTCTAGATACGAACAATCTATCATGAAACCTGTGGGAGGTATGACGTTTTTTCCAAATTGTGGGGGCGGGAGAGGGCATGGCCAAAATTAAAAAAAAACTTGATCTGCCTGCAACTATAAGAAGTATATGTCCCATATATGTCCCATATATGTCAAACCTCTATCTCTTACCATCTCTGAGATCTGCGCGTTCATACAGACGGACGGACGGACAGACGGACATGGCTATATCGACTTGGCTGTTGATGCTGATCAAGAATATATATTCTTTATAGGGTCGGAAACGATTCCTTCTCCCTGTTACATACTTTTGCACAAACTTAATATACTCTGTGTACCTTCGGTACAGAGTATACAAATTTTCCCATACAAAGCTTCCGACGCTTTTCCGACTTTTCCGGTTGGAATTTTACAAAACCCCGTCTTAGTACGCACTTTCACCACTAAAGGAAACTCCTGTCCAAATGTCAGCCTTCTATCTCTTACCGTTTGTGCTCTGCGTTGATTGCCAATCAGTCAGTCAGTGAATCAGGACACACTGTTTTATATATAGAGGAGATACCATGAAATGTTCCAAGTTATAGCACTCTAAGCACTCCGTGTAATTTATGCCAAAATTTTGGCAATTCCGGCCATTGTGCACTGGTTGCGAGGGCAATCGGTACCCTCATGTAGTGGTTGGCCACAATTGTTGCAAATTGGTTAATTAGAGCAACATTTGATTGTGTGTCCGAATATTTGGCAGTTCTTGCAACCCATAGGATTGGGAGTATATGGTTTTATTTTTACTTTGAACCAAGAAACATCCATTGATTCGGGAAGATGATAAAGATTAAATGTCAACAGAACTTCTCCGGTGAGTTTGGTTATGCCGTCGATGGATTTGGTCAGATTGTAAACAGCAGTAACGCCATGAGGTCCAAGCTCTTTTAAATTTTCTTCTTCAGAGACATTTATTTAACAGGACGGTCCCTTTAGTGGAGTTTAAAGTTTCATGAAGGGCACAATTAATTTTACTGTAAGGTACTTATTAGCGGAGGTTGAGCCGTTTGTAAGGAGTAAAAGCCATCCATCCCGAAGCTCGAAAATTGAGACGATAGCCTTTGTGATTACCGGTAGGGCGCGATGGATTCGTTGAGGGGTTAACTTTCTTCCGCAGCGGAGATAACAATATGTTTTGGGTTTGGAAGTTGAAGCACTGGTAGGCCAGAAAGGAAACAATTGGTTTACTTAATGTTTTTTGTTGGGGGGATCGGCTAGCATTGCAAGCCGATTGTCCCCCAGGTTAGGCAGCCCGGAGGTCATTATGCAAACTATAAAACTCACACTCGCGACTAAGGTACCGTAATCGCAGTGTATGCATAAGAAAGGTTAGGTTAGGTCGAGATGGCTAGGGACAGTAAGACTGTCCCTACACTTAGGCCAAGATAGGCCCATTGCGAAACCATATAATTCCCTATTTGAGCCAGGGGCGTTCCTCAAGACTGAACCATTGTGACAACGTTAAGCATTTCAGTAGAGACGGAATCTCTATCTCGGACACTTCCGAGAGATTGAGTAGAAAGGGGTGGCCAAGAGTTTTGAGTCTCCTTCTACTAAGAGCTGGGCAATGGCAAAGAAGATGCAGTAAAGTCTCCTCCTCTTCCTCACACTTGCAGCTTCTACAGAAGTCGCTGTGAGCGACGCCCAAGCGTGCTGCATGCCTGCCGATTAGGCAGTGACCCGTTAGGGCCCCAACCAGAAGGGAGATGTTTTCCCTATTTTGGTGCAAAAGACAATTGGTTCCTTTCAGGTTAAACGAGGGCCACGTTACCCTAGCTACAGCGCAAACCGGAAGGTTATTCCGCGGCCTCCTGGATGGCCACCAATTCTGCATGGTACACACTGCAATTATCAGAGAACCGGAATGCGATATCCGTATTTAAGTCGGTGGAGAAAACTCCCCCTCCTGCTTTGTCATCGAGCTTAGATGCATCTGTGTAGATATTGATGGATTTGCTCTACTGTGGGGCAAGTTATCCCAGTCGCGTCTACTAGGGATATTGACGTCATAAAATTTCTGGAATGACTTAGTGGGTATACAATAGTCTGTAATGGCGGGAACCGCGTTTTGACGAGCTAGTATAGTTGAGTGTCCTAAGGTACCCGCGTTCCAGGCTTCAGATTCTCTTAATCTTAAGGTTGTAATGCCCGCTAATTGTTAAGACATCAAGTCTAGAGGAAGAAGATGAAGTATGGTGTTTAGTGCTTCCGTTGGGGTGGTTCGTAGGGCTCCAATCATACATATTTCAGCACTTCTCTGTACCTTGTGTAAATTGGTCAGTACTGACGGTTTCTCGAGAGCTGGCCACTATACTAGAACTCCATAGAGCAGTATGGGACGTACAATGGCTGTGTATAGCCAGTGAACTATTACTGCGGAAAATCCCCATTTACGGCCTATCGCCTGCTTACATGAGAAGAAAGCAATGGATGCCTTCTTTACTCGCTCAGAAATGTTGTCGTGCCAGAGTAGTTTTCTGTCTAGGTAATTGGCAGTATTTTTGAATTCCAAGCTTATATTGTTTAGTTTGGGAGGGATAAGATCTGGGACTTTGTATCTCCGTGTGAAGAGAACTAGTTCCGTCTTTTTCGGACTTACACCCAGGCCGCAAGAAGACGCCCACTCAGAAAGTGTCGCTAGCGCGGTCTGCATGAGGTCACAAGGTTTGTGGAAAACTTCCGCATTTGAATATAGCAAAGTCATCTGCATAAGCCACCACCACGTGTCCCTCCGCCTCCATGAGACGCAGCAATTTGTTGACTGCTACGACCCAGAGAATCGGGGAAAGAACACCACTTTGCGAGGTGCCTCGGTGTACGAATCTAAGAGCAGTCGCACCACTAAGATTTGAATTCACTGCTCTACTTGAGAGCATTAGGATGATGAATCCAACCAGTGGCGCATCCACTCCCACATCCTCCACGGCAGTAGTGATGCCGCCAGGTAAGACATTGTTGAAGGCATGTATGTCCAAAAATGCTATCAGGGAGTATTCTTTAGTTTCCAGCGATTTTTCAATCCTTGAAAGTAGGGAATGCAAGGCAGTTGAGAAGAAATGAGGATAAGCTTATTGGCCTATAGTCGCTGGGTTTGGCATGTGAGGCTTTGCCAGCTTTGGGTATAAATACCACTTTTGACTCCCTCCATTTTGTAGGGATATAGCTTACCTTAAGGCAGCTTGTAAAAATTAGGTGCATCCACGCCATGGTGTGCTCCAAAGAATTTTGAAGCTGGGCCGGGAAAATATTGTCTGGTCCTGATGACTTAAAGGGCTCGAATGTGCCGATTGCCCACTTAAATTTGGCTTTAGTGACAATTTTACTATTGTGTTGTCTTAAAAGGTTTGGTTGCCTTAATGCCAATTGTAGGGTACTAGAACATGCTCGAAAGTGTGTGGTAAGCAGGAGAACTAAGGATTCCTCGCTGGAGTCAGTCCAGGTTCCGTCTTCATTTTGCAAAAGACCTGGCGAAATAGGTGATTTTGCCAAGAAATTTCTAAGGCGCGATGAGTCAGATATGGATTCTATATTGCTACAGAAATACGCCCAAGAGATGCGTTTAGCTTTTCTTAGTTCTTTTTAATATGTGTTCCCATGAGGAGGTTTGGTCATTATATTTGGCCGCATTGAAGGTATGCCTACATTCCTTCCTGAGCTTATCCAGCTTCGTATTCCACCATCGAGGTTTATGTGTGGATTTTTGTTTTCTAGGTTGGCAGGCCCTATTGAAGGACTTAGAACACACTGTGGTAAGCGTGTCGACTAGTTTATCTATCTGTTCCCCGGTGGTTGGTGTAAACGGCGAAACGGGTTCAATATTTGTTGTTAGATATTAACTGTATGCTTCCCAGTTTGTTTTTCTGGGGTTTTGGATTTTTTTTGGAGGGGGGCAATTATTGCTGAATTTGTACTCTATACAAGACACGGTTTGGTCGCAGAGGTCCTCCGAAATGAGGGTGATGTCTAAAACCTCCTCTCGGTTTTTTATAATAAAGGTGGGGTCGGTACCTGTGTTGGCGGGGACCATATTCGTACTCAGTTGAAAATTAAAGACTGACTCACCACGATCATTAATATCTGAGCTGCCCCATTGTGTATGATGGGCGTTCGCATCGGCTCCTAGTATGAGACTAGTGCGACTGTTCCTGCTGTGGTCTATTAGGTTTTTTAATTTTTCCTTTGGTGGTGGACCCTCCGTGCCGTGAGCCATGTAAAAGGAGGCTATCCTTAACGTTTTTTCCCCCAGTGTCACGGCAACTGTGGTGATGTCTTCATCACTGAAATGGGGAAGTGGAAGTGTGTTATAGTGATTCTTGGTGAGAATACAAGTGCGGATTTTTCTCTTACCATGGGTTTGAAAAAGATTGTATTTAGGTGTCCTCAAGCCGTTGATCCTATCGCCAGAAATTCACGGCTCTTGAACGAGTGCGATGTCTACTTCGCCTGTTGCCAGGCGATGCTGCTTTACAATGATGCAGGTTTATTTTTAGGACCTGCATCATTGTCGCTTAAAAACGTCTCCTCCGTCAGCGTAGCATCGGCATCCTCTGGTTGGAGTAGCTCCTGCTCCGAGTAGAGTCGTCCAAAGGATGAACCGTAGTCTGACCCTCCCGAGATGTAACCAGAGCGTTCCTCATTTGGAGGGGTACGCTCGACTTACATCTCCTCAGCGCTATGCGTCTCTTCCTCTATGTTCGCCTTCAGGTTAGCAAGCGCATTCAGAGTTGAGGACTCCTTCGCTTTTGGTGAAAGCGTCCACCGTGTCGTTATCAATTAGAAAGGTCACCAAAGTGATTGCTCGGGTAGAGCGCTCCACTTTAAGGACCTTCCAGTTGCTAGTGGGGAAGCTTGGGTTAAGCAAACTCAGCGTCTGCAAAACTTTTTCCGGTTCCGAAGGGCGGATGGGTAACCCTTGCTCTCGGACATGATGGAATGTCCTTTGCATCCACTACCCTCAGCCGTGCGCCAGGGTATACCTCTCCCACTTTTGCGATGCATAAGAAAATACAAGAAACAAATGTGTGAGAGAAACGGTTGGTTATTGAACGAAAACGTAAAGTATACGTCTGCACTGCGTGGGTGATAGCCGAAGTCTGAATCATAAATTAAAATATATAATTTCTTTTGTTATATTTATTAAATCATGCTGTTCTTAGTTGCAGCAAAAAACTCGCATATCCATTTCTTTTCTACTCTATAGCCCTATACGGACATCCGACGTTCGTAATTTAGCTAACTTCGTCATATGCTTCGTTACCGTGGAACGTAAAAGTAGTGTGACCAGAATTGAGAAAAAATTATGCAGCATATTTAAGTTTGTGATTATTTTAGTTTAGCTGCCGGCGGGTCACACAGTGTCTGATCCGTTAGCTGTGAATTGCGCTTATGCATTGATCCTGGCATGATTTCCATTTGACTGGCATTAGCTTTTTTTTTCATACTGTTTTCTATCCTCATTGCTATTCTTTTCGCGATTGAATAAGTCGTCAGTCACGGTAAGTTAGTTTAAATAACTCACAAAGTCTGTAACTAATATTGTTTTACACTCCCAGTACTTAACTAAAATTCATATACTAGCAAAATCAGCTTTGCAATAGTTGAATTTAGTCAAGTTAAATATTTAATCAAATTGATTTTTAGTCATGAATAAAATTTAACATCACCGAACCACTAAGTAGTTACATATTTAAATTTAAAATCATTCTAAAAAGTTAAGTTGATCAACTATTAGTTTTCAACTTTCAATCAAGTTAAAAAAAATCCAGTGTGACTGACACTGCTCGATCAATTGTATTTTGTTTTGATGCCAAGATGATTTTTTGTAAAAGCTCAGCCACTTCTCTCCAAGCCTTGTTCACAAAATTTAATTCCGAATGCTTGAGGTGGGAAAGATCCCATGGCCCCCAATTGGGCCTGCCCAGAATGCAGCAGCAGCTACAACAACACATGTATGCTGCCCATTTCAGCGATGCCACTGATTCACCCGGGTCTGAATCCTGCCCAGCAGACGCTGCGTGAACCCGGCTTGGTAGCCGATCCCGCAGCCCATCCACAGAAGCCCTCGAAAGCACACCCATGGAGGATGTCTACCCAGATGTCATCATAAGAACTCAAGAAATTTACGTTTTATAATTTTTAAATTTATTTTTTTCATTATCCGTCAGAAATTTACTAGGCTAAATTCACATACTACAATGCCCATTGTATTTGCCCGGTACCTCCACTGCGTGGTCGTCCACCTAGTACTAAGTTAGTTTTATTATAGCCGCACACCTGCGTTTACACCGTGTGCAGATACCGTAAGACATTTGAGCTCTGTCGGGACTAGCAGACATTCGTGTTTGGATCGCCCGACGACAATAAATGTTAATTCTGCGTCTGACCCCCGTGCGCGAGCCCAGTGGCCCGATGACCGCCCAGGGGGTGAAAACTCGCTATTCACTCGAAAAAAGGGAAAGATCGCAAATGACATCCCGCTCTTTCAACGCCAAAATTAAAGAAAATTTTCCTTCGTAAGAAAATATTACCAAACGACTCTTTCGTTTTTGCTTTTCTGCCATGCTTTTTATATTATTTTTTTAAAAATCACTGATCGATGCAGGTAGAAGCAGAGTGACTTAACATGGTGCATTCTCAATGCTGCGTCAGCTGCTCAAAGCATAATAAGGCCCACAGCCAATTTACATAGTCTCCACAAATGTGCTGTTAAGCGTAACATTCACTGTTAAGGGTGACACTCAAATTCTTATCTCCGTACTTGCAAAATGTTCAAGTGGCGAAATTGTAACTTCTGCTTCTTCTTACCTCAATTTTTGTATGAAACTTCTCGTTGCTTCGGATGTCCGTATGGGGCTTATATATAAAATAGTGTGTCCTGACTGATTCACTGATTGGCAATCTACGCAGAGCGCAAACGGTAAGATATAGAAGTCTGAAATTTGGACAGGAGTTTCCATTAGTGGTGAAAGTGCGTACTAAGACGGGGTTTCGAAAAATTCCAACCGGAAAGTTTTTCATCCGATTGACTTGAAATAATTCGACACGTGTTTCCCGACTTAGGAAAATCCACTCACGAGGAAATGGCCGGAAAATTCTGCACTCAAAAAAATATTTTTCATCCGATTAAGTTGAAACTCTGTTTGTAAAGATAGAATACGAAATAATTTAAAAAGTGATTTTCCAATGTCGGAAAAGCCGTGAAAATTCCCGGAAAATTCTGTATGCAAACAGCTTTTTTTCATCCAATTAGCCTGAAACTCGGTTTGTAAGGATAGAACACGAAATAATTTGAAATGTGATTTTCCAATGTCGGAAAATCCGCCCCCCCGGCATGAAAATTTTCGGGAATAATGAAGTAGGCAATAAATTATTTATCATCCGATTGGCTTGAAACTCGGTTTGTAAGGATAGAATACGAAATAAAGTGAAATGTGGCGGTAACGGTAACGTTAACGTCGATGACGATGACGATGAGCATCAAAATAACTCGCCCTAGCACATTTTTCCGAAAAAAACAAATTTTGTCCAAGTTTTTTCTGTTCAGTTTTTTTTGTGAACGTCTAAAGCCCCTTATTAGCACACTAATTCTATCATATCAGTGTGGCTTCAGACCTGGTGAATCCACCACAGACCAGATATTCAGATTACGACAAACCCTGGAGAAGACCTATGAGAGAAATATCAAAACCTACCATCTTTTTGTTGATTATAAATCAGCCTTTGACACACCGATAAGCTCAAGGTTCTTCGACGCCGTGTCTCCCTTTGGTATACCAGCAAAGTGCGTTCGACTTTTCATGATGACGTTGAGAAGCACTCGAAGCTCCGTCAAAATAGGAAAGAACCTCTCCAAACCATTTGATACCAAGAGAGGTTTTAGGCAGGGTGATACCCTATCGTGTGACTTCTTTAATCTTCTGTTGGAGTATATACTGCGCCAGTGCCCAAATGCCAACAGATCGGGCTTATCTACTCTTCATATAAAACAGTTTGTCCTGACTGACTGACTGATTCACTGACTGACTGATTGGCAATCAACGCAGAGCGCAAACGGTAAGAGATAGAAGGCTGAAATTTTGACAGGAGTTTCCATTAGTGGTGAAAGTGGTTCCATTAGTGGTTTTGGAAATTTCCAACCGGTAAACTCGGAAAAGCGTCGGAAAAGTTGGTATGGGAAAAATTTTGTTTTTCATCCGATTGACATGAAATTTGGTTTGTAAGCGTAGCAAGCGAAATAATTCGACACGTGTTTTCCCGATTTTGGAAAGTCCGCCCAGGAGGAAATTCCCGGAAAATTCTGCAGGCAAAAAATTGCTTTTCATCAGATTGGCTTGAAACTTGGTTTGTAAGGATAGAATACGGAATAATTTGAAATGTGATTTTCCAGTGTCGGAAAACTGTTGTATGAAACTTTTTTGTTCACCATCCGATCAAGTTCAAACTCATTTTCAAAGAACTTTTTGAAAATTCAACAATAACTGCATACTAATTTTCCGGAAAATTCACCCCCCCTGGGTGGAAAGCGGGTGTTCAAGGTTGCGTGGGCGAAAGTCTAGTTGCCAGCGATTAGCCCCAAACTCATTTTCAAAGTTTCACATATCAAAATATAACAAACGTGCCTTTAAAATTTTGGAAAATTCAACCCCAAAATCGAAAAATTCGCGTTAAACTGTTGTATGAAACTTTTTTGTTTTTCATTCGATCAAGTCCAAACTCATGTTCAAAGATCTTTATGAAAATTCAACAATAACTGCATACCAATTTTCCGGAAAATTCACCCCTCCTGGGTGGAAAGTGGGTGTTTAAGGTTGCGTGGGCGAAAGTTTAGTTGCCTGCGATTAGTTCCAAACTCATTTTTAAAGTTACACATAATAAAATATTAGAAACGTGACTTGCAAATTTTCAACCAGAAAGGCGGAAAATTCGCGGAAAACTGTTGTATGAAACTTTTTTGTTTTTCATCCGATCAAGTTCAAGCTAATTTTCAATATCATTATGAAAATTCAACAATAACTGCATACCAATTTTTCGGATAGTCCGCCACCCCCCTGGATGGGAAGTGGATGGAAACTGGGTGTTTAGTGGGCGGGATGTGGGTGTTAAGTGGGAGGGAAGTGTGTGGGATGTGGGTGAGATGTGGGTGATAAGTGGATGGGATCAGGGTTGGATGTGGGTGGGAAGCGGGTGGGGATGTGGGTGGGATGTGGGTGGTAAGTGGGTGGGATGTGGATGGTAAGTGGGTGGTTTGTGGGTGGGATGTGGGTGACAAGTGGATGGGAACTGGGTAATTAGTGGGAGGGATGTGGGTGGGAAGTGGGTGGGATGTGGGTGGGATGTGAGTGGGATGTGGGATGGGAAGTGGGTGCGAAGTGGATGGAAAGTGGGTGGTTAGAGAGTGGGATGTGGGTGGTAAGTGGGAGGAAAGTGTCTGGGATGTGGGTGGGATATGGGTGGAATGAGGTGGTATGTGTAGATATGGGATATTGGTTCCATACTGATGAAAGCTTACTGATGGCGGCGCAGCGAAGCGCGACGTGGATGGAAACTGGGTGGTTAGTGGGCGGGATGTGGGTGTTAAGTGGGAGGGAAGTGTGTGGAATGTGGGTGTGATGTGGGTGGGAAGTGGGTGGGGATGTGGGTGGGATGTGGGTGGTAAGAGTGTGGGATGTGGATGATAAGTGGGTGGTTAGTGGGTGGGATGTGGGTGACAAGTGGATGGGAACTGGGTAATTAGTGGGAGGGATGTGGGTGGGATGTGGGTGGGATGTGAGTGGGATGTGGGATGGGAAGTGGATGGAAAGTGGGTTAGAAGAGGGTGGGAACTGTGTGGCAAGTGGGTGCGAAGTGGATGGGAGCTGGGTGGAAAGTGGATGGTTAGTGGGTAGAATGTGGGTGGTAAGTGGGTGGAAAGTGTGTGGGATGTGGGTGAGATGTGGGTGGTAAGAGGTGGTATGTGTAGATATGGGATATTGGTTCCATAGTGATGAAAGCTTACTGATGGCGGCGCAGAGAAGCGCGATTGGTTTTACGCTAGTTTCTTTATAAAGATCTAATGCTACTCGCATACGCCGATGATATTGACATTATCTGAAAAAATCGAACCGGCGGTAAGCAGGGCGTTTTCAGAGACTAAGGGCCGTTTTCTCATGTTCATGTTTTTGCTCAAATCGAAATCCATCTTGATTTTGCAACTAGATGGCTTTTATGCAATTGGTTGTCTCACGTAGGTTGATTATAAATTCGGGCATTTGCGCTACGGTCACACCGGGAGGGCTGGAGTGGTCTAATACTAGGTTGGCAGCACCTCTGCACTCGGCTGAATTTTGTCTTTTTTATTGCGCGCCCATTTTAAAAAATAAAGCAAGAATTTTACAGAGGAGGAGAATGTTTTTCTTTTGGAACGTCTAGTTACTATGATGGGATATTAAGCAGTAGGTCGAAAGCTATGTTTACACAGTCAAATAATTTGGAAAAATTTTCATGAAAATTGGGCTATATATGCCAAATTGTGGAACTTTCCGGCCATATTTGATCAAAAAATCTGCGTATGGAACCACAGTTTAAGTTTTTAATCCTGTAAAATCTTTAATCATGGCTATTTTTATCAAAATTTAGCCAAATTATTTGGATGTGTAAACTTAGCTTAAGCAATGAACTAGGGGAATGAGAATGTGCATCTGTAATTTCAGCAATGTCTGCAGGTGTTCTTATATATTAAAGGCACATCCAATATTTTCCATTTTTGGTTTACTTAATAACAACTCAGACTTTACTGTTTTAAGCAGCAGTTGTTTTTTGTTTTCAAATATTTTCCAGTGTGACCATATGTGCGGATACACAAAAATACTTAATTTGCATTACCACGTAGATGGCTTTGAAATCAATGAGGATCAAGTAGATTGCTACGAAATTATCCGCTCTTGAATTTTCAAGAATTTCGCTCTTGGAATCGAGATAAATTCGTTCTAAACGTTCTCAATTTGGATTTTTATAGGCAAGGGGGGTGAGGGAAACTTAACTTTGAGAGAATGTCGTTGGAGTCGCTCTCGCAGAGAGAGAGGGCACATGCGTAGTTAGTCGTTGAGAGAATAGTGTTGGACACGCTCTCGCAGAGAAAGAGAGCGCATGCGCAGTTGGTCGTTGGGAGAATAGCTTTAGATTCGCTCTCGCAGAGAGAGAGAGCGCATGCGCAGTTTGTTGTTGTGCGATGCGTACGAAAGGCAACTGAGTTTATTTATGAGTGTGATTTCGTCGCGTCTTTTATCTTATGGAAGATAGCTGAGCTCGCTAAGCTGCCCGTCGCCTGTGCGTGTTTCAGTCTTTCGAGGTACCGAGTTCAAGTCCCAGAAAAAGTAAGTAAAACTTCGAGAATTATTCATACTTGGATCAAGAGCTGAAACTCTTGAATCAGGAATTTCCCTCTTGGCTCAGGAATTTTCACTCTTACCGTACTTTTGAGAACGAATGCTCTTGATTAATGAGTGAAATTCTCTAATTTTTCTCTGAGTGTAGCGAGGACAAGACGAAGTACCTAGTATCCATGGACAAGCAGTCTTCGCGTCTTGGACAATTTATTACTATGGGGGAGTACAACTTTGAGGTTGTAGAGGATTTTTTTCTTGGAAACCGATGCTACTACGGGCTCAGTAGGGAGTTCAAGAGCAGAGCCTTTTCTCGAAGAACAAAAATAGCGCTACACAAGTCGCTCATCATCCGAGTCCTGCAATACGGCGCAGAAGCATGGACAATGACAGCAGCGGATGAGGTGGCGATTGGCGTGTTCGAGCGAAAAATCCTTCGTAGGATCTATGGACATTTAAAAGTTGGCGGTGGATACCGCATTCGAATGAATCACGAACTGTATGAGCTCTATACGGACATCAGTCTAGTCAAGCGCATAAACTGGTGCCAGCTCGCACAATGCAGAAGCGAGTGGAGAGCAGAGGCCGAGACCGTCAAGCGGTTGTGATGCAACATCGGGCCAATAAAGAAGAAGAAGATATGCAAAATGTTATTAAATATAATAAATCATACTAATTATTTTTGATATTTTAATGATTAAATAACTTTATACCTGGTATTATTCGCTGAGATTCACGTTTGACCTCGCATTACTGGGATTATGGCTGACTACTGCGGGCTCTCTGCCCTCTGTCTCAAAAACGGTTGGGCGTATGAAAAAATTGTGACGACGAAATTTGACGAAAATTTGCTGCTCTACAATTTTTATAATAGGTGTTTACACTATTGGAGCTATAGAAACCGAGATAGTTTCTGAAAACTGATTTTTGTGCCCTTTGACCTTGAATAAGTTACGACGCGCACACGAGATTTTATGTTACTTTTGGCACAACGTTTAGAGCGCCAAAACAAAGGTGTACAGAAATTTCCAGCTTATTATCTCAAATTCCGAGGTGAAACCCAAATATGACAGGACTACGTATTATATGTGTTATTTATGCAATAATTGTGTTACATTCTACAGTCAACACGATTTTAAGATGCATATGCTACTAAAGCATAACACCGAATGTTGCGGAGGATAATTTAAGTTTGAATTTTAACTGTCATTTTTTACAATTTACAACCGCCATTTGATTAGTTTGAATCTTAACCGTCATTTAATTTGTTTGAATTTAACAGTGTTCTTTAAATATCGATAACTATGTATCATATCTATGGAAAGTTTGCAGCACTGTTTTTGTAATCGATTGGTCGAAGTCGATAATTAAGTCAGTCGAAATATGAAAGGAAACGAAGCGTGCGTACTTACGGAAAATTGAGTTCAAAATTTAAACATTATTTCATATTTAGGAAATAAAGCTCATTCTTTAACCACCACGACATCTGGTTTTGGTGGACACCAGGGAGTTCATTTCGTAAAGAACATTTCGGCTCAACACCGAACTTAAAAAAATATACACCAAAATAAAATAAAATTCAACAGTAAAGACTTTGTTTCTTTTTGAAGTGTTCTAAATAATTTAACTAGTTTGACGAGTTTCACCCCTAAGTAAGTAAAAAAATACCACTACGTTTTAAAATTTCCTTTATTTAGTGCCAATCAAAATAGTCCAATAAAATAACAATTTTTAACACTAAAAATTTTACTAACAATACACAATAGTCTTTATATGATTAAAAACGATGCATTCTATGTTGAAGTCTGGTTTAATCGTACATTCCTTTAAATGCATTAACAAGTTAGTATTTCCGCTTTGGTCATTTTGGTACATTTCAAACAAACAACAGTTTACCCCGTCAAAGATCTTTGTAACAAAAAGGTTGACATGATGTCATAAATTAAAAGATACGGGTGCACTATTGAAACGGCGGGTGCAAAGGGGTAGAGCTTTTCTTTGAACCCCCTAAAAATTGCGAATAGGTTACCAACCTCGAAGATCTTTAAAACAAAAAGGTTGACATGAGCTCATAAAATTCGAAGAAAAGGGTGCACTATTGAAACAAGCTGGTGCAAAGGTGTAGAGATTTTCTTTGGAACCCATTCAAAATGTCGAACTCGAGATGATTAAATTTGTTTTATCTCTATTTATATATTTTAAAATCTTTTGCTATAGTGCATACCTAAATTGAAACCTTAAGCAGGTAGCAATAGATTGTAAGCCTTATCTAAGAACTCATCCTCTGAATTGGACATCAAGCTTTCAATTTCCATTTGTTTGTCAAGTTTTTAACCAAATTCATCTAAAATATTGTCACCACTGTCCGAGAATAATTGCTGTAAGGACTAGGGTCTAGGAGGAAAAAAACCCGCAGTCGCAAGAACACATGTCGGCAATACATTCGTTGATACGTTGATGATGAATGACCAATTATCCGTAGTTCGTTCGCTTTCGCCCTCAGTGTGTAAATTTAAGTACTCAGAGGTTTCATCATCAAATAAAAGGGTTGTGTTGTAATCATTAGGATGCTTTTGGGTTGACGATATACTGGGTTCAAAGGAGTCTTCATGTTGTGATGTGTTCTTGGAATCCCCAGGCTGCTGAAGTTGTTGGATGCCGTGTTGTTGTGATGCATTGGTGTTAGTTCCCTCAGGCTGTTTGTGGGTGGACATGACAGTGTCTATCGAGTCTTCGGGATCGGAATCGATAAAATTATGTCTTGGCTGGGTCTGTCAGGCTGCTTTTGGGTGTGCATAACAGTTTCCATCGAGTCTTCGGAATCGTAATCGATGAAAATGATTTCCTGGCTTATGGTGATGTTGCTAAGTCGAGTGAATGGATTTTTCAAACGAGGCTGCAAATCTCTAAAATTTTGCAGAATGTTCGGTCCGGGGGTTCGAATACGGTGTTAAGTCTAAGGTTCGGTTCGCGAACCGGTTCCTGGAACCCCTGATACCAAGGTTTTGGTTCGAACCTCGGTTCGCTTGAACAAAAAATAAATAGTTTCAATTTATAATATTCTTTATTTTAATAATGTAATTTAAATTATCAAATTCATTAGCTGACATTTACAACATTTGAGAACTGCTTAGTTTAAGTTAATAAGCATTATATCTTCTAGGAGCTGTTCATCTATACTAGCTCTTAGATCAGAAAGAACAAACTTAAGAGTTGAAAAGGCTCGTTCAACTGATACCTGAGTTGCTGGAACAGCAAGCATAGTTAAGGCAATATTTTTTAAGTCCTCGTTTTTTTGACCTTTCCAAAATTCTAAAACATTTGTCGACGTATGTTCTCTTGGACAATTGTCGAAGGAATCTATAACATCATTTACAGATTTTATATTTGATATTTTGCCTAAGATATATTTTAATATTTCAACACGCCCCCCACCAAACACTCCCACTCCAGGAGTTAGTATCCCATCAGCAGCAGGCAAAAGAATGCTTAAGGAAATATCGCCGGATCCACGCAATGAAGGCGACGTTAAAGTGGGAGGAATGAAAAAGTCAGACCTATTGAACGTTTTATCCGCTCTTTTTGATGAAAAAATGGCCAATGTTGCAACTAAAGGTGAGGTGGAAAAAATAAACAACGTTGTCACTGAACTGTCAGCAAAAGTTGAAGACCTAACAGCTGAAAATGCGGCACTGAAGATAGAATTGAGGGAGGTCAAATCAAAACTGGATATAGATTCACAGAAATTATTAAATGTGGAAACTGATGTTAAAAGGCGAAACCTAATATTCCGAGGCATGGAGGCGCATAAAAATGCGGCTGAAGCAGTAAAATCGATATGCAAAAATAAACTGCACATAACGGATGCGGAAATCGAAACAACCCGTAAATTAAGTGAGCATGGAGGAAAAATGAGAGTTATGGTGGTTTTCTACACTACCGACGCTGTGCAAACAGTGCTAAAAAAGTCGAAACTCCTATAGGGAACGATTTTATATATTGAACGAGATCTCAACAGCAAAAGGAAGATGCAGAAACAAATGATGCTCGCAATACGTAGAGAGCTACTTGCTTTCGATAAGGAGAAGCGAGTATACGTAAGGGATGATCGACTATGCGTGGATGACAAATGGTTCTACTGGAGCAACAAATGAGAGTTATTAAGCGAGGGCAAGCCGGCAGAGCCGATACTAATGGTGATTTATGGTAAAAGTTTTCATCTAAATTTAAGCTAAAACCACCCAGAAGTCCCAGCTCTAAAATAGAAATCAATATTAAAATCTTAGCATATAATATATCAGGTTTAAAATGTAAATTAATGTTTAAGCACTTTCTGGATTATGTTACCAGCCATGAGATATTTTTCTTGTTTGAAACCTTCGTTGAACGTGGCTTCGAGGAGATGACTACCTATTTTCCGAATCATATCTTAAAGTGGACTCCTGCGGAGTGGATTCATCAGAAAGGACGTGCCAGTGGGGGATGTTTTTATGGTATAGAAAAGCGCATAAGCCATATTTGTAGATACGAACAGCTCGAGAACAAGGCGACTGTACATCTTCAGCAGAATAACGAAGTACTTACAATTATCCCGACATATTTAAACTGCAACAAGTGGATTCGAGACTACAATGACTTGTATGATACTCTATTAGAGGGTGCGATCAACAACGTGATGGTAATAGGTGACCTTAATGGAAGGATTGGCGACCAGCAAGTGTTTACTGAAGGACCGGATACAGCACAAGGATATGGCAAAATAGTCAGAGAATCTCGGGACAAAAAGCTTGACGCAAACGGGAAAAACATCATAGATATGTGCGAGTGTGCAAATCTAACGGTACTAAATGGTAGAACAACCGGAGATTTAGATGGCAGCATTACCTTTTTGAGAAATGATGCGGCGTCGACGATAGATTACTGCCTAATCAATGGAAAGTGGAATGGAATTCTGTACGACTTCTGCGTAGAAAATGAATCGCTCTCGGCCCATCTGCCCATAGTTGCACAGTGCATATTGAACTCAGCATCAAGAAGTGACAGCTCAAACCAAAGAACCCTACTACCGCAGATGAGATGGAACACAAATAAAGCTGAACGGTATAGGACTAGTCTAAACATAGAAATCTCACAACAAAGAGAAGAGCTTGATACTAGTCAGAATGGTATTCAAGTGTTAGAGAACTGCGTCAGAAAGGCTGCTAAATGTATGGAACCTACCCGACGAATAAGTGCATACAAAACTACTTGGTTTGATCGACAATGCGAACTAGCACAACAAAAATCGTTTTATTCCCTCAAAACAGCTAAAAAAAAACTGATAACACAGAAGCCAAGGTGGCGTATCATCAAGCAAACTCTGATTTGAAAAGTTTGTGTAAGGAAAAGCAAGGCGAGTATCAAACACGTATGCAAACTGCCATTGCCAACGTCAAAAGTAGTAAGGACTTCTGGACACTAGCAAGATGATTAAATGGAGGCTCGGCTCGAAAGACAGTTCAAATCTACCCAACAGCGTTAGCAAACTATTTTTACGGCCTTTTATACTCAGCAAGTCCCGTCAACCAATATAGCTACGCCTTACCTAAGCTCTCTATAAAGGAGCTGGATAAAGAAATATCGACGTCGGAAGTCATAGCCGCAACAGCACGCTGCAAGGACAATAAAGCGCCGGGAATTGAAAGAATACCGGCAGAATTCTTAAAGCACGCATCCCACCCATTCAAAGAGGCCTTAACACAGGAATACAACAAAATATATGATAACGGGCAGGTACCAGACTCCTTTCGGCAGAACATTATCTACCCAAAATTTAAGAAAGGAGACCCCGAGATCCCGAGTAACTACAGAGGTATTTCATTCCAAAATGTGGCGCTAAAAATATTTGCGGCGGTTCTTCAAAAGAGACTACCAGAGTGGGTAGACACAAACAGTATACTCAACGAATGCCAAGCCGGATTCCGAAAAGGTTACTCTATCTTGAACGGAAAAAAAAGCTCTTTCTATTTTTTGTGGTCTTTCGAGCGGCCTTTGATACTATAAACAGAGGATCCTTGATGTACAAATTGAGTAACATTGGTATATCCACTAAGATGATATCCGTTTTTCAAAGCATGTACGAGAAAAACAGAACAACGGTATGGGATGGAAATGAGCACTCTGAATGGTTCGACACTAACACAGGAGCTAAGCAGGGAAGTCTAATAAGTCCATTATTATTCTCCTTATACATAAATGATCTGCACACATATCTATCAGGCGGAATGCAAATAGGCAGTATGGAATGGAAAGCGCTTATGTATGCAGACGATATGGTGATTATGGCGGAGAGCGCTGATGAAATGCAACGAATGATTGAGCAGTCGCAGCTATATTGTCGACAATGGGGCTTAGAAATAAGCAAGGATAAGTCGAAAATAATGGTTGTGCGTTGTAAAAGAATACACATACTTGGGAGTAACATTGACACAAAACATGAACTTTAAAACACACCTTAACCACAAACTGAAGGATGCTACAATGGCGATGAACAGCACATGGAAAAGCTTCATGGGAAAGAAAGGCATTGCAAATTCGGCCAAATATCAGCTTTTCCAGGCTACTGCAAGAGCGATAATGTTGTATGCGGCGGAGGTATGGGGACATCAAAGTCACGATGACGTAGGAAAATTGATGAGAAACTTCCTTAAAAAGTTATTTCGACTGCCAGTGAATACCCCAAGCTATGCACTATACCTAGAAACAGGCCTATCGGCGATGTACCTCAACACGCTGTCGACTCATTTTAGGTATATAAACAAAATTATGGGACTGCCGCAACATCGACTGCCGAAAATAGTGGCGCTAGAAATACTCAGGGAGAAAACGCAGTGCTTCAAAAATTGGCAGCAGCACTTTATTGCACACAGTGTAGAGTGCGACGTTCTAAATACTGAAGAATGGAATGCAGCGCAGGAGGCTGTACTTGTTGCGATAGACAAAAATCATAGATTTCAGTGTGAAGCTCAAGCCAGAAGAAGCGAATCGAGAATATGGTACAGTCAGCTCAACTACAACCGTGGCATAAACAATTATTTTAGTGAGCAATACAGCACGGAAACCATTGGAATTATTTTCAAAACCAGATGTGAATTGCTTCCACTGGGATACCGACCCCACTACAGCGATAGTATTTGTACCTTATGTAATACGCGATCGAGAGAAGACATAGTTCACCTTATAGCATTATGCCCTATCCTGGCGGAATATAGAGTAGCATATTTTAATAAAATCTATTTGGAACATAAGGAGGCAATTGAACTACCCAATGGGAAAAATTGGCAGGAATTTGCGAAATTCGTCAAAGCTATTATAAATTATAGGAAAAATATTATACTAAGAAATTTTTAAATTTGACATATAGATTAGTGAAAAATTGTTAAGTAAAACTAAGAAAAAAATTATAATTATATATTGTTAGAATAGAAGGCTAACGGTAAATTATCCAAGCCAAAAATGAAAATAAAGAAACCACTACTACTACTACTACTATTTGATATTTGTTCAGTGCTTTCTATTGCTTTCATAAACTTCTCTTCTTCGCAATCAGACGTTGAGTCATTTAAAGTTGAATTTTGCAAACTCTCATTAAGAATTTCTTTTTGGCGCTTCAGCATGTCTGCAATGTGCTGCTTTGCTATTTATACTCTGTACCGAAGGTACATAGAGTATATTAAGTTTGTGCAAAAGTAAGTAACAGGGAGAAGGAATCGTTTCCGACCCTATAAAGTATATATACTCTTGATCAGCATCAACAGCCGATTCGATATAGCCATGTCCGTCTGTCCGTCTGTCCGTCCGTCCGTATGAACGGAGAGATCTCAGAGATGGTAAGAGATAGAGGTTTGACATGTATGGGGCATATATTTCTTATACTTGCAGGCAGATCAAGTTTATTTTCAATTTTTGCCACGCCGCTAAAGCTGAAGGAATGATAAAGATCGGATGAACGCTACTCAAGTTATGAGCAAAAAACGGCCAGTAAACACCAACCACCTCCCCACCCATCACCACAGCATTCTATTGAACGGCAATCTTAGTGAGAGAGAGAGAGAGAGAGAGAGAGAGAGTGAAACTTAGAGATGAGCGCGTATAACTCGTGAGCAAATGCGAGCTGCGACGTTAAGGGTACAGAGTATGTTATAGTCGGGCTTGACCGACTTTCTTTCTTGTTTTTTTCAGAAGTTAACAAAGTTTGAAATCTCGGGTCTAGGAACACTGCAGCTAATATTGGGACTGAGCTCATAATAGAAGAACGTTTATCGAGGCACTAAGATAATAATAAACAATGTTTTGCTGAAGATTTTAGAACAATTGCTCTACATGAAACCCAACCGTAATAAAAATCACTTGGTAGTAATTGTGAATCCTGCAGCTTTAAAGAAGTTTTATAAATTGGCTGCTGCAAATAACATATATTTTGAACTACGTTCCATTCAGATGTTTTTAGGTGGAGCTCTTTTAAAGAACTCTGAATGCAAAAATCCTTAAAAGATTTAGTAATCGTTCGCATATTTTGTAGGTTGAGTTCCATCGAGTAACGCAGTCTAGCACTGGTTTTTTCAATTTTTCTATATGCAATAGATTTAAAATAGTGTGAGTACGGAGCTTCTTACAAAGTGTGCGAACTCTGCCAATGTCAAACTGAACTTCCTTAAAAAAATCGTTAACTACTAAATTGAGAGTGTGTGCAGCACAACGAACTGTAATTATAGAGTCCTCCAGGGAATCTATTGAGTTAACTAAGTCATCGTCCAAATCAAGAAATGCTTTTGATTCACATGAGCAGCATTCATCAACATTGCATTCTCCAAAGTTGCATTCCTTTTCCGCTATACAGGTGTCATTGAAAATTTCTCCTGCTCGAACCATATTTGCTCCATTATCGACGGTGACTGTCCTTGGGAAATGTAGTAGGATTGGACAACTTCTTAAATGATAGCAGCATATTAAGACTTGTGTGTAAATGCGAATCTCGTCATCTTTATGAATCTGACAGTAAATTCCAATTATGGCACTTTCCAAACGACTTACGGAAGCAACTTAAATAGACATTAAACTGAAATAAATTCGAAAATATATAATTTTTATTTAATTAGTATATTTGTGCAAATACATATATAAATATTTATGTGCAACCTTCTTAGTACATATGTTGATATTATGTATGTACGTAATGTACCAGGGACACAGTCTCGAATACACCACACAAATTTTGGCGTCAAATGCAATTGGCTGTATGCGTCACACGCACGCAATGTGTGTACATATATATTTCACTAACACACATTAGCGTTTGGCGCCAAACTTGCGTGGTGTATGGGGCGCTTAAGGCATGACTTCTTCTTATATTCATATATAAATACTAGCAGAAAACCAGTCGCGCTTCGCTGCGCCGCCATCAGTGTAGCCTTTATCAGTATGGAACCAATATCCCACATCCCACCCACTTCCCACCCGCATCCAACCCACTTTCCACACACATCCAACCCACTTACCACCCAAATCCCACCCACATCCAACCCACTTCTTATCCACTTACCACCCACATCACAATCACTAACCACCCACCCCCCACCCACTTCCCACCCAGTTACCACCCACTTCCCACTTACATCCCACCCACTTCCCACCCACTTTCCATCCACTTTCCATCCACTTCACACCCACTTTATATCCACTTCGCACCCACTTCTCACTAACCACCCGCCCCCCACCCACCCCCCACCTACTTCCCACCCAGTTACCACCCACTTCCCACCCACATCCCACCCACTTCCCACCCACTTTCCATCCACTTCGCACCCACGTCCCACCCACTTTATATCCACTTCCCTCCCACAGTATGTGTGGCTGCTGGTGCGGGAGGTTGTGGGTTCGATCCCGCCTCGGACCATCTAATAGAAAAAGTTTTTTCTTTCTTTAGAAAAAAAAAGCTTTTAGACACCCGATCACCTTCACCAGCTACTGGCGCCAGCTGTGAAGTAACTAGCCATGAAAAAGCAAAAATTCTCTAACGAAAAATTATAAGCACACACGCCAAGAGATTGAGAGAAGCTTGGCCTTGGCCCTCCTGGAGGTGCTGTTTGAGCCAATTTTACTTTTTACCCACCTCTCTCTAACCACCCAACCCCCACCCACTTTCCACCCACATACCACTCACTTCCTACCAACTTTCCATCCACTTCGCACCCACATCCAACCCACTTTATATTCACTTCGCACCCACTTCCCACCTACATCCCACCGACATTCCACCCACGTCCCACCCACTTCCTACCCACTTTCCATCCACTTTGCACCCACTTCCCACCCATTAACCACTTAGTTTCCATGCACTTCCCAACCACATCACACCCAATTCCCACCCTCTACCCACCCAGTTCCCATCCACTCACCACCCACTTACCACCCAGTTCCGACCCAGTTCCCATCCACTTCACATCCACTTCCCCACTACTTACCACCCACATCCCTCCTACATACCACCCACTTCCCACCCACTAACCACCCACTTGCCACCCAGTTCCCATCCACTTCCCATCCACTTCCCAACCACTTACCATCCAGCTCCCATCCACTCCCCACCCAACTTGACACACACAGATACACGCACAGTAAAAGAGCTCTTGTGTGTGTGTGTGTAAGCAAATTAGGCGGCTGGTTTTTTGTTGTTTTTTTTTTAACAAACATTTAGAAGAAACTACAAAGAGAGAGGGGCAAAGAGAGAGAAAAAAACAGACACACCTATGCATTCTGCACACAAACGAATTAACTGTTTTTTTGTGCCCGCGTTGCCGATTCTTTGAAGTAACACAAATTTTTTTTTTATTTTATTTCATTTAGTATTTTTGCATGTTTGATTATTATAAAGAGAACATACATATGTACATATGCTAAACCATATTAATAACATTACTATTCACTTAGATTAAACATTTGTTGTAGTTGTTTCATTAATATTATTTTTGTTCTTGTTCTGCTGAAATTTTTGTTGTTGTTTTTCAAGTTGGTTTTGTTGTTGCTTCAGCTGCTCTTGTTGTTGTTTTTCGGATTGTAGTTTTGGTTTGGCACTCTCCTGCACTTTCCCTCTCTCTTGCTTTCACTCTCTGTTTAATGTCGCCGTCGTTTGCTGGACTTTGACTTTGCATTTTCCGTATGTATCTGAAGTCCTTATACTTGTTGTTTTATATAACATTGTTTGTTTTATTGTATTTTTTTATGTAGTTTAAAGGTTCTTGATTATATTGTCTTAATTGTTTTATTGTGTATTTGTTAATTGTGTGTATTGTGAGTGTTGAAATACTGCCAAACAAAAGGAAGCAACTGCTTTTTATATGCAACGCGAAGCATTTTTCTTTAAGAAAATAAAATACGTGGAAGCAGCTGCAATGGAAGACAAGGCGATGAATTTAAAAAAAATGTTATTTTAAAAAATTTACTATAGTTCTAGTTTTATTAAAAAATTATTTGTAGGAACGAAGGCTTTGTTCGTTTTTCTATCGCTTTGAGTTTCGCTCTCGAACTCGCGTTACCGTTACCGTTCCCGTTACCGTTACCGTTACCGTTACCGTTACCGTTACCGTTACCGTTACCGTTACCGTTACCGTTACCGTTACCGTTACCGTTACCGTTACCGTTACCGTTACCGTTACCGTTACCGTTACCGTTACCGTTACCGTTACCGTTACCGTTACCGTTACCGTTACCGTTACCGTTACCGTTACCGTTACCGTTACCGTTAACGTTACCGTTACCGTTACCGTTACCGTTACCGTTACCGTTACCGTTACCGTTACCGTTACCGTTACCGTTACCGTTACCGTTACCGTTACCGTTACCGTTACCGTTACCGTTACCGTTACCGTTACCGTTACCGTTACCGTTACCGTTACCGTTACCGTTACCGTTACCGTTACCGTTACCGTTACCGTTACCGTTACCGTTACCGTTACCGTTACCGTTACCGTTACCGTTACCGTTACCGTTACCGTTACCGTTACCGTTACCGTTACCGTTACCGTTACCGTTACCGTTACCGTTACCGTTACCGTTACCGTTACCGTTACCGTTACCGTTACCGTTACCGTTACCGTTACCGTTACCGTTACCGTTACCGTTACCGTTACCGTTACCGTTACCGTTACCGTTACCGTTACCGTTACCGTTACCGTTACCGTTACCGTTACCGTTACCGTTACCGTTACCGTTACCGTTACCGTTACCGTTACCGTTACCGTTACCGTTACCGTTACCGTTACCGTTACCGTTACCGTTACCGTTACCGTTACCGTTACCGTTACCGTTACCGTTACCGTTACCGTTACCGTTACCGTTACCGTTACCGTTACCGTTACCGTTACCGTTACCGTTATCCGTTCAGTCTGGGCATCGAGGTCGATCACACCCCAGTGTAAGCCGCGAGCTAGCCGGCGATAGGTGTTCCAGACGCCAGAAAAAGGTCAGATCATAACAAATGGCGCCCAAGCGGAAAAAAACGAACGTGAAAGTACATCCACAGCACCAAAAAGTCCAAGAGTCTGAGTTAGCGTAAAAAATCAAAAGAAAAGAAATCCCCAGCCGCCGAATTTGATGGTCTGTGAGCAGACAACGTACCGACTCAGCTCATAATAGCCCAAATTCGAAGCGTGAGGAAACAACAAAGGGTGAAGTCATTTACGTTAGGCTTATCATACACTCAGGAACGAGTCCACGGACAGGAATTAAATACTGTTCGCTGTTGCCGACCTAGAGTGGAAAGAAATAAGAAACAGGAAGACGAAAGCGCAAGTATCGAAAAGAAAAACAAACTCACCATCTCTGATAGAAATAGCCCGGTCTTGGAAGGAGGTCAGTGCGTAATCAAAGAAGATAAGGCACAGCTTTGCCCCAGGCCAACGACGGAAAACAGCAGGATGAGAGCGATACTAGAACGAGAAGGATAAAGGAGAACGTTATGATGTGGCAAAAAGCGTGTGAAAAATATAAGGAATGGGTTGGTTATCCTCATCTCACCCAGGTTAATATATGTTGTCTAAAAGAATAGAGAAAATAATTAGAAAAGAAAAAAAAGAAGGGATATCATATAAGCACACACTAGATAAATTTATAAATACTGAGTAGGATTGGAGGAAATGTCGGTTAAGGAGTGGGATAGGCAGTCTTTAAACCGAAAATTAAGGAGAAGTTTAGAGTTTGTGAAGAATAGAAGTACAGAGGACATGGCCCCGACTACACGGTCTCAAAAGACTTCACAAGACACAGAGAACAGGTCGCAGCTGGATGATACTCCATCTCCAGACAAAGTGGGAACCTCACAAGATAGGAGCACGAAGATGTCGCTTAGCCTCCAACCGGAGGATAAAGGTGCGAGCACGTCAGCAGAGGCAGCAGCTAGGTCAGGAGCAGAAGCAGCAGCAGGCGGGTCTGCTTCAAGCAAGATGCCGGAATAGCCTCGGCCATAAACATAGCGCTGTTCCAGGCCCAAGAGACATATCGAACGGTCCACCGAGATGTCGGCCATTAAAACGGAAATGCACAGAGATTTTCTCAATTTCAATCAAGAAATCAGCGACACTGTATGGGGTTGGAAGAGGGAGCTACAAACAACAGCAGTTACAGGGCCGTCACAAATGCATGCGCATTCGGTCGTAGAGCCACCAAACAGACAGCCTGGAGGACAGCAGCGGACATCCGAGCCATGGAGAAATCCCATATACAGTAGGGTGCTTGAAGCCGCACAGAGGAAACAATTGTTACCACAAATGCAAAAGAAGACTGGGACAGCAAAGGTGCAACAGAAGGCCAGGCCGGAAGTCGGCCAAATCCGGAAATGGGGACTGGTGTTCGATGGTAATTCCAGAAACATGCCGGTATCGGAATTTATATTTCGCCTCGAGCACCTTCAGTCCATTTACAAAAGGGCATGGGAGGAAATAGTGCCAGAGTTTCACTGTCTGGTTGAAGGCCAAGCCAAGGAATGGTTTTGGATGCATCTGAGGACAAGAGGGCAGGTAGATTGGCCCAATCTGAAATATGCTCTCAAGCAACAGTACCAGACCAAGAAATCCCAGTTTGAACTGGAACATGAGCTAAAGGAGCTAAAGCAAAAGGCTGGCGAAAACATTGACGAATATCTGCAGGCTATGATCACTCTGCAGTCACGTTTTCCAATGCCAATATCAGACTACGAGCTGATTAAAATTATAAAGATGAACGTGAGGGATGCCGTTTCTCGAGTGATATATCCCATGTGGACTTTAAACTTGGAGAAGTTGCGTGAGGAATGTTACGAGGCTGAGAAGATCCTGAGCACCAAGTGGACGATGAGGCAAGTCAAGTTGGAAAATTCTAAACTATTCCGTGAGAGCTATCGAGTCCATGAAGCTGAGGTTAGACCACCGGATCCTGGAAATGAGCAAACGAGACCAGAGGAAATCGAGGCAGTATTCCGACCAAAGGAAGCTGCGGAGAAAGGCAAATTAAAATGTTGGAATTGTGCTACTATTGGACATACCTTTTGGGACTGCGAAGCGGAGGTACGCAAAATATTTTGCTATCGCTGTGGAATGCCAGGTGTAGTGCTGCCGAAATGCCTTAGATGCCGAGCGGGAAACGAGAAGAGGAGTTCGATCCAAACGGAGGAGCTGGACGGGACTCCACAAGAGGTCAACCTCCAGTAACCATAATAAGCCCAAATCAGTTTATAGATCTAAATCCTAGAATAGATAATTATAATAAAATAAAACAGAAATTAAAACAAATAAATAATCCAGATTTTGAAGTCCCTAAGTTGTCATTAATAAAGCCACTAGCACAAAGAAAAAGAGAATACGAGGAAGACAAGGCTCGCATATGGAGCGAATCACCAGTTCAAGACGTAAGGCAGTTGTCTCGTAGCGTGTCCAGATCTCGACGAAGGTGCGCTGAGAGGAGAACAGAAAGGAAATGGTTAGTCGCAGCGGTACAATCCGTCCTGAGAAAAGATGACAGACCATTTGCAGCAGTCAAATTAAAAGGACGTGAGTTAAAAGGATTACTGGATACGGGTGCGTCAGTCAGCTTATTAGGAGCAGGATGTCTGCAGCTGATACGCGACCTGAACGAGGAAATGAAAGGGTGCGTGTCAACTGTGCAAACGGCAGGCGGGTTGTCTCATCGTATTCTGGGTAGAGTTGAGGTGGACTTGGAATACAATGGTCGAAATGAGACAGTAAACTTTTATGTGTGTCCAACACTAAAACAATCCCTCCATCTAGGAGTTGATTTTTGGAGAAAGTTCGAACTGGCTCCAGATGTCGTGGCCCTAGGAGAGTTGCAGCTGGAATCGGAAGTGGCCACGAAAGGCGTGCCAGTGATACCTCATGATTTGTCAACAGAACAACAGCAAAAACTGGACGTAGCTGTGCAGGAGTTTCGAACATTCGAAAAGCATGGAATGGGAGTGACATCGATGGAACAACATACAATCCAACTAGAAGAAGGAGCGGTAGCAGTAAAGGAACGATTTTATCCAGTTTCTCCGGCGGTACAAGAGCTGCTGTTCCATGAAGTGGACGAGATGTTGAAGCTGGGAGTAATTGAAGAGAGCGAGAGCCCTTGGAAAAATCGAGTCACTCTGGTGCGAAAATTGCAGAATATAGAATCCATTCTGAGTAGAGTTGATGACACCATATTTATAAGCAGTGTAGACTTGAAGCACGCGTTTTGGCAGGTACAGTTGGAGCACAAAAGTAGAGAGTATACAGCGTTCACAATTCCAGGAAGGCCACTGTATCAATTTAACATGCAGCCGTTCAGATTATGTAATGCGGCTCAGAGATTATGCCGTTTAGTGGATCGAGTAATACCTCACCGATTACGAAGCAGAGTGTACGTATACTTGGACGATCTTCTGCTTATTTCTCGAACGTTTGAGGCGCACTGCGAATTGCTTAAGGAAGTAGCGAATTGTTTAAAAAAGGCCAATTTGACAATCGGCATGCAAAAATCGAAATTCTGCTTCAGGTTCTTAAAGTACTTGGGATACATAATTGGTAACGGAGCATTACCAACGGACCCAGACAAAGTAACAGCGATTGCCGATATACCCATACCAGTTTCCACAAGGCAGCTTAGAAGCTTTTTAGGCACTGCGGGATGGTATAGACGGTTTATCCGGGACTATTCATCGTTGGCTGCTCTGTTGACTGATTGCCTGAAAGGAAATCCAAAATTTAATTGATCCGATAAGGCCGTAGAAGCATTTCAAAAGCTCAAAATGGCACTTACCTGTGCACCTGTCTTGGTACACCCAGACTTCCGAAGACGGTTTTACTTGCAATGTAATGCCAGCCATGTGGGAATAGGAGCCGTCTTGTTTCAACGCGATGAAGAGCAGCAGGAGCGGCCGATCGCCTTTTTTTCGCAAAAATTAAGGGGGGCACAATTCAACTACAGTGTCACAGAAAAGGAGTGCTTAGCAGCAGTAAAAGCGGTGGAACGGTTCAGGCCGTATGTTGAGTTGCTACCATTCACCATCCTGACAGATCATTCCAGTCTGCAATGGCTCATGTCGTTAAAGGACCTCAACGGCAGGCTTGCACGATGGTCGCTTACGCTGCAAGCTTACGACTTTGAGATTGAACACAGGAAAGGAAAGGATAATGTGGTAGCAGACATGTTGTCCCGATCAGCTGAAATACAAGAGGTGGATTTTCTTGAATTCGAAACGACAGCGTTCGATAGCAAGGAATACGTGCGGAGATATAAGATGTTGAAGCAGAATCTAGACAAATTTCCGGACCTACGCGCTGAGGATGTCTTAATCCTAAAGAAGACCTAGTTCACACGGAAAGAGAGTGAAGAATGTCCGTGGAAGTTGTGGATTCCAGAAGCATTGACCTCAACGATGATGGAACGAGCTCACAAAAGTGAGGTTGCGATGCATGGAGGTGTAGCGAAGACATTAGGCCGCTTGCGTCAGTGGTTTTATTGGCCGAGGATGGCTATTCAAATGAGGCAATATGTAGGATCCTGTGAAATCTGTAAAGAAACAAAACATTCGGCCCAGATTACAAAGCCAGCCATGGGCAAAGAAACAATTACAGAGAGACCGATACAAAAATTGTTTCTGGATTTCTTGGGGAAATACCCAAGGTCTAGAAGGGGAAATGCCTATGTGCTGGTGGTGTTGGATCACCTGACCAAATATGTGTGGTTGAAACCGATCCCGAAGGCAACCGCCACAGCCGTAATAAGGTTCCTCAAGGATGATCTCTTCGTTCAGTTTGGGGTACCAGAAGTCATACACACAGACAACGGACGTCAATTTGTGGCCAGCAATTTTGCAGAGTTTCTGAAGTCAAAACATATCTCGCATTTCAAAACGGGAAACTATGCTCCACAGTCCAATGCATCCGAGCGGGTTAACCAGTCCATTTTAGCTGCGATTCGGATACATATTGGAAAGGACCACACACGCTGGGATGAAAAGTTACCACAAATTGAAGCCGCCCTTCGTAGTGCCAAACACGAAAGCATTGGTACATCCCCATACCTTGCTCTATTTGGACAGAGTATGAACGACACGGATATAGTTCAACTGCCTCGAGCGGATCAGCAGGAAATAATCCGAGCGAAAGTCCAGGACGAACTGCATCAGGCCTACGAGAAATCTTCACGTCAGTATAATAGGAAAACACGTACTATCCGATACTTCCCAGGGCAAGAAATATACAAAAGGAACTTTGTCTAAAGCGACTTCACCAAAAATAAAAATTCAAAGTTCTGCAAGAAGTATGTGAAATGTCGGGTGGTGAAATCAGTGGGAACTAACCTGTATGAACTGGAGAATTTAAATGGAGTCAAGTTGAGAGTGTTTCACGCTAAAGACTTAAAGCAATGAGGAAAAACTTATGCCCGGCTAACTCACCAACATGTGCAAATGCAATTACACATATGCGGACCCATGTATGTGTGTGTGTATGCAGAATTTTATCCGAAGATCTCAGGGTGTGGGCGATGGCCTACGTTGGGGCAAGGTTCTCCAAAGCATAGAACCCACCCAAGTATTCTTTCCTTGCACGCTTGTCACTCCTGTTTCTTCTTGAATGACGAAACCGTAGTGCGGTGTTACGTGCAGTTTAAACGAACAATAAAAACAAGCCGCCATGCAACAGATATCGATATGAAGCAGGGTTGTCAAGTGTGAGTCGGCTGAGCCGGTAGTTGAGGAACTGGTTCCGAAAACTGTTCTCAGTGGAACTTAAGAGTGGGGGAGAGAGTTCGTTCAAATCTCTTTAGAATCAAATAGAGGAGTTGAAAATTTGAAGTTGAGCAGCGTGGGTGAATTTTTGGCCGCTGCTATACATATGTACATGAGTGAAGAAAATTAATTGCAATTAAATATTGACGAAAAGAAAGTTAAACTATAATAATCAAGTGCGCAAAAAGGATCACGTTTCAGGACGAGAAAAAACTTGGTGAGTCGATCCAGGGGGGCCTAAGGAGTAGTCAAAATTACCCGAATTTTAGGTTTGCCCATAGAAACCAATTAACTAGTGGATGACCAAGTTGGAGACGTCCAGCGAAAACAGGAAGGCGTTTGGCCACCGGTGGCTCAGCGTGGAATCGAGATTGGTCACTTACCTCCGGGTGGCCCAGTTTTCTTGGTCGGGGATCCCAAAAGCACACCGGATTGGTTTTAGGTTAACTAACCTAAAACCAAAACCCACTCAGCGAGCCATAGTCATAGTATTTATTTATTTATTTATTTAATTATCAACTCATATTTCCTTATTTAATTACTTACCTACATTTATTTATTTAATTAATTATTATGTGTTAATTGTCCTATTTATTCCCATATATATGTAAAAACCTTATTGTCTAGATTAAGTGAAGATAATCCGTTTGGTCCAGTAAGCTCGAGCTAGGTAGGATGATAGGGCTAATAATCAAGAAAATAGAATCAAAATGTGTAATTAGAAGATTTGTGTTGGGTGAGATGGGGGTATAAAAGTTCCAGCCAAACCTGAATATGGGGATTAGGAAAGAGCATCGAAGCCTAGTCCAAAGAGGGTGGGACACGCTGGACAGAGGACACCAAACTGTCACCATAAGCCATATCTGACGAGTTGTGTCCGGAATATAAATATTTTGTGTTAGATCCGATCAGTCTGGGCATTGAGGTCGATCACACCCCAGAGTAAGCCGCGAGCTAGACGGCGATAGTTGCTCCAGACGCCAGATAAAGGTCAGATCATAAAAATTAATACACACACACACACACAAATATGCACAACTTGCTAACATATGTATGTACTCACCGATTTTGTAGAATTCCACTGATTTCGTTGCGAATAGTTGGAGCCTTTGCTTTCACAAGGCTTCGAATATTTTGCCGGTTTATGGAAGTGGGCTTTTTAAAAGCATTACAAATCGGCTCAAGAATTTTCTTGAAGCCAGAGTCTTCAAATATTTTTAGAGGTCGTCCATTTTTTGTGACCATTTTTATATATTTATAATGTTCAAAAACTGGATTCGATGCCATGTTGCTTTGGCAAACAATTGAGATTTCACAATTAGCTTTGAATTACGCGTCTGTCGGTCAAGTGCAAATCTCACTGGGGACGACAAGTGGGACCATGCATGTCACGACAATAAGAAAACAAAGTCAGAGAGCGTTCTCTCTCTCAGCTTACACCTCTTTAATGCATGATACAACTAATAGAGGTATGTTCAGCTCTCAGCTCGCTCTCTGTTCCAGCTTGCAACTCTATTAGTTGTGTCATGCGTCAATGTCCAGTTCACAACTTGTGTCTCTTTTCATCTTATTATTTTAGCACGACGTCGCGACGCTACGTCGCTTGCTGCAAAGCCAAGCAGAAAAAACAATGTGCCCGTTCTCCGGCTTCTTTATTCTAGGCACTGTTATTTCATTGATACGAGCAAGAAATAGGCACACGAGAAATTTAATAATGATATCACTTTTGATGCATTTATACAATTGTAAACATATATGTATATATGTACATATGTACATTGTACATATCTGGATGTAAATAACGTACACATGATTTAGGCTATTAAATGTACATACATATGTATGTACATGTGTTTTTGATTTGGGAGTTTATGCAAACTCGTGTATGTGTGTATAAGTATGTAACGTTAAACTACAAGCAGGTAAAATATGTATAAAATATGTGACGTGCGAAGGTACATAAGCTTTTCCAGAACCGAATTTAATCCTGTGTATGTAGTTTGACATTAGATATACACATTAATCGAGCTTGCGTTAATACCCTGATTAATTGAATGAACATTTTTACAAGCATACAAAATGTGGAATTAAAATTAAAAAAAGAAAAACGACGTTAAACAGTGCAGTCCGGAAATATGTATGTAAGTATATACGAGTACATTGGTGCAAATCTAACTAAAACTGTTCGGTAACAAGATCAAGTGGCTCACGTTAAGCGAATTATAACATTCTGCTCCAAGTAGTGAAGATTTCATTCAAACGGTATCTTTTCAAATGATCTAGTAACCTTTTTACATAAAAAGTCATCCAAGCTCAGCTCAAAGCGTAATCGTTTATACTAAAATCTCTAGAGATTTCCCTGTACGTGTCTTTGAAAACACCATTTAATTTTGTGAACCGAACCTATTTTTTCGAAAAAGTGGTACGGTTCGGGTTCAGGTTCGCGAAGTCAAAAATATAGCGCCTGGTTCATGGTCCGGTTCGCGAACCCCAAAAAACCCGAACCGAACCGGTTCTCAATGGTTCGGTTCGGGACCGGTTTGCAGCCTTGTTTTTTATCCCTATATATAATTCATTGCACTACATTTTAAAGGATTTTAGAGAGACGTTGGAGGTGCTATTCTATCTGGAATCATCCCCCGTATTAGATGTGAAAGTCATTCGATTGTTCGAAGTAGAGATTGAAGGGGATGGTACAAAGTTGCATTCTGGTAGATTGAAAACGGGTTAAATTGAGGTATGCTATAACAGGTTGTATTGAGGGCAATGGGATCATGTAGACTTTAGCTGAAAGTAGTAGGATAAATAGGAAATCGGCCAAATGGGAAGCTGAAAAAGCGATCTAGAAATCGACGGTTTGATTTTATTTCGCGCGATGTAGCGATGACCGACCGTATCTTTAAATTTCACTAGCTCCCTCTAGCAGGAAAAAAGAATCGCAGTACATTTGAATAGCGGCATATCCAAATTTCACTAGCGCCCTCCACCGTGAAAAGGAATCCCACACATTTGAATAGCGGCATATCCAATTAAAATTGAGAAGCGTCCGCATATCCAACTAGAATAGCAAATTCGCGTTTGAAAAAATCCTTTAAAATTATAAGTTTGTCAGAAATGGTTATGCTAGCGTTTACATTTGGATTCATACATTGTTGCCTTTTAACCTATGCAGCATCTCCTGAGATCGTTGGCCGGCTGGTCTGCCGGATGCTCTTGTCGTATTGCAGCCTAAACATTATTGGAATTGTTGCTCAGTAGCGGGTTAGCCATGGGTGTACAATTTTTCTTTAGAAAACATATGACGCTTGTAATAATTATTATTACAATTACAAACCCCGTGTAAGGACGTTGTCCATGGGTACGGAAACGGCCGCGAAATGAAAAACTCTATATAAAAAACTGACGAATTTTTTCGTGTGGCCGTTTCATATTCGGTTTCTACCAATAGCGAAATATGCTTTAGTTTACAACTACGTTATGTTCAAAACTAACATCGCCTTTAAGTGCTGTTAGCGCCTCTTTTTTGCCTTGACGTGAGCAAAATAGGTTTCGATTCTTATTTGTGCGGCCAAATTGGAAGGCCAAATTGAAAATGAGCGCATCTAAAAAAGATTCCTGCACTTTCTAGGGCGGGCAAGCTGAATTTAATAAACGCCGTGAAAGTGAAGAGCGAAGTGCGGGAGAGAACACCGTCGGACCGGAGCACGGTCTGCAACATCATGTGACGTCTCCTGTCACCACAAACCACAAGCGAGGAACTTAAAATCTATTTGGCCAGCATTCAAACACTTCCAAGCGCCTCCAGTCCCCTCAATCAGTTCGGTTTAGTTCGCCTCAACTATGCCTTCGATCACAGCTACCAGACCAAAAGGAATATCATTGAACAGCTGCCGGTGCTCAAACCGAATGCCCGCTCCCAGTTCAGTGGACACCGAACTGCTGGCCTCCTATCAAGCGGTAGTCTAGTTGATGCCAATTATATCAATGCCAATTATATCAAGGTAAAAATGGGCGAACCATACTTCAACTTTATAAATCAATTCCATTTCTTAACGTTTCCCTGCCAGGGCGCCGACTACGTGTCCAAGTGCTATGTGACCACCCATGGACCGCTGCCCAATACCAATTTCGAGTTCAGCGGCGATATATACGCCGCCAAGTCACACATGCTACAGTAATATATCCAGAAGATCATTATGCTGACCAACTTCATTGAGGCCAGTCCCTAAGAAATGCGCCAATTACTTTCCAATCGAGATGAACGAAATCTTTGCCGTGGCAGCCAAGTGCGAGGTGTTAGTTTAATGCCGCTGTCGGGACTACATCGAACAGCCTTTAATGCAATTGATTGTGCTAAACACAATTTTAAGGAAAATGTCGGAAGAGGCAACTACCGCTAGTACTGCAGATTGTCAAAAGTCATAATGATTAGAACAATTAATTTGTTATTAATTTCATTTAATAATAAAAATATATTTAAATAGCGCATAAAATATGTTATATGCATAGTCCTGCCTGGTGTTGTTGTTTGAACGTTCGCGGTCTCATTTAACAGCACCAGAGCAGCGCAAGGTTACCTTGAAACGTTTTTCGATAGGAAACATTGTGTTGTCCTGATTATAGCAGCGGCTTAGCAGACTCTGTTAAGAATCTGCGGAATATCAACTTTTCAAGAGAAATATTTCGCGACCCGTAGAAACCGCCCCGTACGAAAATGTACTGTGCCTCGCGGCTTAAGTTTTGAGTTGTTTAATTTCTTTCTGAATGCCTATTCCGGTTAGTTTTTACTTTCGGACATTTGGTATCTTTAACAATTGTTATGTATTAATAATATTGTTATTGATAATAATCAGGGGTGCTACAGAATTCACTCGCGATTTGGCTTCTAGCGATTTGTCAAATCGCTCGAAAATTTTCGCCATGCCACAGAACTTCGAGTGATTTCATTTTTTAAGCTCAACCCTTTAACCCTTTCGAACTTGACTGCGTACGGTAGACACACCGCAACAGCAAATAAGAATAAGCCATTTTATTCATTTTTATACACTTGAAAAGTGTATTATAATTTTGCCCAGGAGTTTGCAACGCATAGAAGGAGTCATCTCCGATCACATAAAGTATATATATTCTTGATCAGCTTGACGAGCTGAGTCTATTGAGCTTTGTCCGTCTGTACGTCCGTCCGTCTGTCTGTTTCTACGCGAACTAGTCCCTCAGTTTTGAAGCTACCGAGCTGAAATTTTGCACAGAGTCTCCTTTGGGCTGCACGCTGCTAATGTCGGAACCACCCGGATCGGATGTCTACTTCTTGTACCTGCCATAGAAACGATCATTCGGAAAATGGGTTTTTGTGAGAAAAACTTTTTTGTTTTCAAATTTAGCGTTCTTAAACTCGGTCACTATAAAAATTATGTTTTCAAACTGATCTGCGAAGTTTGGTCGAAATCGCTAACTTTTGAAGCGAGCTTTTTCAAGTGTATTAAAACTTTGGCACGGACGAAGTTAGCTTTCCCTTCTCGATATTAATATTTTTAAACGTAATGTAATTGGTTAGCTCTTTTTTTATTATAAAAACCTAAACGGTTTCCCTGTTAAAAACAAAAAACAGAAATACCTTGTGTATCTCACCCTGGCCGAGCTGGAATTATCACTAAACAGAATGTTTAGAATCTAGCAACAGCCAAAAAGCTAAACAACTGTAACGCTCAACTCATAACCAAAATTGGTACCACCTTCAACCCATAGCATAATTTCAGACTGTACTCTCTTAAGATGAATTCTAGGCTGGTTTTCAAAAAGTTGAGCTCTCAAGCCTTTATTCGGCTCATCGAGTTTATAAATAGCGCTAATTATCAGTGGTTGAAGTGTGGAAGCAACAAGTCTGCTGATGAGTGAATTGTGGTCAATTCCGAAACAGCCGGTTGTCCAGACGTACCATTGATATCCCAATAATGTTGTGAGAGGCTCTGTTGAAGTGTGTTGATTGCATAGAATTACAATCAACCATTATTGACCTTGCGCTAAGCTTGAAAAAGCAGAAAACTTTGACTAAAATCAAAACAGGTCACTAAACCCATATACATATGTACAAAATAAACTTAATTTTCTTCTCGGAGTTGAATATTTTTTAATTCAAACAACAAAAGTTGTAATTTGCCGCCCGCCAAATTAAAAATGAAACCTTGCAACTCTAGCTGCTTTATGGAAACACGAGTACGGCAATCGAAAAGGTAAACAAAAGAATTGCTTTAATTAAATAAATGCCTCTCACACAACAGATGGCAATCGACGATTTAGGGAAGACGCAAATCCAAAAGAAGACGATAGAGGTGCAGCCGTCTTGGACTCGCACCGGACTCTCTTTCTAAATCAGACGATATACGTACACAGAAAAAAAATAATGATATGATCTGGGGCTCAATATTAAATTTTTTTATATCAATAAAAAGCCGATATGACACACTTGACCTGTCCGAAAATATCAAAGTGAAATTTTCAACCATTTCAAAATAAAATTGATATGATGATGAAATTTAAATATTAAACAAAGAAATAAAATAAATTATGAATGGCACTATTTATTTTTTACATAAGTACTATTATTTATTGTTTTATAGAAACAGAAAAATAACGAATTTATAATTTTTTGACCGCGCCTTAGCTAGGGATCGAACTCGGGACCATTTGCACGTTACAAATTGGCATGGCATCTTACCGCACTGAGCTATCGGGCAAGCGTGTGGTCACAGGGCTGAAAGCCTTCTTATATATTTCTTTACATTGCTTGAAGTTTTGATGTGAAACACTATTTGTCTTATTCCGTTTTCTCATTTTCTTTACACCCCTTTCCCCTTGTGAGAGTTTCGAAAATTAAATAGATATCCTTTTGACCTTTTCTAATATCATTTGACAAATTGATATTATTTATGGTTATAAACGTTATAAACGTTATAGTTATGTTATAGTTAGTTTCTATTGTTATAGTTATCGAAATGATATGAAAAAAAATCTATTTGACAAAATGTCCAGCCCATATCAAATTGATATGGATCTTATTTTTTTTCTGTGTAGGTAAAATTTTGTGGGTAATGCTCCTGCTGCTTGAAAAGAACCTTGGGCCCAGCTTTATTTAATTGAAGCAATCTGAGAAAAGGTTGGCCAAATTCATGGTCAGTTTGTTCCAGGCTGCAGCCACCTGTAGCCCTTTGTGAAATTGCGGGCTATGTTCTTATGCTCCTTCATAAGAGCTGTTACGTGGGCCTAGAACCACAAAAGTTAAAGCATAAGCTTAAATGCCTAAATACATTGTTATAATATATGTATGTGTAAGACTGTTTACTCGGAGTCGTCCTACCTAAGGCCTACAAATGGTCGGGACTAAAAACTAAAAATTACCAACGTAAAACGCTAGCAAACGATCGCGGTCAAAGCATAAGCCAGCTCGTGTGAGCAAATACAGTGCGATATTGCTATATGCATGCGACCTACAAACATACAAAAATATATATATATATATGTATATTAACTAAAACCGAGCACCTTAAAACCAACACCAAAACTACCAAGAACTGACCTACACCCGCACAACGACAAATTTGAAACCAGAAGGCCAATGATCGGATGTACATAGTCGCCGTTCGCCTAGGCCTAACACAGCAGTTAGGTAGGTAGGTAAGTAGTTCCGGCTGGCCCCTTGCAGGGACCACACATAGACCTTACGGTCCTTAGTGAGGCCGGGTGGCTTTTTCTGGGTACCATTAAAAATCCAAGAGGATGTTTGACGTTTTGGCAAATGCCAATAGTTGTTTGGGAGACCTCCTTGCCGCCTCTTCAAGAGAGGTGAGACTTGGGGAGTGCAGATGTCTTAGTCTCGTCTTAGCGATCGCTGGGTTGCTGCAGATGAGGTGTTCCAGAGTTTCAACGACTCCAGGTTCCTTACATTTCCTGCAGATGTCCGTTGTCGTGATGCCTAGCTTTTTCGCGTGAGCAGCTGCTAGGCAGTGACCAGTTTGTATGCCTATAAGCAGTCTACAGTCTCTTCTTTGGAGCTGTAGCATATAGTGCGTGAGTTTTTTGTCTCTTGTCTTGCACATGATTTTTGAGATTCTGCAGTCGGTTGTGTTCTTCCACTTTTCCTCTGCTTCTTTCTCCGCTATCTCCTCCATTTTGCTGTGTAGCGTCTGTACGGAGATAGATATGTTTAGTGTTGCTTCTTGGCTTAGTGCGGTTCCGGCTGTCTGACTGTCAGCCATTTCGTTTCCATCAATGCCCCGGGGGCTGGGAATCCAGGAGATTTGCACCTTTCGAGAGATGCTGAGGGAATCTATTGCCTCCCTGCTTGCCAGAACATTTTTGGAGTTAATGGTGTGTCTCTGCATTGCTTTGATTGCCGCTTGGCTGTCAACGTATATGTTTATTAGGTTTGGTGCGTATTGTTCTGCCAATTCCGCTGCTTTCCTTATTGCGAAGACTTCCGCCTGGAATATGGTGCAGTAGTCTGGCAGTTTATAGGAGAGCCTCAGTTCCGGCTCATCGCAGTATACAGCGGCTCCGACTCCTGAGGCCATCTTGGAGCCGTCTGTAAATAGGTGCATTGCTTCCTGGGCCAGTCTTGTACGCCAGTCTTCTGGTCCTAGTAATGCTGATGCACCTGTGAAGTTGGTTTTTGGGATCATGTAGTCCGTGCTACTGTTGATCACTCTACCCACCGTGCTGTGTCCATAGCGTTGGGCCGTCTTTTGTGCAAGGAGGCGTGCTTGGATGTCCAGGGGGTTGACTCCGAGGATGTGTTCGAGTGCTTTTGTTGGAGTGGACCTCAGTGCCCCCGTTATGCAGACTAATGCCTGCCGCTGGGCCTATTCCATCAGCTTTAGATATGTGGACTTCTCCGTGGCTTGCCACCATACCAATATGCCATGTAGTAGTATCGGTCGTATTATTGAGATGAAGAGCCAGTGCGTTAGACTTGGTGATAGGCCCCAAGTGCTGCTTAGCATCTTCTGGGATGCATATAGCGCATTGGTTGCCTTTTTCACCCTTTCCTCCACATTGAGTCTCCATGACAGTTTACTGTCGATTACTACTCCAAGGTATTTTACGTTGTGCGGTACCTTGTAACTCTTGGTGAAGAGAATCAGGTACGTCTTCTCCTCATTGATACTTAGTCCGGCTTCTGTGGCCCACTTTAGTATCTCTTTGAGAGTAGAGTCCATGATTGAGCTAAGAGTCGATGGACATTTCCCCATGATAATTATGCTTATGTCGTCAGCATATGCGGTTATCTTGGGTGCTTTCCTGCGGAATTTTTGTAGTAGTTCGTTGACCACAAGGTTCCATAGAAGGGGCGACAGGACTCCGCCCAAAGGCGTTCCTCCATGTGCCTCTTTCGTCATGGTTGTGGTACCCCACTCGGCTTGTACTCTTCTGCAGCTCAGCAGGTTGTATATCCAGGAATACAAACCCTTGTGTATTGCTAGTGCCCTTAGGCTTCGCATTATCGCTTCTGTGGTGACGTTGTTAAATGCACCAGATATATCTAGGATGCTCCCAGGGCAAATTCCTGATGGTACAGTGCCTTCTCGATGGTGGCTACTAGGGAGTGTAGCGCCGTTTCCACCGATTTCCCTTTCGTGTAAGCGTGCTGATTGTTCTCCAAAGTCAGGTTCAAGCCTTCTCTTATGTGGAGATCTAGCAGTTTTTCCATTGTTTTGAGCAAGAATGATGTGAGGCTTATGGGTCTGTAGTCCTTTGGTTGCACATGACTGCATTTTCCCGCTTTTGGCAAGAATACAACGCGTGCTGTCCTCCAGACCACAGGTACATAGCTCCATCTCAAGCAAGCTTCAAAAATGGATTGCAGCCATGGGACGATTGCGCATTTGATCGTCTTTAGCATGGCTGGGAATATTCCATCCAGTCCTGGGGATTTGTAACTCGCGAACGAGTCGATCGCCCAACGGATTTTCTCTGGAGTGATGATGTTATTTGGGATGTTGCTTTGATGCGTGTGTAGGTCAAGATGCTTATCTGACTCAGTGACTACAGTACAGCCTGGGAAGTGCGCATCAAGAAGAGCGCATGTCGCTTCCCTGCTGCTTTCCGTCCAGTGGCCGTCGTTCGTTTTCAGCTGACTCTGCATGGGTGGCTGCTTTGACAGCAGTTTCCTGAGTCTAGCTGTTTCGGAGACCTTCTCTATGCTGGAGCAGAAGGTTCTCCACGCGTTTTGCTTTACCTTTCGTACTTCTTTTTTGAAGAAGCGAAGTCTTATCTTATATTCTTCCCAAATTATTTGCTCATCCGCTTCTTTGGCGAGTTTGAAGCATTCTTGCACGTCCTTCCTCTGCTCTTTCAGCGCTGGGGTCCACCAAGGGGGTCTGGTTCTCCGTTTGCTAACTGTGAGTTTGCATGAGGATTTGTATGCTTCGGTTAGGTTGGACGTGAGCGTCTTCACGGACATCTCAATATCGTCTACCGAGCAAATGTTCACTGGCGTAGGTAGTTTTGATTCTACCGTTTTAAGGTACTTCACCCAGTTGGTGTTCCGGGGGTTCCTGTAGGTTTTTCTGGTTTGGTTGTGGTTGAACTCGATCTTAAAATGAAAGGAGAGCCTTCGAGGACTCTCCATTCTGATGCCTGAGTACTGTTCCCTAAGGTCAGAGTTAGGTCTAGGACGTTGGCCGATGTTGGTCCCACTTTTGTGGGCACATCTCCAACGTTTTCTACTTTTATGTTAGTTTGTAGTATAAAGCTTAGTAGAGACTCACCTCTGTCGTTTATGTCCGGACTGCCCCACACTGTGTGATGTGCGTTGGCGTCCATTCCGATGACAAGTGGCTGGTTTTTCCTACTCGCCTCGGCCGTTAGACGTACGAGCTCGGATGGTGGTGACTCTCGCTCGTGTGCCATGTAGCAGGACGCCATTATTATTGGCTCATCATCGTGGCCTTCCAGGGCCACAACTGTGAGGTCGTCCGTGCTGTAATTTGACATAAGGTAAGCATAGATGCCTTTTCTCACCAGAATGGCTGTCCGTGCCTTACTTACCGCGGTGGTGTGGAAAGTGTTGTAATTTGGTGACCTTAGCCCTGAGACCTTGTTCCCTGCCGCAATCCAAGGTTCCTGAACTAAGGCCACATCGGCGGGCCCTTCCTCAAGGGTTATCAGGAGCTCCGCCGACGCAAGCTTGCTTTTATGCAAGTTGACCTGGAGGACCTTCAACTGCATGATCGTTGTCGGCGTCCCCCGGCCCGAATGGGTCAACTACCATGGTTGAATCCTCATCCTCGTCGTTCTCCAGGCTGGATGGGTCAACTACCATGGCTGAGACACCATCCCCTTCGCTCTCAGCAGAGTGCACTGCCTCTGTAATGTCGAGGCTGCTGGCTCTTTCGACTATCTCGTTGATGCCAAGGTCCTTCTCGACCTCCCCTGCCTCCAGCGTGTGCTCGTTCTTGTCTTCTGGGTTTCGCTTTTTGAGTCGTAGGTGCACGCTACCTACTCCCCACGCCATCTTCCCGAACCTTGGGTAGAAGAAATCGTCGGCCTCCTTGTTGATCTGGAGGACCAAGTGCTGCCCGTTCTTTTCGGGCTTAGCAACATAAAGCACCTTCCAGTCGCTTGTTGGCACGTCCGGGTTTTGCCACCGTAACAGTTTCAGCGTCTGCTCCTTTGGTGCTACCCTTGGGAAGAGCACTTTCGCCTTCGGAACTGACGGAATACATGTTCTGTCAACAACCTCCAGCTGAGCACCCTCCCATGGGCTTCCCATGTCTGCAACGACGCTTTTGACCTTCTTGAGGGTGAGATCGTCCATGCATTTGAGGATCTTGACTCCAAACAGCCAGCCTGCTCCGTCAAACGTTACCGGTTGCGCTGCTGGGTCGTCCATCCTCTTAAAAATTTCCTCGAACAGCATCCCCTCCACTTGCTTCCACTGTTCTGGCGTCATTTTTCCGAAAGGGTCGCATTTGTCGACTAGGGCTTCGGTGAGATGCCGTTTTGCCACGTCGCTGGCTGACTCCTTTGTCGGTTTTTCTGTGTTTGGGGTGGAGCTTGGTAAAGCATGTTAGCAACAAGCACCAATTCTTAACGGAGGCTTCGCTAACGAGTCGGAGATGCAAACGCAGCTGAGGAAGACAGAACACCCCGCACCCCTCTGAAATAACGGCGCTGGCCCACCAACGCCCAGCAGACGCTTAGTGTAGACGAAAAAGGCAGACAGCGGCGGGGGTGAAACTGCATGCGGAGAGCAGGGGGCGTATTGAACCCGAGAGAGAGCACACTTCGGAAAGCGGAGCTTGTAGAAGATCGTTAGAGTATAGGGGGTGAAGAGCTTTGGTTGTTTGCTTGAGTTAGATTTCGGTTTTGTTTGATATCCTTTTTTTTTTTTGGTGGTTTGTCACACCCGCGAAATATAACATATTGAGTCAATTGAAGTGAAGTGAAACAGCTGGCCTATGCTTTGTGTGTAATCTGCGCTTGTGGTGAACTTGTACTTCTTCGTTCCTTTCTTAGCAACTTTCAGCCCTGTGTGAATGCTGGCGCTAACATCCTACAGATTGGTAAGTGAAAGAGCAGCCAAGCCTGCGCACAAATATATTATTTTTTTGGATTGTCACCCGATCAGCGGTAGCACACCCATGCATGGCCCCTTTGAAACGCATAAGTATGTGTGAGCTGTGGAGCAAAGCTTGGATGCGTATCTCCTAGATACTTGTTTTCTTTTGCACCCATTTATGCTGGTGTTGCTCCTTAGGACCCATACATTTTGTTTTATAACTTTTTATCATTTTTTTTCTTTCTTCAATTATTATTATATATATGTCTCAGCTTATTAATTTGTATAATAATTCCTATGTAGATTATTTGAGCAAATATGAAATATTTAGTGGTAGGGTTTAGTAAATACTCAAATTAAAAATTAAAAATTAGCGAGCAAATTCTGAATGATAAAAAATACTATAAATATATTGTCCACTGAAATTCGATTGAAAACATGAATTGCTAGAAGTTTTATCATTGGGGTGGGAATGCGTCACGTTAGATAGTGGTAAGTAACCGGCCGAGTCCAGATGCTACGATACATTTTCTTATAGACCAATAGACGAACGTCGGACTGAGTAAGGGGATCATTCTCTACCATGGCTACGAATGGTCCAAGGTGTCATGTTATTTTGGTAACGACGGGAGGGATCAGCCAGGCTGTATTAACATCGGATAGGGGGGCTAGGGTGCATGTGAGTGAATGGGAACTGGGTATGAATGGGTATGATTGTGTGATTCGCGTGAACATTTTTTTTATTTGCTTTATTTTTTTTTGTTCATTTGAATGCGTATTAGAGGGAATGAGGAGTGAAAGGGGGTCTACCTGTCTACAGCCACGACAGGACTTTTGAACTGACTTTTTCAACTATCTACTCTCTGACCTATAGGAATATTGGCACGATTTTTACATAATTATTGTTTATGTTTCTGGGAAGGATTAGCAGTGGCAAAAGAACCCCACCCAAACACGGCGAGCTCCAGCCGGGCTACCACCGTGCCAGAGGCCAGGTTGCTTATTCCATAAAGCCGGAGGGAACATAACAATTGGCGCCCAACGAATGTGTGCTAAAAGGACCGACTTAGCTTTCTAGAGTATACAGTTTTTTTTTTAAATTTAGATTCTGGTGTTTTTCTGCTAGAAAAATTGAAGACAAAGGTGAACTGTCAGGTGTTCTAGTGCTCCATGATATGGTGCTAAACCATTGGAGGATGAGCTAGACAATTTCTAAGGACCACCTTTGTGAAATTTTTTTTTAGCGTTTTCCAGAAACATTTTATTTTTAGTTCAATTTTTTTTCTGACCAGAGGCCATCGTAGCCGCAGCTACGCGTTTAGTGCTGAAGCCGTGCTGCACCGTGGCGGCACTGAGGCTGCGGGCTATGAAAGAAGAGCAGCACAAGGAGTCAGCTACTCAAGGAAACGGTGATCTGTTTTGCGATGATTCGACATCCAGCTGGGGCCCAGAATGGCATTGACTTGGGAGGGTAGGGGCGTACAGAACTTTTTAGTGGACAGTAATAGGGAAGTGTGAAATGAAATACAAAACGAAGTAGCATCAGAAACAAAAGAAAAAAATAAATAAAGACTCGGCGAACTCACTATCGTCGGCGGTATACCCACCCCATGAAATTCATGAATACTTAGTGTTGTTGAAGGAAAAAATAAAAAAAAAATTACTTATTTTAAATTAATAAAAGTAAATCATTAAATCACACTATATATATAATTTTTTTTTTCTAATTATATACCTTTTTTTACCAACCTGGTTCATATATTTCTTTTTGAAGGAATGCCTTCTACCTTTATTACTAATTTTGAATTTTTTTCAGTTGATGCGTAATACCTAATAATCTTTCTAGGGCTAACCTTGGGGGGCTTAAGAGATCTAGGGTGAGATAAAAGGAGGATTTTGCGCGAGATCTTGTTTTACTCGTTAGAGGTTTAGTAGCCTGTTGGGTGAATGGGTAGCGAAGCTGAAGAAGTGTTGCCAACCGAAGGTCGACGTCTATCACGCAGTAACAAACGTGCACTTAATTCAGAAGATCAAACGGGCCAACTTATGGAGTTAAGCAACGGGCCAAAAAGAAATACAAGACGCCGATCGAGAGGGCTCCAAAGGCAAAAAGCAACAGCCAACCAATCAAACGAATCGGCTAGTTTTTCGACCCAGCTTGACTTGCTGATTTTCAAAGCAGTACCATGGAAGACAGCTTAGAAGGGGCTGGTGCGGGTGCGCCAGCTGAGGGAGAGCAGCCAGTCGTAGAAGGGACGAATCAAGGAGACTCAGACCCAAATATGAGTCAAATGGTAGCAGGGATTTGTGCCCAGAACCAGGCGGTAGTTCGAGTGTTGGCTGATCTTCGTGCCCAGGTGGATTTAATGGCCAGTCGGATGAACGTAATGGAGTTGTCAATCACAGAAGCAGGCAACAGATGGGGGAACGGGGGTAGAATCACTTCAACACCAGCAGCCCCGCAGGCAGAGCATGAAAGGCGAGTGATTTTTCCCAACGACGCCAGGCGTAACGGATCGGGTGCAAATGCCAACGACGCCAGTCGTGACGGATCGGGTGCAAATGCCAACGACGCCAGTCGTAACGGATCGGGTGCAAATGCCAACGACGCCAGTCGTAACGGATCGGGTGCGAATAACAACGCGCAAGAGGCCCAAAGAGTCCAGCAAGTGGAAGCGGGTCGGCAGATGCCTCTGGATAGATGGAACATAAAGTTTGACGGATCCGGAAAGGACTGACTGTGCAGAGTTTCATATTCCGTGTGGAAAAGATGCGGGACTAATATTTGGTACCGGATGAATGTTTCTATGATGAGTTTCATTTCCTTCTCACTGGCGCTGCAGCCAAATGGTATTGGCAACTGTTAGAGGACCACCGATTTGATCTCCGTTTTAGCTATTCGCACCTAAAGCGAGAGCTGATCCGCACTTTCTCTACCGCTGATTCTGACTTCGCTGTTATTAAAGCTATAATGGAGAGGAAGCAGCAGCCAGGGGAATCCTTCGAGGAGTTTTATAGCGACATTCACGATTTAAACTTCAAGTTGGTGGAAAAGATTCCTGAAAGCAAAATGGTTGAAATAGTTCAGGAGAACTTAAACGCGCAACTAGGAGGATTGCTATACGGTATCAAAATAGTCACTTTGGCATAGCTTAGACGAGAAGGAGCTAAGGCTGAGAAGTGGTTGAAGGAGCACCGAGGAAAAGCGTCCGGGCGTGGCCTTGCTGAGTTAGATGTAGCATTCGGTGAAAAGGAATTGGTGGCCGACGTTGAAGCCATACAGCGGAGTAGTCGAGATCAACGAGATCAACGAGATCAGCGCTTTTCACGGCCACAAATACCAAGTGGAAGTGGCAGCTTTATGCCAAATACTAGTAGAGAAGGCGCGGCGGCTGGAACCCCAAGAACAGGCACGGCAGGAGGAGAGGCATGCTGCTCCTCTCCATTCCATTTATATCTATGCCACAGCTGTGGGCTGCCTCCAGATTTCTACCGAAAGCAGCAGGGGCTCCCCCCTGCTCACAAGATTCAGGCAAGTCAGCTTTCCCTGAGGCACGTTGCTTTTCCTGCGGCCAGATGAATTCATACTTATTGGTGGACGCGGCGTTTTTAGCGAGAGGTCTGCCAGGAGCCACGGGCGCCCCTGCGCAAGAAACAGGAGCCCGAAGACGAAATAATAGCACCTTTAGTCTCTTCTCCTCGGCAGATTTCATCCGAGAAGAGCCTGCACCAACGCCAGCAGGAGTATGAGGAGGTACGAGCGAGGATATTCGGAGAGGAGGTAAATGTTCCAAAGACTAGGAACTATTAAAAAATCGGAAAATTAAGGCAAAGGGATAGAGATGAAGTGCGCCTGAAAAAAGCAGTGGTAGCGGCCGTGGTGTCCGTGGAAAAGGATAGCAGGCTTTTTGCAAAGACACGAGTAGATGGAGAGGAAGTGCTGGCCTTGCTAGATACGGGGGCGAGTGTGAATTGTATCGGCCGTGGCGCAGAAGAATTCTTGAAGGGGAGAGAGAAGAGGATACGCCGTTTAAGGGCGCGGACAGCTGATGGAGGTGCAACTACTGTTCGAGGAGTAATCTCTTTACCAGTGCCTTGGGAAGGAAAGGAGAAGACGTTGGAGTTCTTAATTGTACCGGCCCTGCAGCAGAAATTTTACTTTGGAATCGAATTTTGGCGGGCGTTTGGATTAGCTGTGGTTGGCAGACAGGGTGAGCATCCATCCACTGGGGAAGGTGAAGAAATCATTCACTGCAGCGAAGTGGATGTGGTTGACGACCCTGAGCCCACTGTTACTGCATATATGCCCCATGTGTTGTCTCCCGCGGAAAACGAGCAATTGAATGAGGTAAAAATTTTGTTCCCATCGTGTGCAGTCCTTGGGTTGGGAAAGACATTCATAGAACAGCATGTGATCGAAGTACACAACCAGAATCTTCCTATTAAGCAAAGGCATTATCCAATCTCGCCTGCGAAGCAACAGTTAGTTTTCGCCGAACTGGATCGGATGCTGGGACTAGGCGTAATCGAAGAGAGCAACAGCAGTTGGAGCTCTCCAGTAACACTCGTGCAGAAGGGTCCTAAAAACCGCTTATGCCTGGATGCACGAAAAGTGAATGAACAAACAGTTAAGGATGCGTATTCACTGCCACATATTGAGGGGTTGTTAAGCCGACTTCAAGAGACCTATTATATTTCTGCAATTGACCTAAAGGATGCGTTTTGGCAGGTACCGTTGGAACGAAAAGGTAGAGACAAGACAGCGTTCACAGTGCCCGGTCGCCCGCTTTATCAGTTTACTGTGATGCCTTTTGGACTGTGCAATTCTGCCCAGAGAATGTGTTGCTTAATGGACAACGTGAGCAGCATTAAGGGAGCACGTGTTCGTGAACTTAGACGATTTGCTGGTGTGCTCTGAAACGTTTGAAGAACATTTAGCGATGCTTAGAAAAGTCGCGGGATTTTTAGCGGGGGCACAACTGACCATTAACGTGGAGAAAAGTAAAGTCTGCCATAGACAAGCCAAGTATTTGGGTTTTGTGGTCGGAGAAGGCAAAATCAAAAAGGATGAGTCGAAAGTCAGTGCTGTTCGAGAGTTTTCAAAGCCAAAGTCAGCCAAGCAGTTGAGACGGTGTCTGGGAATGACCGGGTGGAGGTTCGTGAAGGATTACGCCAGCATCGCCGCGCCCCTACACGAAAGCCTGTCCAAGGAGCGGATACGTAACTTTTCGCTAACAGAGGCGGGTCGCATAGCATTTGAGGCACTTAAAGATGCGTTAACTAAGCCCCAGTATTGGTTACAGCCGATTCCACGCGGCCGTTTGTGGTGCAATGCGATGCTTTTACAATTGGAGTTGGAGGAGTCCTATTTCAAGAGGACAGTGAGGGAAATGAAATGCCTATTGCCTTCATGTCAGCAAAACTTAATAAAGCCCAGCGTAATTATAGTATAACAGAACTGGAATGCTATGCGGCGATTCTGAGTATCCACAAGTTTCGTGCATACATTCAAGGAATGCCCTTTAAAGTAGTTACAGACCACGCCAGCCTGAAATGGCTGATGAACCAGAAAGATCTCACTGGTCGCCTAGCACGATGGAGCCTAAAATTGCAGGCGCTTGACTTTGTGATCGAGCATAGAAAAGGATCGTTAAGTGTGGTACCTGACACCCTCTTGCGAATGCACATGGAGGAGATAGCAGCGGTGGGTAAAGCTAGTTGTGAAGTTGACTTAGCATCTGAAGCGTTTGGCACAGATGAATACAAAGAGCTGGCTAAAATGGTCAAAGAAAAGCAGAAGGATCTGCCAGATATTTGTGTATCTGACGGATACGTCTACGAAAGTTGGATTCCGAAGTGGCGTACAGATGGCAGATGATCTCTTGTGGAAATTATGGGTGCCCACAGAACTGCGGTCAGAATTGGTAAACCAAGCCCACTGCATGCATCGTCTGCAGGTCATGGTGGAATGCACAAGACCCTTGCAAGGATTCGACAGAAGTGAATCAAGCCACGCAAGACTGTGAGCTGTGCAAGGTAACGAAAACTTCTAATAAGAACAGTCGACCCCCAATGGGGAAACAGCGAGTAACCCAGAGGCCATTGCAGCGACTCTATATTGATTTTATGGGTCCATATCCCAGAACTAGAAATGGAAATACGGTAGTTTTTGTATGCCTGGACCATTTTACCAAGTTTGTGTGGTTACAGCCCATGCGGAGCGCAGTGGCCGGGAAATTGATTGAATTTTTGGAACGAGATATATTTCATCAGTTCGGAGTACCTGAGTGTATCCATTCCGATAATGGAAAACAATTCGTTTCCAAGGCGTTTGCAGAGCTGATGGAAAAATATGGAGTACAACACGTGCGCACCGGATTCTACTCCCCCCAAGCTAACGTAGCCGAGCGGGTTAATCGCTCTGTTCTTCAAATCCTAAGGACGGCCGTGTTGGACGATCAGCGAACTTGGGACGAACATTTGAGCAGAGTAGCGTGTGCGCTGAGGAGCGGACACCATTCAGGCATTGATACTGAGCCGTATCATGCCATGTTTGGAACCCGGATGGTTCAGCACGCCACTGCATACCCTATTATGCGAAGAATAGGAGGTGTATCTGCCGCGGATCAAGAGGTCCTTGCGCCACCAGATAGAATGGAGCTATTGCGCAACAAGATTCAGCGTGAATTAGAGGCTGCCCATCAACGAGCCGAAAAGACGTACAACACTCGTAGCCGAAAGGTTTAATATGCCCCAGGGCAAGTTGTTTATAGAAAAAATTACAAGCAGAGCAGTCTTACCGAAGGATATAATGCCAAGTTGGGACCTAACAGAGTCCGATGCATTGTCCTTAAGAAAAAACGAAATACCTTATATGAGCTTGCCAACAGCGCCGGAAAAAGTGTAGGAGTGTACCATGCGAAGGACTTATATGTTGCCTGAAAGGAATACAGATCTCAGGGTCATGGGTCGAGGCCACGCGTTGGTGTGCGAAAGGCGGATAGCGTAGGCCACGTATTTAATTTTTTTGCGTGGGCCTAGAACCACAAAAGTTACCCTCGCAGTCCCGAAGGCGCAGCATCCCGAAGAAAGTAAAACTCTCCAAGGCAAGCAGCAAAACAAAAGATAAGGTACCAGCAGTCAGTCAAAATTGGAAACTGTGAGCAGCAAGATCGTGTGCGGGTACGCTTAACCAAAAGCATAAGCTTAAATGCCTAAATACATTGTTATAATATATGTATGTGTAAAGCTGTTTACTCGGAGTCGTCCTACCTAAGGCCTACAAATGGTCGGGATTAAAAACTAAAAATTACCAACGTAAAACGCGAGCAAACGATCGCGGTCAAAGCATAAGCCAGCTCGTGTGAGCCAATACAGTGCGATATTGCTATATGCATGCGACCTACAAACATACAAAAATATATATATATATATGCATATTAACTAAAACCGAGCACCCTAAAATCAACACCAAAACTACCAAGAACTAACCTACACCCGCACAACGACAAATTTGAAACCAGAAGGCCAATGATCGGATGTACATAGTCGCCGTTCGCCTAGGCCTAACACAGCAGTTAGCAACAAGCACCAATTCTTAACGGAGGCTTCGCTAACGAGTCGGAGATGCAAACGCAGCTGAGGAAGACAGAACACCCCGCACCCCTCTGAAATAACGGCGCTGGCCCACCAACGCCCAGCAGACGCTTAGTGCAGACGAAAAAGGCAGACAGCGGCAGGGGAGAAACTGCATGCGGAGAGCAAGGGGCGTATTGAACTCGAGAGAGAGCACACTTCGGAAAGCGGAGCTTGTAGAAGATCGTTAGAGTATAGGGGGGTGAAGAGCTTTGGTTGTTTGCTTGAGTTAGTTTTCGGTTTTGTTTGATATGCTTTTTTTTTTTTTAGTGGTTTGTCACACCCGCGAAATATAACATATTGAGTCAATTGAAGTGAAGTGAAACAGCTGGCCTATGCTTTGTGTGTAATCTGCGCTTGTGGTGTACTTGTACTTCTTCGTTCCTTTCTTAGCAACTTTCAGCCCTGTGTGAATGCTGGCGCTAACATCCTACAGATTGGTAAGTGAAAGAGCAGCCAAGCCTGCGCACAAATATATTATTTTTTTGGATTGTCACCCGATCAGCGGTAGCACACCCATGCATGGCCCCTTTGAAACGCATAAGTATGTGTGAGCTGTGGAGCAAAGCTTGGATGCGTATCTCCTAGATACTTGTTTTCTTTTGCACCCATTTATGCTGGTGTTGCTTCTTAGGACCCATACATTTTGTTTTATAACTTTTTATCATTTTTTTTCTTTCTTCAATTATTATTATATATGTCTCAGCTTATTAATTTGTATAATAATTCCTATGTAGATTATTTGAGCAAATATGAAATATTTAGTGGTAGGGTTTAGTAAATACTCAAATTAAAAATTAAAAATTAGCGAGCAAATTCTGAATGATAAAAAATACTATAAATATATTGTCCACTGAAATTCGATTGAAAACATGAATTGCTAGAAGTTTTATCATTGGGGTGGGAATGCGTCACGTTAGATAGTGGTAAGTAACCGGCCGAGTCCAGATGCTACGATACATTTTCTTATAGACCAATAGACGAACGTCGGACTAAGTAAGGGGATCATTCTCTACCATGGCTACGAATGGTCCAAGGTGTCATGTTATTTTGGTAACGACGGGAGGGATCAGCCAGGCTGTATTAACATCGGATAGGGGGGCTAGGGTACATGTGAGTGAATGGGAACTGGGTATGAATGGGTATGATTGTGTGATTCGCGTGAACATTTTTTTTTATTTTCTTAATTTTTTTTTGTTCATTTGAATGCGTATTAGAGTGAATGAGGAGTGAAAGGGGGTCTACCTGTCTACAGCCACGACAGTACTTTTGAACGGACTTTTTCAACTATCTACTCTGACCTATAGGAATATTGGCACGATTTTTACATAATTATTGTTTATGTTTCTGGGAAGGATTAGCAGTGGCAAAAGAACCCCACCCAAATACGGCGAGCTCCAGCCGGGCTACCACCGTGCCAGAGGCCAGGTTGCTTATTCCATAAAGCCGGAAGGAACATAACAGAGCCAAAAAAATTTCGCTCTGGATATATGGTCGATGCTTTCCCTATTATAATTTATTGAAATTATAAACAATTCGAAAGAATAATAAAATATACTTACAGTTGGGCGGCTTCTCGTCATTATTTTGGTTTTATGCCACATTTTTAAGCTCAAACTGGTAAAAATCGATTTACAAATGCAAAATAAATAAACAAAAGATCAACGCAAAAGCTATTGCTAAAAATCGCTATTTTATACACCTTAAAACATAATTCGATTAATTTTAAAATTCAAATGTTAATAGGTTGGTACCATTGAAACACTAGCGATTTGGTGAGTTGCAGAGAATAGCAAATTTAACTAGCGATTTAACTAGCGATTTTACCAGCGATTTATAAAAATTCTAATTTAATATACTTAAAATGCTAAATGTTTAATTTTTTTGAAGTAGATTATTCACAAATTAAACACCCTTTAAGAATCAATATGGATTATTTTAATCAAAATTCATTTTGGGGGCTTATTTAAGCAAATCTCCGGCTCAAAGGAGCGCGATTTTCAAATCACTCGAAAACAGGCTCTGTGGCTGGGCGAAATCAAATTCGCGCGAATTTTGAGCGAAAGTGATTTCTGTGGCACCCCTGAATATTTGTGTTTTTGAAGACCTGAGCTTTAAAGTGTTTTTATATAAATTTACTTCTGTCGTCAAATACTATGTTGTTTATTTTTATTTAGCAATTATTGTAACGAATGAGCACAGAATTATTTATAGTTGGTTGACTACCGCAGATGATTCCAACTTTGTGCTTTTAATATTAAAGACAAAAATATATCCTTTTCGGGTTCAAATATATTTTTCTTGCCTTATAGCAATAGTATATTGATAAAGTTTGTTGTTGTTATCTATCTTCTCTACATATTATATAAAACAGTTTGTCCTGACTGAATGACTGACTGATTCACTGATTGGCAATCAACGCAGAGCGCAAACGGTAAGAGATAGAAGGCTGAAATTTGGACAGGAGTTTCCTTTAGTGGTGAAACTGCGTACTAAGACAGGGTTGTGGAAAATTCCAACCGGAAAAGTCGGAAAGCGTCGAAAAGTTTGTATGGAAAAATTTTTTTTCATCCGATTGACTTGATATTTGGTTTGTAAGCATTATTCGCGAAATAATCCGACAGGTGTTTTCCCGATTTTGGAAAATCCGCCCAGGAGGAAAATGACCGGAAAATTCTGCATGAAAATGCTGTGGGCAAAAAAATATTTTTCATCCGATTGGCTTAAAACTCGGTTTGTAAGGATAGAATACGAAATAATTTGAAATGTGATTTTCCAATGTCGGAGAATCCGCCCCCAGGCGTGAAAGTTCACGGAAAATAGTGTGGGCAAAAAAATTTTTTCATCCGATTGCACAGTGGATCCGCTTGTATGGAAGAGCGGCCAAAAATACTAAAAATGGCCTTAGCCTGCTGAAATTTATAACAAAAATATAGAAAATTTGTCTAAACATATAACAACAAAAATCGGATATATCGAACGGCTATATCCTATAGCTCCCATAGGAACAATCGATACAAAATTATAAAAACATATTTGTTTAATCTAATTTATTAAGATTTTGTTATTTATTTACATAAAAGTAATATATTAAGAAAGAATTAAAGATATTTTTCATTTTTATACATATTAACAAAAAAACTAAAATAAAAATCAAGAAACAAAATATTAATGAAACTGTGAAGTATCACATTTTTGTAGATTATAAGTTGTTTTATAGATCATAAGGAGTTAGGGAACATTTTGTAGGTCATAAGTTGTTTTGTAGGTAATAAGGAGTTAGGGAACATTTTGTAGGTCATAAGTTGTTTTGTAGGGCATAAGTTATAGATCATAATGAGTTAGGGAACACATTTTGTAGGCCATAAGTTGTTTTGTAGGTAATAAGGAGTTAGGGAACATTTTGTAGGTCATAAGTTGTTTTGAAGGTCATAAGTTATAGATCATAAGGAGTTAGGAAATATTTTGTAGCTCATAAGTACACTGAAGTCATTGAACTAGTTCCGGAGGTGATCTTCACTGACGACCAACAGCAGCCACGATATGCACACAGCAGAGCACGCACATACAAACGCAAGCCGGTTGACAACGAGCGGCGCCAACAGAAGCCACGCGCTTACACACACCCACACATACCAACGGAGCCAGCCAGATGCGAGCGACAAACGGTATGCAGCAGCCGCGACATACACACAGCAGAGCACGTGCACATACAAACGCAAGCCGGTTGACAACGAGCGACGCCACCAGAAAGCTACGCATCTACACACACCCACACATACCAACGGAGCCAGCCAGATGCGAGCGACAAACGGTATGCAACAGCCACGACCTGCACACGCACATACAAACCCAAGCCGGCGGACAGCGAGCGAGCGACGCCAACAGAAGCTACGCACTTACAGCAACACACGCACATACAAACACAAGCCGGCGGACAGCGAGCGAACGGCGCCGACAGAAACTACGCACATACCAACAGAGCCAGCCAGATGCGAGAGACCAACGGTATGCACATACCAGCAGACACACACACAGCGAGCACACGCACATACAAAGTGCAAGCCGGCAGACAACAAGCGACAACAACAACAGAAAACTACGCACTCACACACACCCACACACACGCATGCCAGCAAACCAAAACCCACCCCGATGCGATCGATTGGCCCGCGTCAGCCATGCGTTAGAGCGAGAGGCATGCAGCGGCGGCTACAAAGCTGCAGAATTCTGGAGCAGCGGTGACAGAATTAGGTCACGGCCAACATTTGGCAAACGCGAGCAGGGAGTCTAGTTTTGCACGCGATGATCGACGGACGTGTTTCAATCCCGAGTCTCGAGTCAGTATCGTACAGTGCCCCGCCCCCGCCGTAGTACAAACGCGTTGTGCCCAAATACAATCCTGTGTGGAGTCCATCGACGAGGAGCAGAATCCGACGAGAAAACCCCGATATTCCGAAAGAAAATCACAGCGAGGGAAATCTAGTCCAGCGGGTAAGCCAGGCTTAGCTATCACAGTAGGTAGGGAAAACAATGGTGCGGTTAGGGAAACCTCCCCTTTTTGTAGTCACATGTGCCCCAGTCCCCCTTGAACAGTTGTAAAAAAGGGATCAAAGTAAAATAAACCTGTGCATAATACGTTAAATTCGCGCATTTGTTAACAATTATCTGGTGTCCCCAACTCAACTGTACCACGGTTGATCAAGCTAGCATGCCTTGCTGGGTCGCCGAAGGCATGTGGCTGGATTAAGCGTGGTCAGTACACGTGGGTAAAGGGTCGATTTGCGCTGGGTCGCCGGCATTTCGACGTGATACACACGGAGAGTGGGTACACCGTAGAATTTCCTGGTAGATTGGTTCCTACGGCCTCACTGTACCGGGTGGGTCAAATTAACACACCTTGCTGGGTCGCCGGAGGTGTGGTGGTTTGGCCGACTTGGACCGGCATACGTGGGCAAGGCGTCATTTTGCGCTGGGCTGCCGGCAAAGTGACGTGTCGCACACCTGTGTCGTAGGTGCAGTGGGTGCGTCTCAAGCGGGTGTGAGGTTAAGTCTGGCCAACCTGTGCTGGGTAGCCGGCAGGTGGCTAGGGTTGACCTCTTAATCGCTAAGGGATCCGCTACGCTGAGCTGGGTCGCCATCAGCGTGGTGGGTACAAGCAGAGACAAGCCTCAGATCTGGTCAGAGAACCCGTAGAATTTACGTGTAGCTTGGTTCCTACGACCTCACTGTACCGGGTGGGCCAAATTAACGCACCTTGCTGGGTCGCCGGAGGTGTGGTGGTTTGGCCGACTTGGACCGGCATACGTGGGCAAGGCATCATTTTGCGCTGGGCTGCCGGCAAAGTGACGTGTTGCACACCTGTGCCGTAGGTGCAGTGGGTGCGTCTCAAGCGGGTGTGAGGTTAGGTCTGGCCAACCTGTGCTGGGTCGCCGGCAGGTGGCTAGGGTTGACCTCTCGATCGTTAAGGGATCCGCTACACTGAGCTGGGTCGCCGTCAGCGTGGTGGGTACCAAAAAGGCAACCCCAATTAGACAAGTTTTGCCAAAATTATCAGAATTTTTCCCTTCCCAAGTCCCGGCACTTCTATAAATTTTCTTGTAAGTGACCTTGGACAGGACTGAGTCCTACCTCAGCTGAAAAACTTCCTTACAGTGGCGCCCGAGCAGGGACCAAGGGATAAGGATTTGTCAGATTTTTTTTAGAGAATAAAATAACAGAGAAAATTAAAGGGGGATACTAACACCTTCCATGGCCTAAAGACCCATAAGAAAATTCTGACTTATAATAAAAGCATTCTTGAAAACAAAACAAAAATTGGTAAATTTGCATAAAATTAACGCATTGCCCCAAATCACGGCCTAAGAAAATCAATAGGAATCAATACACGGAGCATTGAAAACCACATGTACAGTCAGCGCAAGAAACCACGCCTAAGCAAACAACGTGGGATAATTCAACTCGTGCTAAGAAAGTTTTGGGAACAGTCGACTCAAAATTTTTTACAATTTCAAAGCAAGCGACGCCAGGCCTGAACGGCAAATTTTTCTCGATTTTCGCTTTGTTCATCCCCCCCGCACCAAGATTGTTGTTTCTATACAGTACTCAAAGGCAAGCCTAGGCTAAGTTACCGCTAATCCGCTTGTTGAGAGCGTGCCTCTCGTATATTCTTTCTGCATGACCCTAGCTAGAAAGAGACAGCGGATAGCCAGAAGCAGAGACAGAGCATCGACAGCAGAGCATCGACAGAAGCAGAGGCAGAGGATAACCAGAAGCAGAGACAGCAGAGCACCGACAGAAGCAGAGACAGCAGAGCATCGACAGAAGCAGAGGCAGAGGATAACCAGAAGCAGAGACAGCAGAGCATCGACAGAAGCAGAGGCAGCGGAGCATAAGAACACGGAGAAAAGCAGCGGTAGAGCGTCAGTAGGAACAAAACATATAAGAGGAGTCCAAGTCTGAGTTTAGGGCAGAGTCTGATACAGAGCCTTAACGAGAGCACATCGCGCGCAGCAAAGTAACCAAGTCATAGAACAGTCGCCAGGAACTTTAGAAGCGTAGTAAAATCGTATATCGGGACTAAACCAACCATATCCTTTGCGTGTCCTTTTCAAAACGCGTGACAAGCATATCCTTTTCGTGTCCTTTTTCAAAGCGCGTGGCAATCGTATCCTTTTCGGGTCTTTTTTTTGTTTTTTTGAAAACCGCGTGGCGACAGCAACCAAAAACCAACCGTGTCCTTTCTGGATCAAGTGTGTAACCAAGAAAAAAAAAAAAAATATATACCAGACCTAGTCAAAACAACATGGGTGTACGCTGGATTTCCTTCCGCCGCAAGAGCGAGCTGGAGAACATAGCCAAATTGCTACAAATTGACCAGACCGGTACCGTAGACGAGTTGCGTAGCCGGATTTCGACATTCATCTCCAATGGGAAATACTCAGCGGATATAAAGACCCGATTGGAGGAGATGGAGGCCACGTTGGTGGATGCACCGACCTCTGATCCTGCGGATAGAAAATCCAGAGCCACCTCTCCCGCAGTAGCCATTGACGCGAAGCCAGGTCCTTCGGCTGGAACCCACTCGAAGGCACCAGCTGGAGATGCACCAGGCTCACTCGGAACCCTCAAAGGACCTTCACAAGTCAATGGAAACCAATCCCTAGTAGTCCCCTCGCGAGTATCCCGGGAGGAGATATCCTTTGCGTCCCTGGCTGAGAAGCTACGACATTGGGGAGTCCTATTTGATGGGAATTCAGACCCATTGAATTTCATCGAGCGATTGGAGGAACGAGCAGATGCCTATCGAGTGGACAAGGAGCAAATGCCTAGGGCCATCATTGGATTGCTAGCCGGACGAGCAGAGAGCTGGTTTCGTACTTTTAAAATGCAGAATACCGAGTGGGAGACTTTCAAGCAGCAGTTTCTGGACTTTTTCCTACCGCCCAGGTATTTCCAGCGTCTGGAAGATGCCATCAGAGGTCGTCGCCAGCTACCAGGGGAGCAGTTTAAGCAATATCTAGTAAAACTGAGACTGATGATGCAAAGAGCAGGCTACAGCGGAGAACAGCAGCTGGAGAGACTGTACGAGAACCCGAATACCAGTTGTTCACCAAGAGAAGCGAATTCACTACCCTGGAGGAACTAATACAACTCATTGTCAGCTTCGAGTCAATAAAAGACCACAGCCGAGCCCGGCCTAGTTCGTTTGTCACAGGACGCATTCTCCATCCCACTGGGAACAGGACGGAGACGAGCAGTCCAGAGTCCCATTGGTAAAACACCCCTTGTGGCTCGAGGGCAGACGGATAGCGGCGTTGGTAACCATCGAAGGTGAGTTCTTTACGGCAACTTTGGACACGGGTGCGTCGCGGAGTTTCGTCAACGAACGGGTAGCAAACCGTCTAAGTAATCCGCGAAATCATCGTGAGGTAAGGAAAAGGATCACTCTGGCAGACGGGTCGAAGAGAGAAGTGACACAAGCTTTGGCTGTTCAGGTATGCCTGGACCAACGCCAAACCTTTGTCGCCTTGCTGGTGTTACCAAACATCCTGGAGGACGTCATACTGGGACTGGACTTCCTTTGCGGGATACAGGCCATGATCCAGTGTGGTCGAGCGCGTCTACAGCTGGCCAGGCTACCAAACCAAGTCTGGCCCTCCGCACCAGAAAACCCCACAGTTTGCCCAAAGAAGGAACTTACCGAAGAAGTGCGCCAGATCAGCGGCGGAATCCAAAGCACAAACGAAACGCTACCATCATCATACGCCCCAGCCCTTACAAGTCAAAGGATCTCAGAACCACCAGACGATAGAACCAATGCCGAGCATCAACAAGAAACCAAAGCAACAGAGAACAACGAGTCACCAGAGAACAAGGAGTCACCAGAGAACAAGGAGTCAACAGAGAACAGGGAAGCAACGGAGAACAGGGAAGCAACAGAGAACAACGAGTCACCAGAGAACAAGGAGTCACCAGAGAACAAGGAGTCAACAGAGAACAGGGAAGCAACGGAGAACAGGGAAGCAACAGAGAACAAGGAAGCAGCAGAGAAGCAACAGAGAATTTCGAAGACCGAGAAGAAATCCCAGAAGAAACCAAGGCGATCCCAAAGACCAAACCCTCCGAGTTCCCAGGTGACTACAGCCCAAAGTACATACACACGCCCAACCCTGGAACCCTTGGCTGACGCAGCGACGGCAAGGCAACGAAACCCATTTAGGAAACCCCGGCGAGCGTCTTTAAAAGAAGGTTCACCTACTAAAAATCCGAAATCTTCACCGATCGTGTTGGCAATTGTCAGTAGTGACCCCGATCTAGCAGTCAAGCAACCACCACCAGAGGCATCGGAGAGATTATTGGAGCCGTGGGTGAGTAAATTCCTGGAGGAGGAGTTAGGAAAATTTGAAGGCCTTACCGGAGTTTCCTCAATCGCTGAGCATACCATCATTATGATGGACAATAAGCCGGTGGAGCAACGCTATTACCCGAAGAACCCGGCTATGCAAAAGATAATCAACGAGCAGGTGGACGAACTTTTGCGGGATGACCGTATCGAGCCTTCAAGGAGTCCTCACAGCGCACCTATAGTCCTGGTCGGTAAGAAAACGGGGGATACGAGAATGTGTGTCGATTTCAGGGACTTAAATGCGCGTTCAGTGCCGGATGCCTATCCATTGCCGAGAATCACCCATATACTGGAGAGACTGAGAAACGCCCGATTCATATCCACCCTGGATTTGAAGAATGGCTATTGGCAGATCCCCGTGGCGAAAGAAAGCAGGGAATGCACCGCCTTCACCGTTCCAGGGCGCGGCCTGTTTCAATGGAAGGTGATGCCTTTCGACCTACACTCAGCGCCGGCCACCATCCAAAGAGCCTTGGACAGCGTCATTGGTCCTGATATGGAGCCCCACGCGTTCGCGTATCTAGACGATATCATCGTCATAGGATCCACCCTGGAAGAGCATGTGGAGAATTTGAGGGAGGTGTTCCGTCGCCTCAGAGCAGCCAATTTGAAGCTTAACCAGAAGAAGTGCACTTTCTTCAGCAACAGTCTAACCTACCTTGGCCACGTAATAAACGAAGCTGGAATACACACAGACCCGGACAAAATCGCAGCGGTAAGAGAACTTACACCACCTACATCTTGCAGAGAGCTACGTCGTTGCCTAGGGATTGCATCCTGGTACCGGCGCTTTGTCCCGAATTTCGCCACCATCGTCCAGCCGATGACAGCCCTACTAAGGAAAGGCAAAAGGTGGGTGTGGAGCGACGAGCAACAATTGGCGTTCGAAGAACTGAAGACAAAGTTGACAGAAGCCCCAGTGTTGGCGTGCCCAGACTTCACCGAAAAGTTTCAACTGCAGACGGACGCTAGCGACTACGGGCTCAGAGCGGTCCTAACCCAGCGAATTCAAGGCGATGAGAGAGTCATAGCGTATGCCAGTCGGAGGCTACTCCCAGCGGAGGAAAATTACTCCGCCACCGAGAAGGAGTGCCTGGCCATAGTGTGGGCCATTCGAAAATTACGCTGCTATGTGGAGGGCTACCGATTCGACATCATCACCGACCACCTGGCGTTAAAGTGGTTAAACTCAATCGATAATCCCACTGGTCGAATCGCACGATGGGCCCTGGAGCTTCAGCAATATCAATTTGATATTCACTACAGGAAGGGTAAGCAAAACATTGTCGCAGATGCTCTATCCCGACAGCCAGTGGAAACCCTACAACAGGTAACCGAGCAACCAGCACAGTGCCCTTGGATAAGGAAGAAGCTTTCGCAAATCCGTGATCATCCGGACCAGTTTCCGGATTTTTCATATGAGAACGGGCAACTATACAGGCATTTGGGACATAGGCCGACTGAAGAGGAATATATTCCTTGGAAATTGTGCGTGCCTAGCGACCATCGACGCCGAGTCTTAGAAGAATGCCACGACCATCCCACAGCTGGACACTTGGGCATCAGGAAGACGACGACCAGGATCACTCAACGATACTATTGGCCCGGACTGTTTCGGGATGTAGCAAGGTATGTTCAACGGTGTACTACATGCCAAAAATTCAAAGTTAGCCAGCTAAAACCCGCGGGCAAGATGCTCACCCGAACGACCCTTGAGCCCTTTTCAACTCTATGCGCTGATTTCATCGGACCCTTGCCGCGTTCCAAACACGGTAATACTGTCTTGCTCGTCTTCCTGGATCTGTTCTCCAAGTGGGTAGAACTAATCCCATTGCGGAAGGCCACGACAGCGCACCTAGAACGGGCATTTCGGGAACGGATTTTAAGCCGATTCGGAGTCCCGAGAACCTTCATCTGTGACAACGGAACACAATTCACCAGCCGAACATTCAAGGAATTTTGCAAGCAAACGGGTATGCAACTACAGTACACAGCGCCGTATAGCCCACAACAAAACTCCACGGAACGTGCCAATAGAACGATCACGACGATGATAGCGCAATACCTGCAAGCAGACCACAAAACATGGGACGAGCTATTACCAGAGTTTACCTTGGCGATCAACACTAGCATCTCGGATACGACAGGATTCACCCCAGCCTTCCTGGTTCAAGGACGAGAACCACGCCTACCTGGCGCCTTGTACGAAGAAGTAACACCAGGACCGTGCAAGGACATTCCAGAGCCCCGCTGCAGAGCACAACAGCTAAGAGACGTTTTCACTGTGGTACTGGAGAACGCACAACGGGCAACGCAGGAGCAAGGCCGCCATTACAACCTGAGACGCAGAGAGTGGAGACCAGAGCTGGGGTCACTGGTCCTACTGAAGCAGCATCACTTGTCCAAAGCCTCGGATGCCTTTGCCGCTAAACTTGCGCCCAAATACGACGGGCCATACAAGCTAATCAAATTTATTTCTCCTAATATAGCCCGATTGCAGTTGATTGGTGGTCGCCAACGCCGGACGGCCAATGTGGCCGACCTAAAGGCCTTCCAACAAGAAGTACAGAGCGATGTCCAGGTCGAAACTTGCCCAGACCGGGTCCCCACACCAGCGACAAGAGATGACACACACACAGAAGATCACGAGCCAGAGTCATCCCCCATCCCAGAGCCGAACAGTGCTCCCAAGGGCGAGAAGGGAGCCCAGCAGAAGTAACCACCTCCGAACAGCAAAGCATCGCCAACAGAGTCAGCGGGGGCCACTTGAGGGTGGTGCGCCACAACAACGTCCCCGCCCCCGTAAGGGGAAACTCCCGGCCTGGCTGTTCGGAGTCACCACCTAGCGTAAGAAATAGTATTAAGCTAACTATTGTACACCGCACCATAGGCAGGTTCAGCACAGGATAGGAGTAGTAGGTTTACGTTTGTCAGGCACTAATATTAAATTCAAGTCTTTAGGTCATCAATATGGCGGCCCCATCGCAAGGAGAAGCCCCGCCAGGACATGACGACCAGGCCCCACCCCAGAGTCCGCCGAGGAGGAGGAGTTCTTGCGTCAAGTCCTTGACGACCGGGAGTGACCCACCGGATCACTGGCTCTTTGGGATTCCCAACTGGAGTGTCCTTGAAGACCCCTTTGCCCCAGTGGGTATATGTCGTCCTCAGAGGGACCCCGATACGGACACCGACGATTCTGAGGTCGCCCCAGATGGACGTTTCTTCACGAACGGGGTGCGTGCCGCCCAAAGAAGCGCGCAGGACGTCGAAGATGACCGGTCCACGGTGACCAACCCAAGCATCCCCCCCAGCCCTGACATATTCGAGTCGGCTCCAGAGGGAGACATAGGCCCAAGGACGCCTACACCACCACCGATGTATGGGTCGTGGTGGGCAGTAGAACCGGAAGGATTCCCGGGAATGGACGACTGGGAGCGCCCAGACGAGGCAAATCCGATGGTAGCTTCGACCCCGGGAGCACAAGGTGTCGAGGAAGGGCACCCGGGGGGTGAGACACCACCACCGCCATACATACAGTCAGATTCGACTGAGGTCGGGACGACTCCGCCCCCGTATTATGGGGCATGGTGGAGCGGAAACCCATCAGATTTCCCAACAGTCCCTACGGCGGACGACCAGGAGTCCCAACGTCTAGACAACCACACAGCGTTGGAAATACCAGCCGCAGAAGAGGTAGACTTGACCCCGGGAGCACAAGGTGTCGAGGAAGGGCACCCGGGGGGTGTGACGCCAACCATTGCTGACGAAACATGGGTCATCCCAACGGTCCGTTCGGCCGATTTTTCGGATGTCAGCGGAGACGAGGAACCGGAACAGACTACCGAATCCATGCCCGAGAGACCGGTCATAAGGGAGGATCTCTTGCTCCGACCGGCTACCGAGCCGCACAGACCCGCGGCCGGTTTATACCGGGACGATTGGACCGAGGCACCCTTGGAATGGCGCGTGGAGACTACAGGTCGACTGCTGCCACTCGAGGCGATCCATTTCTTGGAGCAAGAACTCCGGGAGGGAAACCGAGTCGGCGTACGGTTCTTGCGCCATTTTGGAGGATACACCTTCCGGATTCAGATCAGCCGAGCCCGGAGGATTTTCATTTGTTTTCACACCCCGAAATAAGGGGGGGGGTGTGAAGTATCACATTTTTGTGGATTATAAGTTGTTTTATACATCATAAGGAGTTAGGGAACATTTTGTAGGTCATAAGTTGTTTTGTAGGTAATAAGGAGTTAGGGAACATTTTGTAGGTCATAAGTTGTTTTGTAGGGCATAAGTTATAGATCATAAGGAGTTAGGGAACACATTTTGTAGGCCATAAGTTGTTTTGTAGGTAATAAGGAGTTAGGGAACATTTTGTAGGTCATAAGTTGTTTTGTAGGTCATAAGTTATAGATCATAAGGAGTTAGGAAATATTTTGTAGCTCATAAGTACACTGAAGTCATTGAACTAGTTCCGGAGGTGATCTTCACTGACGACCAACAGCAGCCACGATATGCACACAGCAGAGCACGCACATACAAACGCAAGCCGGTTGACAACGAGCGGCGCCAACAGAAGCCACGCGCTTACACACACCCACACATACCAACGGAGCCAGCCAGATGCGAGCGACAAACGGTATGCAGCAGCCGCGACATACACACAGCAGAGCACGTGCACATACAAACGCAAGCCGGTTGACAACGAGCGACGCCACCAGAAAGCTACGCATCTACACACACCCACACATACCAACGGAGCCAGCCAGATGCGAGCGACAAACGGTATGCAACAGCCACGACCTGCACACGCACATAGAAACCCAAGCCGGCGGACAGCGAGCGAACGGCGCCGACAGAAACTACGCACATACCAACAGAGCCAGCCAGATGCGAGAGACCAACGGTATGCACATACCAGCAGACACACACACAGCGAGCACACGCACATACAAAGTGCAAGCCGGCAGACAACAAGCGACAACAACAACAGAAAACTACGCACTCACACACACCCACACACACGCATGCCAGCAAACCAAAACCCACCCCGATGCGATCGCTTGGCCCGCGTCAGCCATGCGTTAGAGCGAGAGGCATGCAGCGGCGGCTAAAAAGCTGCAGAATTCTGGAGCAGCGGTGACAGAATTAGGTCACGGCCAACATTTGGCAAACGCGAGCAGGGAGTCTAGTTTTGCACGCGATGATCGACGGACGTGTTTCAATCCCGAGTCTCGAGTCAGTATCGTACAGTGCCCCGCCCCCGCCGTAGTACAAACGCGTTGTGCCCAAATACAATCCTGTGTGGAGTCCATCGACGAGGAGCAGAATCCGACGAGAAAACCCCGATATTCCGAAAGAAAATCACAGCGAGGGAAATCTAGTCCAGCGGGTAAGCCAGGCTTAGCTATCACAGTAGGTAGGGAAAACAATGGTGCGGTTAGGGAAACCTCCCCTTTTTGTAGTCACATGTGCCCCAGTCCCCCTTGAACAGTTGTAAAAAAGGGATCAAAGTAAAATAAACCTGTGCATAATACGTTAAATTCGCGCATTTGTTAACAATTATCTGGTGTCCCCAACTCAACTGTACCACGGTTGATCAAGCTAGCATGCCTTGCTGGGTCGCCGAAGGCATGTGGCTGGATTAAGCGTGGTCAGTACACGTGGGTAAAGGGTCGATTTGCGCTGGGTCGCCGGCATTTCGACGTGATACACACGGAGAGTGGGTACACCGTAGAATTTCCTGGTAGATTGGTTCCTACGGCCTCACTGTACCGGGTGGGTCAAATTAACACACCTTGCTGGGTCGCCGGAGGTGTGGTGGTTTGGCCGACTTGGACCGGCATACGTGGGCAAGGCGTCATTTTGCGCTGGGCTGCCGGCAAAGTGACGTGTCGCACACCTGTGTCGTAGGTGCAGTGGGTGCGTCTCAAGCGGGTGTGAGGTTAAGTCTGGCCAACCTGTGCTGGGTAGCCGGCAGGTGGCTAGGGTTGACCTCTTAATCGCTAAGGGATCCGCTACGCTGAGCTGGGTCGCCATCAGCGTGGTGGGTACAAGCAGAGACAAGCCTCAGATCTGGTCAGAGAACCCGTAGAATTTACGTGTAGCTTGGTTCCTACGACCTCACTGTACCGGGTGGGCCAAATTAACGCACCTTGCTGGGTCGCCGGAGGTGTGGTGGTTTGGCCGACTTGGACCGGCATACGTGGGCAAGGCATCATTTTGCGCTGGGCTGCCGGCAAAGTGACGTGTTGCACACCTGTGCCGTAGGTGCAGTGGGTGCGTCTCAAGCGGGTGTGAGGTTAGGTCTGGCCAACCTGTGCTGGGTCGCCGGCAGGTGGCTAGGGTTGACCTCTCGATCGTTAAGGGATCCGCTACACTGAGCTGGGTCGCCGTCAGCGTGGTGGGTACCAAAAAGGCAACCCCAATTAGACAAGTTTTGCCAAAATTATCAGAATTTTTCCCTTCCCAAGTCCCGGCACTTCTATAAATTTTCTTGTAAGTGACCTTGGACAGGACTGAGTCCTACCTCAGCTGAAAAACTTCCTTACAAAACAAAAATTATAAAGCATCGTCAAGTAATTCATACACAGATGTAAGCAAAATCGATCTATCTTTTTTAGGAAGTTGTCTCTGTCCTGTTAAAAATGGATCTGAACGCAATAATAGGTAGTTCATGACATCTGTGTTTGTTAAAGTACGAGACACTTTCCGACTGTGCTGAAGTCTACATTTTTTTATTTCCTTGTTATTGGACTCTGCAGCTTCCTCTGAAAGCTCTCCAATCGATACTAATGCATGCTCTATTACAGCTGAACCATGACTTAATACTTTATGGACGGTAGCCGGTAAATAGTACCATGGATATGCAGCTATTATATATTTAGCAGTATCCAGCGCGTAATTTTGGAATTTCTCCACATTAATTTTGTATCCCAATGCCATGGCTTGCAATAATGTTGCACATCTATGAATCAAAGATGCATCGATTCCTGTTATTTCGGAGCTAAAATCTGCATTACAAAAGAATTTCCTTGCGATATTTCCGTCGTTTGAAGATCCTCTACCTCCATCTCTAGGTTTGTCCACTAGTATTCCCATTTTTTCGCGAAATTCCTCCTGAATGTGTTTCTTCCTGTTCAATACATTAATCTTCTTTTCTTCATCTCGTACTTGCCACATTTTGACCTCTAGCTTATATGAAATGTGTAAAAAGTATTCAAAGAAGCATATATAAGAATGTAGTGGAGATAAGCCAAATTCATAAAATCTTGGGTAAACTTCTTTACTCAAACATTTTTGTATATTGTTCATTTCTGTTGGCTTTGCTCCACATATATAACACGTTGCCGAGGATGATTCGCTGATTGCGTTGCACACCTTTCCATCAACCATAGTAAGATGCAAGCTATGCGTAATAAGAACTTTTTTATTAGAGACGCTTAATTCCTTTGGCTTTAGTTGTTTTATTTTTGCGTCAAAATATTTTGCTTCGTCTTTCGACACCTTCGCGGTCTCTTTCTTAAATTGAAATCTAATTGGTCGACAGTAACGAGTCGATGATGGCCAGGGGTTTTTCCAAATTATTGTGTTATCTATTTGAGTAACCAGTTGGAGAGGTACGTAGGATGTTACAAATAAGCTTCTGTCGTCCGAGTCACCGTTTGGAAAGTTTTGCTTATACTCGCTATGCCCCGTACTTCCATCAAAGCCCCATTTTCCAATTAAAGTTAAATTCTTAACTATATTTTCAGGCATAGTTTCAATAATGTTGTTTTGAAGCTCTACTATACTAGATGCCGTATTGTCTAGTAAGCTCTGTAGTTCGACTTCCGCACAAGATGGTATATAAATACCATCAGGGTATCTTATTTTTTTTGAACTTAGTACTCTTTGGTAACTGGGAAAAAATTCAAAGGATATTTTGCTATTTACAAAGTTTCTTATCAGCAAATATTGGTGTTTTGTCATCGAAGTCTCCATTAAATGCGAAATAACTTCCATGGGATCTGCCGGCAGGAAATTTTGATTTCGACTATCATTGCGTAGAGCAGAAACAGCGGACTCATCAATTTTAATGAGCTGACCTACACGTCGTCGTTTTGTTCTCTCTGAAGCCTCCTCAAAATCAAGTTTAGGACGGCCCCGATGAGCACTTTCCTCTATTTGATTTGATTTGCAATAGGGGCGTTTTATTGTAATTGATTCTTTTTTTTTAAGCCATCCAGATTGATATTGAATAACTGAAGATTTTTTACGTTTGTAATTTTTCCAAAAAGTTACAATTGTTTTGCAGAGGTTCTCAATTTTTTTTGACACTTCGCTCAAATCTGGAATAATGTAGCCGTTGTTTTCAATGTTCGCTTGCACATCGAAAATCAATTTCTTCAATTTTTCTGCGTTTGTTCCATTACCTGTGCACCACATATTAAAAATATAGAGACGTGGAAACACACACTTTTGCGATGCACCTACCAAAATCAAATATGATTCAAAAGGAAAAAATAAACAAAATTTAAATAGTAATTTACAAATTAATAGTTTTGCAAAAACACAAACCACGAAAGACGAAGACAAAGCAACAGCGCAAAAGCGCAACAGGCCAATAGGCAAAAACTCACCTTTAACTGCTTTGATATTTTTACGAGTAAACACATATCTGCAAGTTTCGGCAGCTAATTTTAAAACATTTAACAACCTAAAAGTAAGACGAACACACTGACATACATAGCAATTTCTGGATTTTCTTGGAACACAACTAAAACTTTAACTAAACATAAAATAGACTTTCACAAAATACACAAAAAAGGGTTATTCGATCAAATTAGTTTTACGAAAAAACTTTGTCAGGAAAGTTAATTATTAATATCTTAATTTAAAGTAAATATCTTCAGTTTCAAAATTCATGTTAAATAATTAAATTCGGAGCACTCCAGCTAACGTCTGATCTCTTTAAAGGGCGATTTGAAAGAGAGAAATAACTTCCCAACCGCAGCTGCGTTGCCAAAATGAACACGTGTTCACGATTGCAAAGCTATTTTTAGAAAGTACCGTTAGATTTCAAGTAAAATCCGGGATGCCAAACAGAAGTTTGGACTTTTAAGAGCCAATTTCGTTACATTTTGCTTAAATAATACATCATCACATTTTTTGATTTTTGGCCTCTGACGGATCCACTGTGGATTGGCTTGAAACTCGGTTTGTAAGGAAAGAATACGGATAATTTGAAATGTGATTTTCCAATGTCGGAAAATCCGCCACCAGGCTTGAAAATTCCCGGAAAATTCTGTAGGCTAATAATCATTTGTCATCCGAATGGCTTGAAACTCGGTTTGTAAAGAAAGAAGGCAATAATTTTTTTTTCATCTGATTGACTTGAAGTTTGGTTTGTAAGCATAGTACGCGAAATAATTCGACACGTGTTTTCCCGATTTTGATTGTTTGTGACATACTCGGCCTGTGGCCGCCGCGCATCTCACGTACACACCAATACAAATGAAATGAAAAAGGAGAAAGCCAAGCTAACTTTGTCTGTGCCGAAGTTTTTATACCCTTGCAAATGCAATCGTCACAGTTTATGAACGCTTAAATAAAAATCAAAAATTTTTGTGACTAAAACCCATTTTCCGACAGATAAACATCTGATTTCGACCAAATTTCGCGAATCTTTTTGAAAACATCAAATTAACAATCGCCGAGTTTAAGAAAGATAAAATTGAAAACAAAAAAGTTTATCTCACTAAGACTCATTTCGACCGATCGGTCCTATGGCAACCATAAGATATAGTCACCCGATGTCGATCCACTTTTTCAAATTAGTTTGAAAGCGTTTAATATTAATAATCACCGACCTTAAGAACGATTTACTTGAAAACAAAAAAGTTTTTTTCACTAAGACCCATTTTCCGACCGATCGGTCCTATGGCAGCTATAAGATATAGTCATCCGATTTTAACCAATATTTGCAAATCTCTTTGAAAGCATATAATATTAATAATAGCTGAGCTTGAGGACGCTAACATTGAAAACAAAAAAGTTTTCCTCACTAAGACACATTTTCCGACCGATGCTTCCTATGACAGCTATAAGATATAGTCATCCGATCTTGACCAAAATGCAAATCTGTTTGAAAGCATAGAATATTAATAATGACCGAATTTAAGAACGCTAACATTGAAAACAAAAAAGTTTTTCTCACTCAGCCGATGTTTAATTGTCTTCCTTTGCTGTTCAGAAACAGTTGGCACGGTTTTTTTTTTTTAACATTTGATTACTCTCATGTCTTTAATACATTTTTTTTTGGTTTTAGATTTGGCCTGTGCGACCCACAATTTCAGCTGTTCAGGTTAGCTCTTACTTAGGTACGCTGTGAGTTGCTTTCTTTCCGGATACCAGGTTTTCTCTGCATTGTTGTCCACTCTTTACAGCAGATTATATACTTCACAAATAAAAGTCTTCTCGACAAGTTTTATTAGTGTATAAGGATGTACCAAGGTTTTGAAGGATATCCACACTGCTCGCACAGGCATTTCCCCATAGCTGTGAGCCATAAGTCCAGACAGGCTATGATGCTTTTGTACAGTAAGACTTTATATTCCAGTTTTAGAGGGAACGAGAGTCAATTAGCCTTCACTGGCTAATTAACTCCCGTTCCCCTCTAAAACTGGAATATAAAGTCTTACTGTACAAAAGCATCATAAAGCCTGTCTGGACTTATGGCTCACAGCTATGGGGAAATGCCTGTGCGAGCAGTGTGGACATCCTTCAAAGATCACAATCAAGAATTCTTAGAACACTCACTGGAGCGCCATGGTACATTCGCAACGAGTGTATCCACAACGACCTGAGGATCCCATTGGTCGAAACTGAAATACAGCAACTAAAGCGCAAATATTCTGAAAAGCTTCTAGCCCACCCTAATGAACTTGCACAATCTCTCACCCTGCAAGCAACGCATTCTCGCCTCCGAAGAAAAGACCTACCAACCCAGCGACTGAATTAAAGGGCCGCAGAACATAAACTAGCTCCAATAGGGGATGGTTGTACAATAGTTTCTAGATTAAGATTTGAAAAATTATTGTTAGTCTCATTAAGAGAAGATTCAATAAATACTTAACAAAGCTAAAAAAAAAAAAAAGGATCTATTGGTCAAGTGTGATGCTTATAATGTTTCGCACAAGAGAAAGGGACCTACAGTTTCATCGCCGAATCCGAACGTGCATGAGCCCGCGAAACTATTTGATTTTTGCACGGAACTAGTTACTTCACAGCTGTGCGGCAGTAGCATGGTGAAGGTGACCGGGTGTGTCTAAGCTATTTCTATAACACGAAAGAAAAAACTTTTTCTATTAGAATGGTCCGAGGTGTGATCGAAACCCACAACCTCCCGCACCAGCAGCCACACATACAATTGGTACGCCACACCCATCTCTAAACCATAGTCTGAGGACAAGGCTTTGCAACATCTACTTTTAAGAGAATATCTCCTCTACATATATGTATAACAGTTTGTCCTGATTCACTGATTGGCAATCAACGCAGAGCGCAAACGGTAAGAGAAAGAAGGCTGAAATTTGGACAGGAGTTTCCTTTAGTGGTGAAAGTGCGTACCCAGACGGGGTTTTGGAAAATTCCAACCGGAAAAGCCGGAAAAGCGTCGAAAAAGTTTGTATGGGAACATTTTTATACCCTTGCAAAGGGTATTATAAATATTGCCAGAAGCTTGCAACGCATAGAAATATTCATTTCCGACCCCATAAACTATATATATTCTCTGATAAGGACGACGAGCTGAGTCGATTGAGCTTTGTCCGTCCGTCTGTCTGTCTGTCTGTCCGTCTGTCTGTCCATCGTCTGTCTGTCCGTCTGTTTCTCACGAAAATTTTTTTCACGCGTGTTACTAACTACTAAGCTACCGAGCTGAAATTTTCCACAGAGTCTTCTATTTACTGCACGCTGCTAATATGTCGGAACCGACCGGATCGGATAACTATATCTCATAGCTGCCATAGGAACCATCGGTCAAAAAATGGGTCTTAGTGAGAAAAACTTTTTTGTTTTCAATGTTAGCGTTCTTAAATTCGGTCATTATTAATATCCTATGCTTTCAAACAGATTTGCATTTTGGTCAAGATCGGATGACTATATCTTATAGCTGTCATAGGAAGCATCGGTCGGAAAATGTGTCTTAGTGAGGAAAACTTTTTTGTTTTCAATGTTAGCGTCCTCAAGCTCAGCTATTATTAATATTATATGCTTTCAAAGAGATTTGCAAATATTGGTTAAAATCGGATGACTATATCTTATAGCTGCCATAGGACCGATCGGTCGGAAAATGGGTCTTAGTGAAAAAAACTTTTTTGTTTTCAAGTAAATCGTTCTTGGTTTTTTAGTACAAACAGCTTCGAGGCTTGTTTTATTCCGAAGAAGGGTTAAACAAGGCATGTCCGAGTTCTTGTCCTTGCCAGTGCTTCCTCCATTTACCTTGGTACAGCCTCATGCGCTAATGACAACTTGTGACAGACCGTGAAGTATATGGTCCGCTTTTGTCAACTCTGCTCAGTCTGGTATGCCGGATTGCATCCACGACCTGGCACCTGAGCACTTGAATGGAACAGTGCCCCCCCAATGCACAGTGGATCCGTCAGAGGCCAAAAATCAAAATCATTTTGGCAACGCAGCTGCGCTTGGGAAGTTATTTCTCTCTTTCAAATCGTCCTTTAAAGAGATCAGACGTTAGCTGGAGTGCTCCGAATTTAATTATTTAACATGAATTTTAAACATGAAGGTATTTACTTTAAATTAGGATATTAATAATTAACTTTTCTGACAAAGTTTTTTCGTAAAACTAATTTGATCGAATAACCCTTTTTTGTGTATTTTGTGAAAGTCTATTTTATGTTTAGTTAAAGTTTTAGTTGTGTTCCAAGAAAATCCAGAAATTGCTATGTATGTCAGTGTGTTCGTCTTACTTTTAGGTTGTTAAATGTTTTAAAATTAGCTGCCGAAACTTGCAGATATGTGTTTACTCGTAAAAATATCAAAGCAGTTAAAGGTGAGTTTTTGCCTATTGGCCTGTTGCGCTTTTGCGCTGTTGCTTTGTCTTCGTCTTTCGTGGTTTGTGTTTTTGCAAAACTATTAATTTGTAAATTACTATTTAAATTTTGTTTATTTTTTCCTTTTGAATCATATTTGATTTTGGTAGGTGCATCGCAAAAGTGTGTGTTTCCACGTCTCTATATTTTTAATATGTGGTGCACAGGTAATGGAACAAACGCAGAAAAATTGAAGAAATTGATTTTCGATGTGCAAGCGAACATTGAAAACAACGGCTACATTATTCCAGATTTGAGCGAAGTGTCAAAAAAAATTGAGAACCTCTGCAAAACAATTGTAACTTTTTGGAAAAATTACAAACGTAAAAAATCTTCAGTTATTCAATATCAATCTGGATGGCTTAAAAAAAAAGAATCAATTACAATAAAACGCCCCTATTGCAAATCAAATCAAATAGAGGAAAGTGCTCATCGGGGCCGTCCTAAACTTGATTTTGAGGAGGCTTCAGAGAGAACAAAACGACGACGTGTAGGTCAGCTCATTAAAATTGATGAGTCCGCTGTTTCTGCTCTACGCAATGATAGTCGAAATCAAAATTTCCTGCCGGCAGATCCCATGGAAGTTATTTCGCATTTAATGGAGACTTCGATGACAAAACACCAATATTTGCTGATAAGAAACTTTGTAAATAGCAAAATATCCTTTGAATTTTTTCCCAGTTACCAAAGAGTACTAAGTTCAAAAAAAATAAGATACCCTGATGGTATTTATATAGACGCATCTTGTGCGGAAGTCGAACTACAGAGCTTACTAGACAATACGGCATCTAGTATAGTAGAGCTTCAAAACAACATTATTGAAACTATGCCTGAAAATATAGTTAAGAATTTAACTTTAATTGGAAAATGGGGCTTTGATGGAAGTACGGGGCATAGCGAGTATAAGCAAAACTTTCCAAACGGTGACTCGGACGACAGAAGCTTATTTGTAACATCCTACGTACCTCTCCAACTGGTTACTCAAATAGATAACACAATAATTTGGAAAAACCCCTGGCCATCATCGACTCGTAACTGTCGACCAATTAGATTTCAATTTAAGAAAGAGACCGCGAAGGTGTCGAAAGACGAAGCAAAATATTTTGACGCAAAAATAAAACAACTAAAGCCAAAGGAATTAAGCGTCTCTAATAAAAAAGTTCTTATTACGCATAGCTTGCATCTTACTATGGTTGATGGAAAGGTGTGCAACGCAATCAGCGAATCATCCTCGGCAACGTGTTATATATGTGGAGCAAAGCCAACAGAAATGAACAATATACAAAAATGTTTGAGTAAAGAAGTTCACCCAAGATTTTATGAATTTGGCTTATCTCCACTACATTCTTATATACGCTTCTTTGAATACTTTTTACACATTTCATATAAGCTAGAGGTCAAAATGTGGCAAGTACGAGATGAAGAAAAGAAGATTAATGTATTGAACAGGAAGAAACACATTCAGGAGGAATTTCGCGAAAAAATGGGAATACTAGTGGACAAACCTAGAGATGGAGGTAGAGGATCTTCAAACGACGGAAATATCGCAAGGAAATTCTTTTGTAATGCAGATTTTAGCTCCGAAATAACAGGAATCGATGCATCTTTGATTCATAGATGTGCAACATTATTGCAAGCCATGGCATTGGGATACAAAATTAATGTGGAGAAATTCCAAAATTACGCGCTGGATACTGCTAAATATCTAATAGCTGCATATCCATGGTACTATTTACCGGCTACCGTCCATAAAGTATTAAGTCATGGTTCAGCTGTAATAGAGCATGCATTAGTATCGATTGGAGAGCTTTCAGAGGAAGCTGCAGAGTCCAATAACAAGGAAATAAAAAAATGTAGACTTCAGCACAGTCGGAAAGTGTCTCGTACTTTAACAAACACAGATGTCATGAACTACCTATTATTGCGTTCAGATCCATTTTTAACAGGACAGAGACAACTTCCTAAAAAAGATAGATCGATTTTGCTTACATCTGTGTATGAATTACTTGACGATGCTTTATAATTTTTGTTTTGTAAGGAAGTTTTTCAGCTGAGGTAGGACTCAGTCCTGTCCAAGGTCACTTACAAGAAAATTTATAGAAGTGCCGGGACTTGGGAAGGGAAAAATTCTGATAATTTTGGCAAAACTTGTCTAATTGGGGTTGCCTTTTTGGTACCCACCACGCTGACGGCGACCCAGCTCAGTGTAGCGGATCCCTTAACGATCGAGAGGTCAACCCTAGCCACCTGCCGGCGACCCAGCACAGGTTGGCCAGACCTAACCTCACACCCGCTTGAGACGCACCCACTGCACCTACGGCACAGGTGTGCAACACGTCACTTTGCCGGCAGCCCAGCGCAAAATGATGCCTTGCCCACGTATGCCGGTCCAAGTCGGCCAAACCACCACACCTCCGGCGACCCAGCAAGGTGCGTTAATTTGGCCCACCCGGTACAGTGAGGTCGTAGGAACCAAGCTACACGTAAATTCTACGGGTTCTCTGACCAGATCTGAGGCTTGTCTCTGCTTGTACCCACCACGCTGACGGCGACCCAGCTCAGCGTAGCGGATCCCTTAGCGATTAAGAGGTCAACCCTAGCCACCTGCCGGCGACCCAGCACAGGTTGGCCAGACTTAACCTCACACCCGCTTGAGACGCACCCACTGCACCTACGACACAGGTGTGCGACACGTCACTTTGCCGGCAGCCCAGCGCAAATGACGCCTTGCCCACGTATGCCGGTCCAAGTCGGCCAAACCACCACACCTCCGGCGACCCAGCAAGGTGTGTTAATTTGACCCACCCGGTACAGTGAGGCCGTAGGAACCAATCTACCAGGAAACTCTACGGTGTACCCACTCTCCGTGTGTATCACGTCGAAATGCCGGCGACCCAGCGCAAATCGACCCTTTACCCACGTGTACTGACCACGCTTAATCCAGCCGCATGCCTTCGGCGACCCAGCAAGGCATGCTAGCTTGATCAACCGTGGTACAGTTGAGTTGGGGACACCAGATAATTGTTAACAAATGCGCGAATTTAACGTATTATGCACAGGTTTATTTTACTTTGATCCCTTTTTTACAACTGTTCAAGGGGGACTGGGGCACATGTGACTACAAAAAGGGGAGGTTTCCCTAACCGCACCATTGTTTTCCCTACCTACTGTGATAGCTAAGCCTGGCTTACCCGCTGGACTAGATTTCCCTCGCTGTGATTTTCTTTCGGATTATCGGGGTTTTCTCGTCGGATTCTGCTCCTCGTCGATGGACTCCACACAGGATTATATTTGGGCACAACGCGCTTGTACTACGGCGGGGGCGGGGCACTGTACGATACTGACTCGAGACTCGGGATTGAAACACGTCCGCCGATCATCGCGTGCAAAACTAGACTCCCTGCTCGCGTTTGCCAAATGTTGGCCGTGACCTAATTCTGTCACCGCTGCTCCAGAATTCTGCAGCTTTGTGGCCGCCGCTGCATGCCTCTCGCTCTAACGCATGGCTGACGCGGGCCAAGCGATCGCATCGGGGTGGGTTTTGGTTTGCTGGCATGCGTGTGTGTGGGTGTGTGTGAGTGCGTAGTTTTCTGTTGTTGTTGTCGCTTGTTGTCTGCCGGCTTGCACTTTGTATGTGCGTGTGCTCGCTGTGTGTGTGTCTGCTGGTATGTGCATACCGTTGGTCTCTCGCATCTGGCTGGCTCTGTTGGTATGTGCGTAGTTTCTGTCGGCGCCGTTCGCTCGCTGTCCGCCGGCTTGGGTTTCTATGTGCGTGTGCAGGTCGTGGCTGTTGCATACCGTTTGTCGCTCCCATCTGGCTGGCTCCGTTGGTATGTGTGGGTGTGTGTAGATGCGTAGCTTTCTGGTGGCGTCGCTCGTTGTCAACCGGCTTGCGTTTGTATGTGCACGTGCTCTGCTGTGTGTATGTCGCGGCTGCTGCATACCGTTTGTCGCTCGCATCTGGCTGGCTCCGTTGGTATGTGTGGGTGTGTGTAAGCGCGTGGCTTCTGTTGGCGCCGCTCGTTGTCAACCGGCTTGCGTTTGTATGTGCGTGCTCTGCTGTGTGCATATCGTGGCTGCTGTTGGTCGTCAGTGAAGATCACCTCCGGAACTAGTTCAATGACTTCAGTGTACTTATGAGCTACAAAATATTTCCTAACTCCTTATGATCTATAACTTATGACCTACAAAACAACTTATGACCTACAAAATGTTCCCTAACTCCTTATTACCTACAAAACAACTTATGGCCTACAAAATGTGTTCCCTAACTCCTTATGATCTATAACTTATGCCCTACAAAACAACTTATGACCTACAAAATGTTCCCTAACTCCTTATTACCTACCTAACAACTTATGACCTACAAAATGTTCCCTAACTCCTTATGATGTATAAAACAACTTATAATCCACAAAAATGTGATACTTCACACCCCCCCCTTATTTCGGGGTGTGAAAACAAATGAAAATCCTCCGGGCTCGGCTGATCTGAATCCGGAAGGTGTATCCTCCAAAATGGCGCAAGAACCGTACGCCGACTCGGTTTCCCTCCCGGAGTTCTTGCTCCAAGAAATGGATCGCCTCGAGTGGCAGCAGTCGACCTGTAGTCTCCACGCGCCATTCCAAGGGTGCCTCGGTCCAATCGTCCCGGTATAATCGGAGCAAGAGATCCTCCCTTATGACCGGTCTCTCGGGCATGGATTCGGTAGTCTGTTCCGGTTCCTCGTCTCCGCTGACATCCGAAAAATCGGCCGAACGGACCGTTGGGATGACCCATGTTTCGTCAGCAATGGTTGGCGTCACACCCCCCGGGTGCCCTTCCTCGACACCTTGTGCTCCCGGGGTCAAGTCTACCTCTTCTGCGGCTGGTATTTCCAACGCTGTGTGGTTGTCTAGACGTTGGGACTCCTGGTCGTCCGCCGTAGGGACTGTTGGGAAATCTGATGGGTTTCCGCTCCACCATGCCCCATAATACGGGGGCGGAGTCGTCCCGACCTCAGTCGAATCTGACTGTATGTATGGCGGTGGTGGTGTCTCACCCCCCGGGTGCCCTTCCTCGACACCTTGTGCTCCCGGGGTCGAAGCTACCATCGGATTTGCCTCGTCTGGGCGCTCCCAGTCGTCCATTCCCGGGAATCCTTCCGGTTCTACTGCCCACCACGACCCATACATCGGTGGTGGTGTAGGCGTCCTTGGGCCTATGTCTCCCTCTGGAGCCGACTCGAATATGTCAGGGCTGGGGGGGATGCTTGGGTTGGTCACCGTGGACCGGTCATCTTCGACGTCCTGCGCGCTTCTTTGGGCGGCACGCACCCCGTTCGTGAAGAAACGTCCATCTGGGGCGACCTCAGAATCGTCGGTGTCCGTATCGGGGTCCCTCTGAGGACGACATATACCCACTGGGGCAAAGGGGTCTTCAAGGACACTCCAGTTGGGAATCCCAAAGAGCCAGTGATCCGGTGGGTCACTCCCGGTCGTCAAGGACTTGACGCAAGAACTCCTCCTCCTCGGCGGACTCTGGGGTGGGGCCTGGTCGTCATGTCCTGGCGGGGCTTCTCCTTGCGATGGGGCCGCCATATTGATGACCTAAAGACTTGAATTTAATATTAGTGCCTGACAAACGTAAACCTACTACTCCTATCCTGTGCTGAACCTGCCTATGGTGCGGTGTACAATAGTTAGCTTAATACTATTTCTTACGCTAGGTGGTGACTCCGAACAGCCAGGCCGGGAGTTTCCCCTTACGGGGGCGGGGACGTTGTTGTGGCGCACCACCCTCAAGTGGCCCCCGCTGACTCTGTTGGCGATGCTTTGCTGTTCGGAGGTGGTTACTTCTGCTGGGCTCCCTTCTCGCCCTTGGGAGCACTGTTCGGCTCTGGGATGGGGGATGACTCTGGCTCGTGATCTTCTGTGTGTGTGTCATCTCTTGTCGCTGGTGTGGGGACCCGGTCTGGGCAAGTTTCGACCTGGACATCGCTCTGTACTTCTTGTTGGAAGGCCTTTAGGTCGGCCACATTGGCCGTCCGGCGTTGGCGACCACCAATCAACTGCAATCGGGCTATATTAGGAGAAATAAATTTGATTAGCTTGTATGGCCCGTCGTATTTGGGCGCAAGTTTAGCGGCAAAGGCATCCGAGGCTTTGGACAAGTGATGCTGCTTCAGTAGGACCAGTGACCCCAGCTCTGGTCTCCACTCTCTGCGTCTCAGGTTGTAATGGCGGCCTTGCTCCTGCGTTGCCCGTTGTGCGTTCTCCAGTACCACAGTGAAAACGTCTCTTAGCTGTTGTGCTCTGCAGCGGGGCTCTGGAATGTCCTTGCACGGTCCTGGTGTTACTTCTTCGTACAAGGCGCCAGGTAGGCGTGGTTCTCGTCCTTGAACCAGGAAGGCTGGGGTGAATCCTGTCGTATCCGAGATGCTAGTGTTGATCGCCAAGGTAAACTCTGGTAATAGCTCGTCCCATGTTTTGTGGTCTGCTTGCAGGTATTGCGCTATCATCGTCGTGATCGTTCTATTGGCACGTTCCGTGGAGTTTTGTTGTGGGCTATACGGCGCTGTGTACTGTAGTTGCATACCCGTTTGCTTGCAAAATTCCTTGAATGTTCGGCTGGTGAATTGTGTTCCGTTGTCACAGATGAAGGTTCTCGGGACTCCGAATCGGCTTAAAATCCGTTCCCGAAATGCCCGTTCTAGGTGCGCTGTCGTGGCCTTCCGCAATGGGATTAGTTCTACCCACTTGGAGAACAGATCCAGGAAGACGAGCAAGACAGTATTACCGTGTTTGGAACGCGGCAAGGGTCCGATGAAATCAGCGCATAGAGTTGAAAAGGGCTCAAGGGTCGTTCGGGTGAGCATCTTGCCCGCGGGTTTTAGCTGGCTAACTTTGAATTTTTGGCATGTAGTACACCGTTGAACATACCTTGCTACATCCCGAAACAGTCCGGGCCAATAGTATCGTTGAGTGATCCTGGTCGTCGTCTTCCTGATGCCCAAGTGTCCAGCTGTGGGATGGTCGTGGCATTCTTCTAAGACTCGGCGTCGATGGTCGCTAGGCACGCACAATTTCCAAGGAATATATTCCTCTTCAGTCGGCCTATGTCCCAAATGCCTGTATAGTTGCCCGTTCTCATATGAAAAATCCGGAAACTGGTCCGGATGATCACGGATTTGCGAAAGCTTCTTCCTTATCCAAGGGCACTGTGCTGGTTGCTCGGTTACCTGTTGTAGGGTTTCCACTGGCTGTCGGGATAGAGCATCTGCGACAATGTTTTGCTTACCCTTCCTGTAGTGAATATCAAATTGATATTGCTGAAGCTCCAGGGCCCATCGTGCGATTCGACCAGTGGGATTATCGATTGAGTTTAACCACTTTAACGCCAGGTGGTCGGTGATGATGTCGAATCGGTAGCCCTCCACATAGCAGCGTAATTTTCGAATGGCCCACACTATGGCCAGGCACTCCTTCTCGGTGGCGGAGTAATTTTCCTCCGCTGGGAGTAGCCTCCGACTGGCATACGCTATGACTCTCTCATCGCCTTGAATTCGCTGGGTTAGGACCGCTCTGAGCCCGTAGTCGCTAGCGTCCGTCTGCAGTTGAAACTTTTCGGTGAAGTCTGGGCACGCCAACACTGGGGCTTCTGTCAACTTTGTCTTCAGTTCTTCGAACGCCAATTGTTGCTCGTCGCTCCACACCCACCTTTTGCCTTTCCTTAGTAGGGCTGTCATCGGCTGGACGATGGTGGCGAAATTCGGGACAAAGCGCCGGTACCAGGATGCAATCCCTAGGCAACGACGTAGCTCTCTGCAAGATGTAGGTGGTGTAAGTTCTCTTACCGCTGCGATTTTGTCCGGGTCTGTGTGTATTCCAGCTTCGTTTATTACGTGGCCAAGGTAGGTTAGACTGTTGCTGAAGAAAGTGCACTTCTTCTGGTTAAGCTTCAAATTGGCTGCTCTGAGGCGACGGAACACCTCCCTCAAATTCTCCACATGCTCTTCCAGGGTGGATCCTATGACGATGATATCGTCTAGATACGCGAACGCGTGGGGCTCCATATCAGGACCAATGACGCTGTCCAAGGCTCTTTGGATGGTGGCCGGCGCTGAGTGTAGGCCGAAAGGCATCACCTTCCATTGAAACAGGCCGCGCCCTGGAACGGTGAAGGCGGTGCATTCCCTGCTTTCTTTCGCCACGGGGATCTGCCAATAGCCATTCTTCAAATCCAGGGTGGATATGAATCGGGCGTTTCTCAGTCTCTCCAGTATATGGGTGATTCTCGGCAATGGATAGGCATCCGGCACTGAACGCGCATTTAAGTCCCTGAAATCGACACACATTCTCGTATCCCCCGTTTTCTTACCGACCAGGACTATAGGTGCGCTGTGAGGACTCCTTGAAGGCTCGATACGGTCATCCCGCAAAAGTTCGTCCACCTGCTCGTTGATTATCTTTTGCATAGCCGGGTTCTTCGGGTAATAGCGTTGCTTCACCGGCTTATTGTCCATCATAATGATGGTATGCTCAGCGATTGAGGAAACTCCGGTAAGGCCTTCAAATTTTCCTAACTCCTCCTCCAGGAATTTACTCACCCACGGCTCCAATAATCTCTCCGATGCCTCTGGTGGTGGTTGCTTGACTGCTAGATCGGGGTCACTACTGACAATTGCCAACACGATCGGTGAAGATTTCGGATTTTTAGTAGGTGAACCTTCTTTTAAAGACGCTCGCCGGGGTTTCCTAAATGGGTTTCGTTGCCTTGCCGTCGCTGCGTCAGCCAAGGGTTCCAGGGTTGGGCGTGTGTATGTACTTTGGGCTGTAGTCACCTGGGAACTCGGAGGGTTTGGTCTTTGGGATCGCCTTTGTTTCTTCTGGGATTTCTTCTCGGTCTTCGAAATTCTCTGTTGCTTCTCTGCTGCTTCCTTGTTCTCTGTTGCTTCCCTGTTCTCTGTTGCTTCCTTGCTCTCTGCTGCTTCCTTGTTCTCTGTTGCTTCCCTGTTCTCTGTTGCTTCCCTGTTCTCCGTTGCTTCCCTGTTCTCTGTTGACTCCTTGTTCTCTGGTGACTCCTTGTTCTCTGGTGACTCGTTGTTCTCTGTTGCTTCCCTGTTCTCCGTTGCTTCCCTGTTCTCTGTTGACTCCTTGTTCTCTGGTGACTCCTTGTTCTCTGGTGACTCGTTGTTCTCTGTTGCTCTGGTTTCTTGTTGATGCTCGGCATTGGTTCTATCGTCTGGTGGTTCTGAGATCCTTTGACTTGTAAGGGCTGGGGCGTATGATGATGGTAGCGTTTCGTTTGTGCTTTGGATTCCGCCGCTGATCTGGCGCACTTCTTCGGTAAGTTCCTTCTTTGGGCAAACTGTGGGGTTTTCTGGTGCGGAGGGCCAGACTTGGTTTGGTAGCCTGGCCAGCTGTAGACGCGCTCGACCACACTGGATCATGGCCTGTATCCCGCAAAGGAAGTCCAGTCCCAGTATGACGTCCTCCAGGATGTTTGGTAACACCAGCAAGGCGACAAAGGTTTGGCGTTGGTCCAGGCATACCTGAACAGCCAAAGCTTGTGTCACTTCTCTCTTCGACCCGTCTGCCAGAGTGATCCTTTTCCTTACCTCACGATGATTTCGCGGATTACTTAGACGGTTTGCTACCCGTTCGTTGACGAAACTCCGCGACGCACCCGTGTCCAAAGTTGCCGTAAAGAACTCACCTTCGATGGTTACCAACGCCGCTATCCGTCTGCCCTCGAGCCACAAGGGGTGTTTTACCAATGGGACTCTGGACTGCTCGTCTCCGTCCTGTTCCCAGTGGGATGGAGAATGCGTCCTGTGACAAACGAACTAGGCCGGGCTCGGCTGTGGTCTTTTATTGACTCGAAGCTGACAATGAGTTGTATTAGTTCCTCCAGGGTAGTGAATTCGCTTCTCTTGGTGAACAACTGGTATTCGGGTTCTCGTACAGTCTCTCCAGCTGCTGTTCTCCGCTGTAGCCTGCTCTTTGCATCATCAGTCTCAGTTTTACTAGATATTGCTTAAACTGCTCCCCTGGTAGCTGGCGACGACCTCTGATGGCATCTTCCAGACGCTGGAAATACCTGGGCGGTAGGAAAAAGTCCAGAAACTGCTGCTTGAAAGTCTCCCACTCGGTATTCTGCATTTTAAAAGTACGAAACCAGCTCTCTGCTCGTCCGGCTAGCAATCCAATGATGGCCCTAGGCATTTGCTCCTTGTCCACTCGATAGGCATCTGCTCGTTCCTCCAATCGCTCGATGAAATTCAATGGGTCTGAATTCCCATCAAATAGGACTCCCCAATGTCGTAGCTTCTCAGCCAGGGACGCAAAGGATATCTCCTCCCGGGATACTCGCGAGGGGACTACTAGGGATTGGTTTCCATTGACTTGTGAAGGTCCTTTGAGGGTTCCGAGTGAGCCTGGTGCATCTCCAGCTGGTGCCTTCGAGTGGGTTCCAGCCGAAGGACCTGGCTTCGCGTCAATGGCTACTGCGGGAGAGGTGGCTCTGGATTTTCTATCCGCAGGATCAGAGGTCGGTGCATCCACCAACGTGGCCTCCATCTCCTCCAATCGGGTCTTTATATCCGCTGAGTATTTCCCATTGGAGATGAATGTCGAAATCCGGCTACGCAACTCGTCTACGGTACCGGTCTGGTCAATTTGTAGCAATTTGGCTATGTTCTCCAGCTCGCTCTTGCGGCGGAAGGAAATCCAGCGTACACCCATGTTGTTTTGACTAGGTCTGGTATATATTTTTTTTTTTTTTTCTTGGTTACACACTTGATCCAGGAAGGACACGGTTGGTTTTTGGTTGCTAGTCGCCACGCGGTTTTCAAAAAAACAAAAAAAAGACCCGAAAAGGATACGATTGCCACGCGCTTTGAAAAAGGACACGAAAAGGATATGCTTGTCACGCGTTTTGAAAAGGACACGCAAAGGATATGGTTGGTTTAGTCCCGATATACGATTTTACTACGCTTCTAAAGTTCCTGGCGACTGTTCTATGACTTGGTTACTTTGCTGCGCGCGATGTGCTCTCGTTAAGGCTCTGTATCAGACTCTGCCCTAAACTCAGACTTGGACTCCTCTTATATGTTTTGTTCCTACTGACGCTCTACCGCTGCTTTTCTCCGTGTTCTTATGCTCCGCTGCCTCTGCTTCTGTCGATGCTCTGCTGTCTCTGCTTCTGGTTATCCTCTGCCTCTGCTTCTGTCGATGCTCTGCTGTCTCTGCTTCTGTCGGTGCTCTGCTGTCTCTGCTTCTGTCGATGCTCTGCTGTCGATGCTCTGTCTCTGCTTCTGGCTATCCGCTGTCTCTTTCTAGCTAGGGTCATGCAGAAAGAAAATACGAGAGGCACGCTCTCAACAAGCGGATTAGCGGTAACTTAGCCTAGGCTTGCCTTTGAGTACTGTATAGAAACAACAATCTTGGTGCGGGGGGGATGAACAAAGCGAAAATCGAGAAAAATTTGCCGTTCAGGCCTGGCGTCGCTTGCTTTGAAATTGTAAAAACTTTTGAGTCGACTGTTCCCAAAACTTTCTTAGCACGAGTTGAATTATCCCACGTTGTTTGCTTAGGCGTGGTTTCTTGCGCTGACTGTACATGTGGTTTTCAATGCTCCGTGTATTGATTCCTATTGATTTTCTTAGGCCGTGATTTGGGGCAATGCGTTAATTTTATGCAAATTTACCAATTTTTGTTTTGTTTTCAAGAATGCTTTTATTATAAGTCAGAATTTTCTTATGGGTCTTTAGGCCATGGAAGGTGTTAGTATCCCCCTTTAATTTTCTCTGTTATTTTATTCTCTAAAAAAAATCTGACAAATCCTTATCCCTTGGTCCCTGCTCGGGCGCCACTGTAAGGAAGTTTTTCAGCTGAGGTAGGACTCAGTCCTGTCCAAGGTCACTTACAAGAAAATTTATAGAAGTGCCGGGACTTGGGAAGGGAAAAATTCTGATAATTTTGGCAAAACTTGTCTAATTGGGGTTGCCTTTTTGGTACCCACCACGCTGACGGCGACCCAGCTCAGTGTAGCGGATCCCTTAACGATCGAGAGGTCAACCCTAGCCACCTGCCGGCGACCCAGCACAGGTTGGCCAGACCTAACCTCACACCCGCTTGAGACGCACCCACTGCACCTACGGCACAGGTGTGCAACACGTCACTTTGCCGGCAGCCCAGCGCAAAATGATGCCTTGCCCACGTATGCCGGTCCAAGTCGGCCAAACCACCACACCTCCGGCGACCCAGCAAGGTGCGTTAATTTGGCCCACCCGGTACAGTGAGGTCGTAGGAACCAAGCTACACGTAAATTCTACGGGTTCTCTGACCAGATCTGAGGCTTGTCTCTGCTTGTACCCACCACGCTGACGGCGACCCAGCTCAGCGTAGCGGATCCCTTAGCGATTAAGAGGTCAACCCTAGCCACCTGCCGGCTACCCAGCACAGGTTGGCCAGACTTAACCTCACACCCGCTTGAGACGCACCCACTGCACCTACGACACAGGTGTGCGACACGTCACTTTGCCGGCAGCCCAGCGCAAAATGACGCCTTGCCCACGTATGCCGGTCCAAGTCGGCCAAACCACCACACCTCCGGCGACCCAGCAAGGTGTGTTAATTTGACCCACCCGGTACAGTGAGGCCGTAGGAACCAATCTACCAGGAAATTCTACGGTGTACCCACTCTCCGTGTGTATCACGTCGAAATGCCGGCGACCCAGCGCAAATCGACCCTTTACCCACGTGTACTGACCACGCTTAATCCAGCCACATGCCTTCGGCGACCCAGCAAGGCATGCTAGCTTGATCAACCGTGGTACAGTTGAGTTGGGGACACCAGATAATTGTTAACAAATGCGCGAATTTAACGTATTATGCACAGGTTTATTTTACTTTGATCCCTTTTTTACAACTGTTCAAGGGGGACTGGGGCACATGTGACTACAAAAAGGGGAGGTTTCCCTAACCGCACCATTGTTTTCCCTACCTACTGTGATAGCTAAGCCTGGCTTACCCGCTGGACTAGATTTCCCTCGCTGTGATTTTCTTTCGGAATATCGGGGTTTTCTCGTCGGATTCTGCTCCTCGTCGATGGACTCCACACAGGATTATATTTGGGCACAACGCGTTTGTACTACGGCGGGGGCGGGGCACTGTACGATACTGACTCGAGACTCGGGATTGAAACACGTCCGTCGATCATCGCGTGCAAAACTAGACTCCCTGCTCGCGTTTGCCAAATGTTGGCCGTGACCTAATTCTGTCACCGCTGCTCCAGAATTCTGCAGCTTTGTAGCCGCCGCTGCATGCCTCTCGCTCTAACGCATGGCTGACGCGGGCCAAGCGATCGCATCGGGGTGGGTTTTGGTTTGCTGGCATGCGTGTGTGTGGGTGTGTGTGAGTGCGTAGTTTTCTGTTGTTGTTGTCGCTTGTTGTCTGCCGGCTTGCACTTTGTATGTGCGTGTGCTCGCTGTGTGTGTGTCTGCTGGTATGTGCATACCGTTGGTCTCTCGCATCTGGCTGGCTCTGTTGGTATGTGCGTAGTTTCTGTCGGCGCCGTTCGCTCGCTGTCCGCCGGCTTGTGTTTGTATGTGCGTGTGTTGCTGTAAGTGCGTAGCTTCTGTTGGCGTCGCTCGCTCGCTGTCCGCCGGCTTGGGTTTGTATGTGCGTGTGCAGGTCGTGGCTGTTGCATACCGTTTGTCGCTCGCATCTGGCTGGCTCCGTTGGTATGTGTGGGTGTGTGTAGATGCGTAGCTTTCTGGTGGCGTCGCTCGTTGTCAACCGGCTTGCGTTTGTATGTGCACGTGCTCTGCTGTGTGTATGTCGCGGCTGCTGCATACCGTTTGTCGCTCGCATCTGGCTGGCTCCGTTGGTATGTGTGGGTGTGTGTAAGCGCGTGGCTTCTGTTGGCGCCGCTCGTTGTCAACCGGCTTGCGTTTGTATGTGCGTGCTCTGCTGTGTGCATATCGTGGCTGCTGTTGGTCGTCAGTGAAGATCACCTCCGGAACTAGTTCAATGACTTCAGTGTACTTATGAGCTACAAAATATTTCCTAACTCCTTATGATCTATAACTTATGACCTTCAAAACAACTTATGACCTACAAAATGTTCCCTAACTCCTTATTACCTACAAAACAACTTATGGCCTACAAAATGTGTTCCCTAACTCCTTATGATCTATAACTTATGCCCTACAAAACAACTTATGACCTACAAAATGTTCCCTAACTCCTTATTACCTACAAAACAACTTATGACCTACAAAATGTTCCCTAACTCCTTATGATCTATAAAACAACTTATAATCTACAAAAATGTGATACTTCACAGTTTCATTAATATTTTGTTTCTTGATTTTTATTTTAGTTTTTTTGTTAATATGTATAAAAATGAAAAATATCTTTAATTCTTTCTTAATATATTACTTTTATGTAAATAAATAACAAAATCTTAATAAATTAGATTAAACAAATATGTTTTTATAATTTTGTATCGATTGTTCCTATGGGAGCTATAGGATATAGCCGTTCGATATATCCGATTTTTGTTGTTATATGTTTAGACAAATTTTCTATATTTTTGTTATAAATTTCAGCAGGCTAAGGCCATTTTTAGTATTTTTGGCCGCTCTTCCATACAAGCGGATCCACTGTGCAATCGGATGAAAAAATTTTTTTGCCCACACTATTTTCCGTGAACTTTCAAGCCTGGGGGCGGATTCTCCGACATTGGAAAATCACATTTCAAATTATTTCGTATTCTATCCTTACAAACCGAGTTTTAAGCCAATCGGATGAAAAATATTTTTTTGCCCACAGCATTTTCATGCAGAATTTTCCGGTCATTTTCCTCCTGGGCGGATTTTCCAAAATCGGGAAAACACCTGTCGGATTATTTCGCGAATAATGCTTACAAACCAAATATCAAGTCAATCGGATGAAAAAAAATTTTTCCATACAAACTTTTCGACGCTTTCCGACTTTTCCGGTTGGAATTTTCCACAACCCTGTCTTAGTACGCAGTTTCACCACTAAAGGAAACTCCTGTCCAAATTTCAGCCTTCTATCTCTTACCGTTTGCGCTCTGCGTTGATTGCCAATCAGTGAATCAGTCAGTCATTCAGTCAGGACAAACTGTTTTATATAATATGTAGAGAAGATAGATAACAACAACAAACTTTATCAATATACTATTGCTATAAGGCAAGAAAAATATATTTGAACCCGAAAAGGATATATTTTTGTCTTTAATATTAAAAGCACAAAGTTGGAATCATCTGCGGTAGTCAACCAACTATAAATAATTCTGTGCTCATTCGTTACAATAATTGCTAAATAAAAATAAACAACATAGTATTTGACGACAGAAGTAAATTTATATAAAAACACTTTAAAGCTCAGGTCTTCAAAAACACAAATATTCAGGAGTGCCACAGAAATCACTTTCGCTCAAAATTCGCGCGAATTTGATTTCGCCCAGCCACAGAGCCTGTTTTCGAGTGATTTGAAAATCGCGCTCCTTTGAGCCGGAGATTTGCTTAAATAAGCCCCCAAAATGAATTTTGATTAAAATAATCCATATTGATTCTTAAAGGGTGTTTAATTTGTGAATAATCTACTTCAAAAAAATTAAACATTTAGCATTTTAAGTATATTAAATTAGAATTTTTATAAATCGCTGGTAAAATCGCTAGTTAAATCGCTAGTTAAATTTGCTATTCTCTGCAACTCACCAAATCGCTAGTGTTTCAATGGTACCAACCTATTAACATTTGAATTTTAAAATTAATCGAATTATGTTTTAAGGTGTATAAAATAGCGATTTTTAGCAATAGCTTTTGCGTTGATCTTTTGTTTATTTATTTTGCATTTGTAAATCGATTTTTACCAGTTTGAGCTTAAAAATGTGGCATAAAACCAAAATAATGACGAGAAGCCGCCCAACTGTAAGTATATTTTATTATTCTTTCGAATTGTTTATAATTTCAATAAATTATAATAGGGAAAGCATCGACCATATATCCAGAGCGAAATTTTTTTGGCTCTGTTATGTTCCTTCCGGCTTTATGGAATAAGCAACCTGGCCTCTGGCACGGTGGTAGCCCGGCTGGAGCTCGCCGTATTTGGGTGGGGTTCTTTTGCCACTGCTAATCCTTCCCAGAAACATAAACAATAATTATGTAAAAATCGTGCCAATATTCCTATAGGTCAGAGTAGATAGTTGAAAAAGTCCGTTCAAAAGTACTGTCGTGGCTGTAGACAGGTAGACCCCCTTTCACTCCTCATTCACTCTAATACGCATTCAAATGAACAAAAAAAAATTAAGAAAATAAAAAAAAATGTTCACGCGAATCACACAATCATACCCATTCATACCCAGTTCCCATTCACTCACATGTACCCTAGCCCCCCTATCCGATGTTAATACAGCCTGGCTGATCCCTCCCGTCGTTACCAAAATAACATGACACCTTGGACCATTCGTAGCCATGGTAGAGAATGATCCCCTTACTTAGTCCGACGTTCGTCTATTGGTCTATAAGAAAATGTATCGTAGCATCTGGACTCGGCCGGTTACTTACCACTATCTAACGTGACGCATTCCCACCCCAATGATAAAACTTCTAGCAATTCATGTTTTCAATCGAATTTCAGTGGACAATATATTTATAGTATTTTTTATCATTCAGAATTTGCTCGCTAATTTTTAATTTTTAATTTGAGTATTTACTAAACCCTACCACTAAATATTTCATATTTGCTCAAATAATCTACATAGGAATTATTATACAAATTAATAAGCTGAGACATATTATATATATAATAATAATTGAAGAAAGAAAAAAAATGATAAAAAGTTATAAAACAAAATGTATGGGTCCTAAGAAGCAACACCAGCATAAATGGGTGCAAAAGAAAACAAGTATCTAGGAGATACGCATCCAAGCTTTGCTCCACAGCTCACACATACTTATGCGTTTCAAAGGGGCCATGCATGGGTGTGCTACCGCTGATCGGGTGACAATCCAAAAAAATAATATATTTGTGCGCAGGCTTGGCTGCTCTTTCACTTACCAATCTGTAGGATGTTAGCGCCAGCATTCACACAGGGCTGAAAGTTGCTAAGAAAGGAACGAAGAAGTACAAGTACACCACAAGCGCAGATTACACACAAAGCATAGGCCAGCTGTTTCACTTCACTTCAATTGACTCAATATGTTATATTTCGCGGGTGTGACAAACCACTAAAAAAAAAAAGGCATATCAAACAAAACCGAAAACTAACTCAAGCAAACAACCAAAGCTCTTCACCCCCCTATACTCTAACGATCTTCTACAAGCTCCGCTTTCCGAAGTGTGCTCTCTCTCGAGTTCAATACGCCCCTTGCTCTCCGCATGCAGTTTCTCCCCTGCCGCTGTCTGCCTTTTTCGTCTGCACTAAGCGTCTGCTGGGCGTTGGTGGGCCAGCGCCGTTATTTCAGAGGGGTGCGGGGTGTTCTGTCTTCCTCAGCTGCGTTTGCATCTCCGACTCGTTAGCGAAGCCTCCGTTAAGAATTGGTGCTTGTTGCTAACTGCTGTGTTAGGCCTAGGCGAACGGCGACTATGTACATCCGATCATTGGCTTCTGGTTTCAAATTTGTCGTTGTGCGGGCGTAGGTCAGTTCTTGGTAGTTTTGGTGTTGGTTTTAGGGTGCTCGATTTTGGTTAATATGCATATATACATATATATATTTTTGTATGTTTGTAGGTCGCATGCATATAGCAATATCGCACTGTATTGGCTCACACGAGCTGGCTTACACTTTGACCGAGATCGTTTGCTAGCGTTTTACTTTGGAATTTGTTTAGTTTTTAATCCCGACCGTTGGTAGACCTTAGGAAGGACGACTCCGCGTAAACAGTTATATACATATATATGTATTTAGGCATTTAAGCTTATGCTTTTGGTTACGCGTACCCGCACACGATCTTGCTGCTCAGAGCTTCTAATTTTAAATGATTGCTGGTACCTTATCTTTTGTTTAGCTGCTTGCCTTGGAGAGTTCCACTTTCTTCGGGATGCTGCGCCCTCGGGACTGCGAGGGTAACTTTTGTGGTTCTAGGCCCACGCAAAAAAATTAAATACGTGGCCTACGCTATCCGCCTTTCGCACACCAACGTGTGGCCTCGACCCATGATCCTGAGATTTGTATTCCTTTCAGGCAACATATAAGTCCTCGCATGGTACACTCCTATACTTTTTCCGGCGCTGTTGGCAAGCTCATATAAGGCATTTCCTTTTTTCTTAAGGACAATGCATCGGACTCTGTTAGGTCCCAACTTAGCATTATATCCCTCGGTAAGACTGCTCTGCTTGTAATTTTTTCTATAAACAACTTGCCCTGGGGCATATTCCACCTTTCGGCTACGAGTGTTGTACGTCTTTTCGGCTCGTTGATGGGCAGCCTCCAATTCACGCTGAATCTTGTTGCGCAATAGCTCCATTCTGTCTGGTGGCGCAAGGACCTCTTGATCCGCGGCAGATACACCTCCTATTCTTCGCATAATAGGGTATGCAGTGGCGTGCTGAACCATCCGGGTTCCGAACATGGCATGATACGGCTCAGTTTCAATGCCTGAATGGTGTCCGCTCCTCAGCGCCCACGCTACTCTGCTCAAATGTTCGTCCCAAGTTCGCTGATCGTCCAACACGGCCGTCCTGAGGATTTGAAGAACAGAGCGATTAACCCGCTCGGCTGCGTTAGCTTGGGGGGAGTAGAATCCGGTGCGCACGTGTTGTACTCCATATTTTTCCATCAGCTCTGCAATCGCCTTGGAAACAAATTGTTTTCCATTATCGGAATGGATAAACTCAGGTACTTCGAACTGATGAAATATATCTCGTTCCAAAAATTCAATCAATTTCCCGGCCACTGCGCTCCGCATGGGCTGTAACCACACAAACTTGGTAAAATGGTCCAGGCATACAAAAATTACCGTATTTCCATTTCTAGTTCTGGGATATGGACCCATAAAATCAATATAGAGTCGTTGCAATGGCCTCTGGGTAACTCGCTGTTTCCCCAATGGGGGTCGACTGTTCTTATTAGAAGTTTTCGTTACCTTGCACAGCTCACAGTCTTGCGTGGCTTGATTCACTTCTGTTGTCATTCCGGGCCAATAGTATTTTTGTCGAATCCTTGCAAGGGTCTTGTGCATTCCACCATGGCCTACAGACGAAGCATAGTGGGCTTGGTTTACCAATTCTGACAGCAGTTCTGTGGGCACCCATAAATTCCACAAGAGATCATCTGCCATCTGTACGCTACTTCGGAATCCAACTCTCTTGTAGACGTATCCGTCAGATACACAAATATCTGGCAGATCCTTCAGCTTTTCTTTCTTTCTGTGCCAAACGCTTCAGATGCTAAGTCAACTTCAAAACTAGCTTTGCCCACCGCTGCTATCTCCTCCATGTGCATTCGCGAGAGGGTGTCAGGTACCACATTTAACGATCCTTTTCTATGCTCGATCACAAAGTCAAACGCCTGCAATTTTAGACTCCATCGTGCTAGGCGACCATTAAGATCTTTCTGGTTTATCAGCCATTTCAGGCTGGCGTGGTCAGTAACTACTTTAAAGGGCATTCCTTCAATGTATGCACGAAACTTGTGGATACTCAGAATCGCCGCATAGCATTCCAGTTCTGTTATGCTATAATAACGCTGGGCTTTATTAAGTTTTGCTGACATGAAGGCAATAGGCCTTTCATTTCCCTCACTGTTCTCTTGAAATAGGACTCCTCCAACTCCAATTGTAGAAGCATCGCATTGCACCACAAACGGCCGCGTGAAATCGGCTGTAACCAATACTGGGGCTGTAGTAAACGCATCTTTCAGTGCCTCAAATGATATGCGACCCGCCTCTGTTAGCGAAAAGTTACGTATCCGCTCCTTGGACAGGCTTTCGTGTAGGGGCGCGGCGATGCTGGCGTAATCCTTCACGAACCTCCTATACTACCCGGTCATTCCCAGAAACCGCCTCAACTGCTTGGCTGACTTTGGCTCTGGAAACTCTCGAACAGCACTGACTTTCGACTCATCCTTTTTGATTTTGCCTTCTCCGACCACAAAACCCAAATACTAGGCTTGTCTATGGCAGAATTTGATTTTCTCCACGTTAATGGTCAGTTGTGACCCCGATAAACATCCCGCGACAATGCTAAGCATCGCTAAATGTTCTTCAAACGTTTTAGAGCACACCAGCAAATCGTCTAAATACACGAACACGTGCTCCCTTAATGCTGCCGGGATCACCTTGTCCATTAAGCGACACATTCTCTGGGCAGAATTGCACAGTCCAAAAGGCATCACAGTAAACTGATAAAGCGGGCGACCGGGCACTGTGAACGGTGTCTTGTCTCTACTTTTTCGTGCCAGCGGTACCTGCCAAAACGCATCCTTTAGGTCAATAGCAGAAATATAATAAGTCTCTTGAAGTCGGCTTAACAACCCCTCAATATGTGGCAGAGGATACGCATCCTTAACTGTTTGTTCATTGACTTTTCGTGCATCCAGGCATAAGCGGTTTTTAGGACCCTTCTGCACCAGTGTTACTGGAGAGCTCCAACTGCTGTTGCTCTCTTCGATTACGCCTAGTCCCAGCATCCGATCCAGTTCGGCGTAAACTAACTGTTGCTTCGCTGGCGAGATTGGATAATGCCTTTGCTTGATAGAAAGATTCTCGTTGAGTACTTCGATCAGATGCTGTTCTATGGATGTTTTTCCCAACCCAAGGACTGCACACGATGGGAACAAAATTTTTACCTCATTCAATTACTCGTTTTCCTCGGCAGACAACACATGGGGCATATATGCAGTAACAGTGGGCTCAGGCTCGTCCACCACATCCACTTCGCTGCAGTGAATGATTTCTTCACCTTCCCCAGCGGATGGATGTTCACCCTGTCTGCCAACCACAGCTAATCCATACGCCCGCCAAAATTCGATTCCAAAGTAAAAATTCTGCTGCAGGGCCGGTAAAAACTCCAACATCTTCTCCTTTCCTTCCCAATGTACTGGTAAAGAGATTACTCTTCGAACAGTAGTTGCTCCTCCATCGGCTGTCCGCACCTGTTGCGCCCTTAAACGGCGTGTCCTCTTCTCTCTCCCCTTTAAGAATTCTTCTGCGCCACGGCCGATACAATTCGCACTCGCCCCCGTATCTAGCAAGGCCAGCACTTCCTCTCCATCTACTCGTGTCTTTGCAAAAAGCCTGTTATCCTTTTCCACGGACACCACGGCCGCTACCACTGCTTTCTTCAGGCGCACTTCATCTCTATCCCTTTGCCTTAATTTTCCGATTTTTTTATAATTCCTAGTCAAAGCAACGCGCCTCATGGGCAGCCCACAGCTGTGGCATAGATATAAATGGAATGGCGAGGAGCAGCATGCCTCTCCTGCTGCCGTGCCAGTTCTTGGGGTTCTAGCCGCCGCGCCTTCTCTACTGGTATTTGGCCTAAAGCTGCCACTTTCACTTGGTATTTGTGGCCGTGAAAAGCGCTGATCTCGTTGATCTCGACTACTCCGCTGTATGGCTTCAACGTCGGCCACCAAATCCTTTTCACCTAATGCTACCTCTAACTCAGCAAGGCCACGTCGGACGCTTTCCCTCGGTGCTCCTTCAACCACTTCTCAGCCTTAGCTCCTTCTCGTCTAAGCTGTGCCAAAGTGACTATTCTGATACCGTATATCGATCCTCCTAGTTGCGCGTTTAAGTTCTCCTGAACTATTTCAACCATTTTGCTTTCAGGAATCTTTTCCACCAACTTGAAGTTTAAATCGTGAATGTCGCTATAAAACTCCTCAAAGGATTCCCCTGGCTGCTGCTTCCTTTCCATTATAGCTTTAATAACAGCGTAGTCAGAATCAGCGGTAGAGAAAGTGCGGATCAGCCTTCGCTTTAGGTGCGAATAGCCAAAACGGAGATCAAATCGGTGGTCCTCTAACAGTTGCCAATACCATTTGGCTGCAGTGCCAGTGAGAAGGAAATGAAACTCATCGTAGAGACGTTCATCCGGTACCAAATATTAGTCCCGCATCTTTTCCACACGGAATATGGAAATTTGCACAGTCAGTCCTTTTTTCGGATCCGTCAAACTTTATGTTCCATCTATCCACAGGCATCTGCCGGCCCGCTTCCACTTGCTGGACTCTTTGGGCCTGTTGCGCGTTGTTATTTGCACCCGATCCGTTACGACTGGCGTCGTTGGCATTTGCACCCGATCCGTTACGACTGGCGTCGGTGGCGTTTGCACCTGATCCGTTACGCCTGGCGTCGTTGGCAAAAATCACTCGCCTTGCATGCTCTGCCTGCGGGGCTGCTGGTGTTGACGTGATTCCACCCCCGTTCCCCCTTCTGTTGCCTGCTTCTGTGATTGACAACTCCATTACGCTCATCCGACTGGCCATTAAATCCACCTGGGCACGAAGATCCGCCAACACTCGAACTACCGGCTGGTTCTGGGCACAAATCCCTGCCACCATTTGACTCATATTTGCGTCTGAGTCTCCATGATTCGTCCCTTCTACGACTGGCTACTCTCCCTCAGCTGGCGCACCCGCACCAGCCCCTTCTAAGCTGACTTTCATGGTACTGCTTTGAAAATCGGCTAATGTTCCTAGCAAGTGAAGCTGGGTCGAAAAATTAGCCGATTCGTTTGATAGGTTGCTTTTTGCTTTTTACCTTTGGAGCCCTCTTGATCGGCGTCTGGTATTTCTTTTTGGCCCGTTGCTTAACTCCATAAGTTGGCCCGCTGGATCTTCTGAATTAAGTGCACGTCTGTTACTGCGTGTTAGACGTCGACCTTCGGTTGGCAACACTTCTTCAGCTTCGCTACCCATTCACCCAACAGGCTACTAAACCTCTAACGAGTAAAACAAGATCTCGCGCAAAATCCTCCTTTTATCGCACCCCAGGTCTCTTAAGCCCCCCAAGGTTAGCCCTAGAAAGATTATTAGGTATTACGCATAAACTGAAAAAAAATCAAAATTAATAATAAAGGTAGAAAGCGTTCCTTCAAAAAGAAAAAAAAGGAAATATATGAACCAGGTTGGTAAAAAAAAGGTATATAATTAGAAATAAATAAAAATTATATATATAGTGCGATTCAATTTTTTTAATTTAAAATAAGTAATTTTTTTTTCTCTTGATTTTTTCCTTCAACAGCACTAAGTAATCATGAATTTCATGGGGTGGGTATGCTGGCGACGATAGTGAGTTCGCCGAGTCCTTATTTATTTTTTCTTTTGTTTCTGATGCTACTTCGTTCTGTATTTCATTTCACACTTCCCTATTACTGTCAACTAAAAAGTTCTGTACGCCCCTACTCGCCCAAGTCAATGCCATTCTGGGCCCTAGCTGGATGTCGCCTCATCGCAAAACAGATCACCGTTTCCTTGAGTAGCTGACTGCTTGTGCTGCCCTTCTTTCATAGCCCGCAGCCTCAGTGCCGCCACGGTGAAGCACGGCTTCAGCACTAAACGCGTAGCTGCGGATACGATGGCCTCTGGTTAAAAAGAAAATTGAACTAAAAATAAAATGTTTCTGGAAAACGCTAAATATTTCTCTTTTTTTACACAAAGGTGGTCCTTAGAAATTGTCTAGCTCATCCTCCAATGGTTTAGCACCATATCATGGAGCACTAGAACACCTGATAGTTCACTTTTGTCTTCAATTTTTCTAGCAGAAAAACACCACAAATTAAATTTTTAAAAAAATGTATACTATAGAAAGCTAAGTCGGTCCTTTTTGCACACATGCGTTGGGCGCCAATTGTTATGTTCCTTCCGGCTTTATGGAATAAGCAACCTGGCCTCTGGCACGGTGGTAGCCCGGCTGGAGCTCGCCGTATTTGGGTGGGGTTCTTTTGAAAGGGCTAATCCTTCCCAGAAACATAAACAATAATTATGTAGATAGTTGAAAAAGTCCGTTCAAAAGTACTGTCGTGGCTGTAGACAGGTAGACCTCCTTTCACTCCTCATTCACTCTAATACGCATTCAAATGGATAAAAAAAAATATAGAAAAAAAAATGTTCACGCAAATCACACAATCATACCCATTCATACCCAGTTCCCATTCACTCACATGCACCCTAGTCCCCCTATCCGATGTCAATACAGCCTGGCTGATCCCTCCCGTCGTTACCAAAATAACATGACACCTTGGACCATTCGTAGCCATGGTAGAGAATGATCCCCTTACTCAGTCCGGCCTTCGCCTATTGGTCTATTAGAAAATGTATCGTAGCATCTGGACTCGGCCGGTTACTTACCACTATCTAACGTGGCGCATTCCCACCCCAATGATAAAACTTCTAGCAATTCATGTTTTCAATCGAGTTTCAGTGGACAATATATTATATTTATAATATTTTTTATCATTCATAATTTGCTCGCTAATTTTAATTTTTAATTTGATTATTTACTAAACCCTACCACTAAATATTTTAGGTTTGCTCCAATTATCTACATAGGAATTATTACACAAATTAATATATATATAAAAATAATTGAAGAAAGAAAAAAGAATAATAATAAAAAAATGATAAGAAGTTATAAAAAGAATGTATGGGTTCTAAGGAACAACACCTGCATAAATGGGTGCAAAAGAAAATAAGTATCTAGGAGATACGCATCTAAGCTTTGCTCCACAGCTCACACATACTTATGCGTTTCAAAGGGGCCATGCATGGGTATGCTACCGCTGATCGGGTGACAATTCAAAAAAATAATATATATGCACGCAGGCTTGGCTGCTCTTTCACTTACCAATCTGTAGGATGTTGGCGCCAGCATTCACACAGGGCTGAAAGTTGCTAAGAAAGGAACGAAGAAGTACAAGTACACCACAAGCGCAGATTACACACAAAGCATAGGCCAGCTGTTTCACTTCACTTCGATTGACTCAATATGTTATATTTCGCGGGTGTGACAAACCACTAAAAAAAAAGCATATTAAACAAAACCGAAAACTAACTCGAGCAAACAACCAAAGCTCTTCACCCCCTCTCTACTCTAACGATCTTCTACAAGCTCCGCTTTCCGAAGTGTGCTCTCTCTCGGGTTCAATGCGCCCCTTGCTCTCCGCATGCAGTTTCTCCCCCGCCGCTGTCTGCCTTTTTCGTCTGCACTAAGCGTCTGCTGGGCGTCTGCTGGGCGTTGGTGGGCCAGCGCCGTGATTTCAGAGGGGTGCTGGGTGTTCTGTCTTCCTCAGCTGCGTTTGCATCTCCGACTCGTTAGCGAAGCCTCCGTTAAGAAT
>JBAMBO010001538.1:0-35285 GCA_037044535.1 Lordiphosa magnipectinata
AAACACAAGTCGTCTGTTTGAATATGAGTGATTAAACAGGATGCCGTTCGTCTTTTTAGTTAGTTTTGGAGTATTTGGGACACAAATTGGAAAATTAAACCGAAATATGCCACTTTGACTCCAGGAATCAGTTCAGTATAACAGTATTTGAAACTTTTGTACACAAACACAAGTCGTCTGTTTGAATATGAGTGATTAAACAGGATGCCGTTCGTCTTTTTAGTTACTTTTGGAGTATTTGAGACACGAGTTGGAAAGTTAAGCCAAAATATGCCACTTTGACTCCAGGAATCAGTTCAGTATAACAGTATTTAAGTCTTTTGTACACAAACACAAGTCGTCTGTTTTAATATGAGTGATTAAACAGGATGCCGTTCGTCTTTTCAGTTAGTTTTGGAGCATTTGAGACACAAATTGGAAAGTTGAACCAAAATATGCCACTTTGACTCCAGGAATCGGTTCAATATAACAGTATTTGAGTCTTTTGTACACAAACACAAGTCGTCTGTTTTAATATAAGTGATTAAACAGGATGCCGTTTGTCTTTTTGTTTAGTTTTGGAGTATTTGAGACACAAGTTGGAAAGTTAAGCCAAAATATGCCACTTTGACTCCAGGAATCAGTTCAGTATAACAGTATTTGAGTCTTTTGTACACAAACACAAGTCGTCTGTTTTAATATAAGTGATTAAACAGGATGCCGTTTGTCTTTTTGTTTAGTTTTGGAGTATTTGAGACACAAGTTGGAAAGTTAAGCCAAAATATGCCACTTTGACTCCAGGAATCAGTTAAGTATAACAGTATTTGAGTCTTTTGTACACAAACACAAGTCGTCTGTTTGAATATGAGTGATTAAACAGGATGCCGTTCGTCTTTTTAGTTAGTTTTGGAGTATTTGGGACACAAATTGGAAAATTAAACCGAAATATGCCACTTTGACTCCAGGAATCAGTTCAGTATAACAGTATTTGAAACTTTTGTACACAAACACAAGTCGTCTGTTTGAATATGAGTGATTAAACAGGATGCCGTTCGTCTTTTTAGTTACTTTTGGAGTATTTGAGACACGAGTTGGAAAGTTAAGCCAAAATATGCCACTTTGACTCCAGGAATCAGTTCAGTATAACAGTATTTAAGTCTTTTGTACACAAACACAAGTCGTCTGTTTTAATATGAGTGATTAAACAGGATGCCGTTCGTCTTTTCAGTTAGTTTTGGAGCATTTGAGACACAAATTGGAAAGTTGAACCAAAATATGCCACTTTGACTCCAGGAATCGGTTCAATATAACAGTATTTGAGTCTTTTGTACACAAACACAAGTCTTCTGTTTGAATATGAGTGATTAAACAGGATGCCGTTCGTCTTTTTAGTTACTTTTGGAGTATTTGAGACACAAGTTGGAAAGTTAAGCCAAAATATGCCACTTTGACTCCAGGAATCAGTTCAGTATAACAGTATTTAAGTCTTTTGTACACAAACACAAGTCGTCTGTTTTAATATGAGTGATTAAACAGGATGCCGTTCGTCTTTTCAGTTAGTTTTGGAGCATTTGAGACACAAATTGGAAAGTTGAACCAAAATATGCCACTTTGACTCCAGGAATCGGTTCAATATAACAGTATTTGAGTCTTTTGTACACAAACACAAGTCGTCTGTTTGAATATGAGTGATTAAACAGGATGCCGTTCGTCTTTTTAGTTACTTTTGGAGTATTTGAGACACAAGTTGGAAAGTTAAGCCAAAATATGCCACTTTGACTCCAGGAATCAGTTCAGTATAACAGTATTTAAGTCTTTTGTACACAAACACAAGTCGTCTGTTTTAATATGAGTGATTAAACAGGATGCCGTTCGTCTTTTCAGTTAGTTTTGGAGCATTTGAGACACAAATTGGAAAGTTGAACCAAAATATGCCACTTTGACTCCAGGAATCGGTTCAATATAACAGTATTTGAGTCTTTTGTACACAAACACAAGTCGTCTGTTTGAATATGAGTGATTAAACAGGATGCCGTTCGTCTTTTTAGTTAGTTTTGGAGCATTTGAGACACAAATTGGAAAGTTGAACCAAAATATGCCACTTTGACTCCAGGAATTAGTTCAGTATAACAGTATTTGAGCCTTTTGTACACAAACACAAGTCGTCTGTTCTAATATGAGTGATTAAACAGGATGCCGTTCGTATTTTAGGTTAGTTTTGGAGAAGTTGAGACACAAATTGGAAAGTAAATCCAAAATATGCCACTTAGATTCCATTGAAGAGTTAATTTTAGACATGGTATCACAATTTCGACTTGTAAAATAGTTGTCATGGTAGCATAACAAGAGTTTCGTTTCACTGGACGTTGTATTTGGATGAGTCAGAAGAGCTGCCCCGTCGGATAATGCACAAAAAGGCAATGATGCTTTATATGACTTTTAAATAAATGAATTAACAAATGCGTTTTGAGGCGGCTGACGTTGAGAGTAAGAGAGACAGAGAGCTCTGCTCGATGAGTGTGTTGATTATTGCTCTAAAAACTACACCCAAAAAGGTAGTTTTAATATGTTTCACAGAGAGAGGGAGAGGGAGAGCTGATAAAGCAAATCCAAAAACTGATAACACGAGGGGCCAAAGGAAATTGATAAAAGGGGGGCGATAAATTGAAAATGGTGGCGTTGGAATAAGGTTATAAAAAGGAATGAGCACTCACCCGGCCTGAGCATTGCGGTATTTCACCAACAGTGTTTCCTCTATTATGCGATTATTGATTTCCAATAAAATCATGATGAATACAGCTCACAATTAACAAATTTGACGACAAATTTTTATGACGTTGCCTTCTTTGGCCGCTCCCGGGTCTGCGACTGTTTCTTTTGCCTTCAAGTGGCCAACCAGCCGTCGAACTGACTGAGAGCGTGAGCCAGATACAGAAGAGAGAGAGACCGCGAGGGGGGAAGCGTATTTAATGAATCAACAACAACTAAACTGGGCGCAACGTTTTTTTTCTTTTTTGAAGTCGGCTTTTTTGGTCACACACACACACACACACACACAACTCTTGCATAAATTCCAATGCACACACACAACGCACGCTTGCATTAAATATAACCAAATCACAAATACCAAAAGTAGTTGAGCGCGGTCTCACTAATGCGCTAGTGACAAAACAAAATCTTGTGATTTTCCGATGGGAGTTGGTGGTGTTTTTAAACAGTGACTAGGTACGTAAATCGTAAAAGGTCAAAATATTTTTTTTTCACTATCGCTGCGCTAGAGAGGGGCATCGAATATCGATGACACAATCGATTTATAATACCGTGACTTGACTGTGACACGTTACTGCTACACACTGTCATGATCATCTCTAATGCAAGATTCATAGATGTGGCAGCTCCAGAAGCAAATCCATATAGAGATGAGCACAACGCTAAATAGTAGAGATGCGAGCGTGAACAATACACGGAAAAAAATCTAGTTAGGCATGAATCGAGCATATACTACTGTAGCAAAAGATTACCCTTACTTTGAATTTTAATTTGTTAGAGAATCCGATAATGAGAAATGTTTTAACTTTTAATATGGCATCTGTGCAAAATTGCACGTGAAAATGTTATATAAATGTAAATATGAAAGAATTGGTGCTTCAAAATTTTAATTAATTTTATCCCCCCATCACTTACCCTGCTTAAACACAAAAAAATTATCATGATAAATGTCCTTAAAAGTATGCAATTTCTTTAGTATTTTCTTTAGTAATTAACAATTTTAATATAGAAATTTGATGGTCAGTTTTGGCAGCGTACTACATAATCCACACCGAACATGCACTCAGGTTGTTGGAGCATTTGAAGGTACTCAAAAAATTAAGTGTTAGCCAAATATATAGTTAATATATTTCTGAATTATTGTTATTAATAAAAAAAGCATACTTTGAGGAGCATTTATCATGATATTTAGTTTGAGTATAAACAGGGTAACTGAATCGTTGGATATATAAATCTGAACTCGGTCACGATGACGTCGTGACTCGTCGTGACACATTCAAATTCACATCACGGGTGCACCACTGTCTAAAAGTGTGCCCAAACGCACACTCGGATATCGATGTTTTGCAATCGATGTTTTATCAAAAGTTGCCCATCTCTAAACTCAAAACATTAACTATGAAGATATGGACGACTTTGAATTGATTAAGTTAATTGAAAACTATCCCATTTTGTATGACAAAGCTTTTGCCAGAAGCGTCAAAAACGCTGCACGCAAAGACGCCGCCTGGAAAGCGATATCATTGAAAATGGGAGCCTCAGAGCGGGCGTGTATTACCAGGTGGAAAAGTATCCGAGACAGATTTGGCAAGGAGTTCAGAAGGTTTCAGGAGCACCCAAATGAGCCCACCTATTGGGAAATGTTTCCCAGCTTGTTGTTTCTAAAGGATCATTATAAGCATGGTTTGGTGAAGCACGAGAATCTCGATAAAATGATTTATGAGCCCAAGGAGAAACGAAGAGGGGCCAAGAAATCAAAAGAGGAAGAATTAGGAGGCGAAGAAGATGATTATCAAGATGATATATTCAGTCAACAGCTAATTGAGCTGGTCAAAATGCATCCAGTTCTATATGATAGACAAAAGATACGCGTGTCCAAAAATTTAACAGCCAAGAATCTGGCCTGGAGCCAGATATCCGAGAGTCTGAGTGTGTCCGGTGAGTGAAGGTGGAGCTGAAGGAGAGAGTAGAACTAATGCTTTCAACCTTTTAGAGGAACTCTGCTACAACAGCTGGAAGAAGTTACGCGATCGCTTTGCCCGGGAATATCGCAATCAACAGATCAATCCCTCGCAGCCACTGACCTGGCGACACTTTGATGATTTACTTTTCCTGGGCAGACACTTTCGCAAAGGTGTTCCCCTTGTTATAGAAAACATTAAGAAACGTGGACGTCCACCCAAAGCTCTAAAGTCAACTGCGGTGCCGAATGACCAAATAAGCTTAAGTACCGATAATGAGGATTTGGATGATGAAGAACAAATAGAATTTCTATCCGAAACTGAATTTCTGCTTAATCAAACTGTGACCACCACCACAGCGGATGAGGATTTTATTTTAAGCGAAGAAACGCCAGCTGAGTCAACTGAAGACTCTGAGAAGCTGCTTGGCACGGTGATAGCCAATATGGAAACCGTTTTACAACAATCCAAAGAGCTACAATTGCAGCTCATAATGGAGCAACAGCAGCAGACAACCAGCCATAGTTTGTTGGCCAAGGCTCAATTGTTGCTGGGTGGTCTTAGTCCGGAACAAAGACGAAATGCAGAACGCAAGATTATACACTTTCTATGTGAATGTCAAATGAAAACTTTAGATGGCGAGGAAATTGAGGATGTGACATCCAGTCAAATATTCAACAGTTGAAATTTTATATTAAAGTAAAAATTTCATAAGGAAAAGTTGTTAATTTGGTATTTTTCTCATAAATATAAATTATAAAAATTATGTTTCGGCTCTTTTTTTCTGTTTTTCAACTTCAGTTTTGTTGCCTTTGTTTCCGTTTTGCTCGACTACCCTTACCAAAAATGTCTCATCACCATCAACAGCACAAACCGTTGCTCGTTTGCCTCGCCAGAGGGCGCTAGCAAATTTGAAACACCAAAAAAATACGTAAGTATGTACGTACGCCCACTCCCCCCCCATCTACGCACCCGTTTATTGCAATTAATAACAAATAATTATAAACAAATCGACTTGGCATGCATTTAAATTAGATTTTGCTCCAATTTCTATTTTTTTCTATGTGAAAATCTTGTAGATTTTCAGTTGCTTTCAGTGCAGTTGTTGGGGCGAGTTGTAGTTGTGCGTCAAAGAGCCCGCTAAAACCTAAAGAATTATTAAAATAATAAACGAGGCAAGCCCGAACACACAAAAGCGCTTTTTAAGTGCTGTTGTTATTGTTGTTGTTGTTAGACATAAACTAATTTTGTATAAATAAACGAAAAGCCGTTTGAAGTTTGCTGCTCGCGGGATCTTTGATACGGAGAAAGAAATGTGCGCCTGGCTAAGGGTGACACCTGATTAAGTGCGCGAGTGTGTGCGTGTGTGTGTGTATGTGAAAGTGATTTAACTGTCTTCTTTGCTCTCTTGCTGTTGCCTAAGGTAAGTTACACTTGAAAAAATGATTTAAAAACATTTAAGTACATTTGAAATATATATATTTTTTTTAGTTACATTTTTACGAGTTTTAAATCTACTTTAGTTAGCAAAAAAATCCTGGCTGGGTTTGGTCTGATTGGCTAAGGTATTTTTTTGTTTAAGCCTATGTCTTATAAGCTATTTGGAATATTACTTCACTGCAGGGGTGCCCAGAATGAGCTTACGAGCTCGTGAAAGCCAATACAAATGCACAAAATACAACTTAAGCAAGAACAACTACCAGAAATAGAAAGAGAAACCCGATTTTGGTTTGTTTGTGTGAGTGTGTGTGTGGTCATTGCTGTCTCAAGCACACGCGTGCGAGCGCTCAGGCAACATTGTTGTTGCTTTTTAATTTGCCAGAGACATAGGACTCCTATGATAGGAGAGAGAGAAGAGATTCACATATGATGTTGTTGTTCCTTTGTTCGGAAAGAAAGAGAGGAGAGCACGCATATGAAATTGTTTTTGTTTTTTATAATGCCGCGTTTGTATATGGCCGCGTTTTTGGTATGCGCGCGGTCTATGCATGCCTTAGCGGAAAGCAAAAACAAATGCGTGGCTTGCGGAATAGGCTTGGGCACCCCTGCTTTACTGTCTTGGGCAATTTTGTAGCTCTTAACCAGCTTTTGCGCTGCGTTGCGATCACTGAGCGACTGTTGTATAAATAGACCTCTACGGCAAATGCTCTTTGCATGTTGCTCCACCGCTTGATCATGCCTGACTGGGAGGTAACAAAACTTTCAGACCCCACCTTTCGAATGGAGACCACGCCCAGCCCTCCAGGTTATCGTTGAGCGGAATGACGCTCATTTCAGATACGGGAGTTATGTATGTTGCCTCACCCAGTACTATATTTGCTTGGTATCTATATTACACTTAATTCTTGTTCGCAAAAATTTAAAATACATAGCTTCTAAGGACATACATTTTATTGCCCAAAAGATGGAGACTTTTATAGTTTAAAAGATATTAATTTTTAAAGTTATAAACACATAAAAATATGCCCTTAATTAAAGCTTTGCCACGGTGTTAGTTTCAAAGCTATGTGACTGAAGCTTGGCAATTAAGCTTTATATTTATCACGCTTTTCAAAAATGTCAACTTCAGGCAGATCGGACGGCTATATCATATAGCTGCCATACGAATGATATGACTAATTGAATTTTGTAGTTGGCAAACTAAATTATACCACCACCAAATTCAGCATTCCTATGGCAGCTATATGATATAGACGTCCGATCCGCATGATGTTGACATTTTTTAAAAGCTTGATAAATATAAGCCACGCGTGCTAAGTTTCAATCAAATAGCTTTAAAACTCCGCCTTAAAATCCAGTTTTTAAAAAACCCTTTTTTTCCATTTTTCCGTTTTTGACGATTTTTGAATTTGTTTATAAAATTAACAAAAATTTTTTTTTTGCAAAACCGCAAATTCCTTTTTGGTGGGCATGTCGAGATCTAATTTCGGATTTTTATACCCGTTACTCGTAGAGTAAAAGGGTATACTAAAGTCGTGCAAATGTATGTAACAGCCAGAAGGAATCATTTCCGACCATATAAAGTATATATATTCTTGATCAGCATCAACAGCCGATTCGATATAGCCATGTCCGTCTGTCCGTCTGTCTGTATGAACACCTAGATCTCAGAGACTAGAAGAGCTAGAGCAACCAAATTTGAAATGTAGACTCCTATTGTCTGCACGCAGATCAAGTTTATTTTCAATTTTTGCCACGCCCCCGCAATTTGGAAAAAACGTTATATCTCCTACAGTTTTGATGATAGATGGTTCGTACTTTCTAGAGATATCTAGTACTCAAAATTGTTTATCGATTTGCTGAAGGAATGATAAAGATCGGATGAACGATACTCAAGTTATGAGCAAAAAACGGTCAGTTAACACCCACCACCCACCCCACCCATAACCTAAGCATTGCGTTCAGCAGCAATCTTAGTGTGAGAGAGAGAGAGAGAGAGAGAGAGAGAGAGAGAGAGAGAGAGAGAGAGAGAGAGAGAGAGAGAGAGAGAGAGAGAGAGAGACTTAGAGAGCGCACTGCGTTGTGCGTTGTGTGTTTGCCGTTTGACTCGTGACCAAATTCGAGCTGCGACATTAAGGGTGCAGAGTATGTAATAGTCGGGCTTGACCGACGTTTTCAAAAGTTTTGTTGTCTGATCTGTTTATCGTGATGAATTTGGAGTCATATATGTTGGATTTAGTAATTGACAAATGTCTATTAATATCTGGCGGATAATAAATAGCTGAGTTAAAAAATGTTGCATACTTTTCGGCTGACCCACCTCAGGCATACAGGAAGGCTAATAAACATTTATTTCCATGAGTAACGGGTATATCGAAGTCGGTTAGAGCCGACTTTAACTTACGCTCTCGTTTTTTATTGAAATCAAAAATGGTTAGTTTTTTAACTTTTCGGTTTATAAAAGAATGACCCTTAAGCCTCATAAGCCTCATCACGGATGCTCCCTGGTATGTCAAGCATACAACTTTATATCGCAATATGGAGAATTTGCCATTATGCGCCCAAATCACTATGCATACCAGCAGGGATCATGACCGGCTGGTGGCCCACTCCAATAGACTTGTATCTAAATTGGCTACAAACAGGCTCTGAAGACACCTTAACCGACGGCATCCCTCAGACTTCTGGGTCCATGGAAGGCGTCCGTCGGGCCGCCTCATCATAAGTGTCTCATTGGGCCTATCCCCTACCAATATTTGCATGCTGCTGATCACCCCCAGGACCTGTGCTGAGCGTTAAGTTGTTATCCCATTCGTTCGCTATTTAAGTCCCATATAGTATGAGTAATTCTTGTTAAATTTTTGTAAATAGAATAAGTTCTATGTACCAAGTTTTCTCCTAGATCTATTTTGAAGTACGTTCGATTTAGATGTTGTTTAGTTGGAGCTCTTTTAAAGAACTCTGAATGCAAAAATCTTAAAAAGTTAGTAAAAGTTGGCACATTTTGTAGGTTGAGTTCCATCGCGTTTTTATACTCTGTACCGAAGGTACATAGAGTATATTAAGTTTGTGCAAAAGTATGTAACAGGGAGAAGGAATCGTTTCCGACCCTATAAAGTATATATATTCTTGATCAGCATCAACAGCCGAGTCGATATAGCCATGTCCGTCTGTTTGTCTGTCCGTCCGTATGAACGAAGAGGTCTCAGAGATGGTAAGAGATAGAGGTTTGACATGTATGGGACATATATTTCTTATACTTGCAGGCAGATCAAGTTTATTTTCAATTTTTGCCACGCCCCCTCCCGCCCCCGCAATTTGGATAGATCGTTCGTTCCTTCTAGAGATACCTTGTAAACAAAATTATTTATCGATTCGCTCAAGGAATGATAAAGATCGGATGAACGATACTCAAGTTATGGGCAAAAAACGGCCACTTAACCCCACCCACCCCCCACCAACAACCACAGCAACATACCCTAACCGTTCAACACAGGCAATCTTAGTGCGAGAGAGAAAGAGAGAGAGAGAGAAACTTAGAGAGCGCACCGCGTTGTGCGCGGGATGTTAACTGGCCGTTTGACTCCTGAGCAAATGCGAGTGTAAGGGTACAGAGTATGTTATAGTCGGGCTTGACCGACTTTCTTTCTTGTTTTTCTCTAATTTTTCTATAAGCAAAAGATTTTATATAGTATGAGTACGGAGTTTCTTACAAAGTGCACAACGAACTGCAATTATAGAGTCCTCCATGGAATCTATTGAGGTAACTTGGTCAACGTCCAAATCAAGAAATACTTTTGATTCACATGAACAACCTTCATAAACATTACATTCTTCATAGTAGCATTCCTTTTCTGCTCTGCAGTTGTCATTTAAAAGTTCTCCTGCTTGACCCATAATCGCACCATTATCGACGGTGATAGTATAAATCTGACCTAGAGAAATGTCGTAGAATTGGAGAACTTCTTGAATGATAGCAGTCAGATTACAAGGAATTGTTATATTTCCTTGTGTGTGTCATTGGGCAAACTATCTAATTTTGTGAACTGAACCTATTTTTTCGAAAAAGTGGTCCGGTTCGGGCTCAGATTCGAGGAGTCAAAAATAGTAGGGGTTCGGTTCATGGTCCGGTTCTCATGGGTTCGGTTCTGGACCGCTTTGCAGCCTTGGTTTAAATCGATTAAATCCATTAATTAATAAGGCTTTAAGACGAGCACACACTTTTTTTTCAATATAATTTCAGTAATTCTGGTAAAATATAAAATCAGCCTAGTTTTGTAGGTTTTTTTAAAGTGTTATGTTAAATTATTGTGAATCCATTCCTTAATCGGTGTGCTTTTGTTTCAGTGTCGAATACCCATCTTTCATTTTGTCAGACATTTATTCATCTGCTGTCCATTTATCTTTTTAAAGCTGAAATGTAAATGTGGTGTTTTTTTTTTGTGTATTTTTCAATCATTTAAAGCATACACGACCTTTGACCTGACCCCATCTTTTACCCTATATATGTATGTATGTATGTATGTGTGGGTGTGTTTTTTGTGGATGACAGGCTACTTAGATGAATCATTTATTGGGCGAGCTTGTCGCATCTTTGGAGGTCGTTGTCGTCGGATTCGGTCATCAATCACCAACCGTGGCCGTGGCAAACAAGTGGACGCTCGTCTAGATTGCATTTGGCTAGCTGCAAATTGCCGATGAAGAAGAAAAACTGTGTTTATTGTATAATTGCCAATTGCCACGGATTTACTCAATTGCAGAGATGTGCACCAAAAATAATATTCAGCATACGCCGTGTGTGCCAAATTAATTGTAATACATTGCCGTCGCAGTGCCAACACAAACAGGCAGACAAACAAACAGACAAAACCTACATACATACATGTGTGTATATACAACTACGTATAGTATGTATGTATTTATGTATAAATTTGTAAAACAATAAATCCAAATGGAACATTTGGTGTTCTTCGTTTGAGTTGTGTGTAAATGTTGTTGCAGCGCGTGAAATGTACGTAAGTGTGTACATACATATGTATTGTTTGTATGTGTAAGTGAGGCTCTGTGCCAGCGAGGGCCTAATATAAAATAGGGAATGCTTCTTTAAAACCGCGCTGAAGCGTTCCGGTTTGCAATTTTTGGTTTCCTGCGAAACCAATCCATACTAATTTATGAGCCGAGAAAGATGTTTTTTTTGCATAGCATACTTTTGGGCAGTAGACAATTTTTATTATTTTGAACAGATGTATTCAAAATGATGTGTCTTTGATTAAAAAAATCTTAGAATTGTCTGGAATAGTTTATATTAAAGTTAAGGAGTAGTACTAAAAAAAAATATCAACAATAAACAAAACAGAAGAAGGAATTTGCCTCAAAACGCACCTTAAAATGTTAAAAATAGCCATTTTATGCATCTTTAAGCCTAAATTACAAAAAACCTAGACGTGATGAACCATTTCCGAAAACAGATTTGTGTTCACTACACGAAATCATCGGAAAAAGTCTGATTCTATTGCCTTGTGTTATTGGTAATTTGAATTTGAAAGTTTCTTAAAATTCATATTTTGACCCTTCTTTGGCGCGTCTATGTGATCTACCTTTCATTAAATCACTGAATTATACCATTACTTAGCTTAAAAATACTTATCCGACAAAATTCTACAATTTTTTTAAGCGTAATGATGGAAGGAGAGTTAATTACACATATATAAATATGTTGTAAAAGGATCTCCAAGACTTACAGCCCTTCTGTGCGAGTGACTAGCTCCGTTTCTAGAAGCTGAATGTTTTATTAAGACATTGGTTTTTCCTTTTTATACATTTTTTATTCTACCCCCAAGCAAGCACATGACATACCACATGGTTGTAGGCTGCTTGGATTTCTATCTTATTGAAACCAGATGTGGCCCTTTTTTTAAGCGTTTTTTTAGTTACTAATCTATTTTTATGCGCCTTGCAGTTGAGTCCCAAACGCAGGTAGTGCTCAAATTGCTCTGTTCAAATATCTTTGGACGTAATTTTTTAGAAAGATTAGACAATTCGAAAACGCACTTAGAACAGAATTGGTCTCGAATTGGTCTAATGTTTAGAATGCTGCATTATAACATGATCAGATTTACATCACTTCACACTGGGCTGGTTGGTCAAATTTTTGGCATACTACTGTGATCAAATTGAAATCTTTATTTATAAATCTTAATCTATTTCATCCCCTTCTGCTGCAATACAGTTATGCCAACGAATTTTCCAGCATCATAGCACTTGGCAAAGTCCTTCTTCGGAATGGCCTCCAGAGCCTTATGCGATTTTGCTTTTATCATCTCAATCGAGTCAAAACGGTGTCCCCGGAGCGGGCTCTTGAGTTTTCTGAATAGCCAGAATGTCAAACGGAGACCAATCAGGTGAATAACCAGGCACAGCTGTCACTAACAGTGTGACAGTGACAGAAAGAAAAAAATTATCGATCAAAAATTCACCTTTCAATTTGATCACAGTATGAAGTCGTCAGACGTAGCCACAGAGTTGAAAATTGGAGCGTTTGATAACTATAGCCAAACTAACATTTGGGCAAATTTATGAACCGATCGGATAACGCCTCCCCTCGTCGCCCGTTGTGTAAAAAAATAAAGGTCTTTAGTAACTATTATTTTCTGAGGCAAAAAATAGAGGTCCTCATTTACTGTTATCCGAAGACTAATAAAAAAGTCTTTAAATAACTATTTACTGTAGACTTTTATAATAAAAGTTATGACTGTTTCGTATCGTAACTGTTTTTACGACCTTAATAATAATCAAACTAGCAGGTTTTTGCCGGCTCGAGGTCATGTTATGTTTCCACATAACTTTAAACAGGAACGCACAACACCACAAAAGGAGGCAGGTCGACTATATAGTTGTTTCAAAAACCTCCAAATCAGCAGTCATCATTGCTAAGACTGCTTGGGACTTCCAAGTCAGCATAAGTGCAAAAACCGACAGGAAAAGACAACGACAACGATTTATGTCTATTTTAATCAGTCAACTGTGATCAGAAATTGTATAAAATGCTGGCTGGGTATGTACGTAGAAGTTGAGGCTTCCAAAATTCAAAGACCAGGAACTTTTGAAAGACTTTTTAAAACACCTATGAATGATAACAATAAGGAATGTGGTCCAGTCGACCTTACGACTCATATATGTGCATAGCTTGGTAATCTGGACGCGTTATCCTGATCTATTTAATGTCTTAATTTTGACCGAATGTTGAGGCCATCTATGAACCAAGACTCGAACCAAAACCTTGGTTTCGATTAGTACAGCAACCAGTCTGCGAACCGAACCTTACACTTTACCACGGGTTCAAACCTCCGTACCGAATCTTCACCAAAATTTTACAGGTTTGCATTCTTGATGACAAGTTTATCAGCCTTCTTCGTGGTGTTGTGTGTTCTTATTTAAAGTTATGTCCAAGCATAATATGACCTCGAGCCGGCTAAAACCTGTTAGTTCGAAATACATATCTTTTGTTAAACTTCAAAGGGCCGATTTCACATCTTCTATATGGCACTATCTGTCACAGTATTTCCTAACTGATCTAAGCAATGATTGCATGGAGCGAAAAGCCTACTGAAGAGTCGTTAGGGATAACGATGAAACAGTTCTGTATAGGCAACCAGCTCTCAATGCATAAGTTGTTTACAGTTGTGAACAAACGCAACTTTTTCGGACCTAGAGCCAGCTAAACTCATTAATTAAACATTAGAAAGGTCGCCAAATAAATTATAAAAAAAAAATAAAAAATTGTCACATAAATGAATAAATAACACAGTAAATTTATGTTTATCTGACACATAGTAGATATTTAGGAGATGAGAAATCGGCCCTTATATGTGTTCCACTAGGTTCGATTTCACATTTACTACATGAAGCTATATTTCACAAAAACTAACATATGACAGAGAGTAAATTGTAAGCTCATCTGACACGTAGACAAATCGTTCCTTAATCTTTATTGTTTCCGAATTCTGGAGCTTTGATCTCTAGATTTTGAATGCAATCAGAAAGTAGTTTTTAAAATTAGTCAAATGACATGTTCCATACATGTCAAACCTCTATCTCTAATCATCTCTGAGATCTCTTCGACTTTCTTTCTTGTTTTGAGTTTATTTTCTGCATAGGTTTTCATTCTTCTGTGTAGGCCTATTTAAAAAAAAAAAAGCGCTTTATTTTACTAAATTTTATTTAACTTAAAAACAATGGTTATATTCTCCATATTTTCAAGAAAACTATTTTCAGAAAATCTCCCATTTTTTTAGAAATCGCAATAGGATTTTTAGGGTCCACCCTATTTATAAGAAATTAAAATAGTTATTATAAGTACTATGATATTTTAGAGTAAAACAGTGGTGACCAATGCAAAAAAACCGATCTCATGGGATAGGAACTCATAATTCTGCCGAAGAAAGAGAATAGGTGTATTCTATTAAGAGCGCTCTCGGCGGCTTGCTCTCTTACGATGCGCGTGTTCGGAATTTTTTCTCTCTCTCGAGGCATTTTTTAGTTTGATTGTTGCTCATGTTGAAATGTCAATGTGTTTCGATGCTACGTACACAAGCGCAATATGCTTTATTGTGTGAGTTTGGACGCCACTGCTCTAAAAACATAGGTTAATTTCGATCTAGTTTTAAGAAAGTGGTTTTTACTTATAATGGGTTTTGGCGACCTGTTTTTGATTTAGTCAAAGTTTTTGTTTGTGCTGGCTCAAAGGTAAGGGGATTCATTATAATTTAATACAAATCAATACCATTTTTAAACAGAGATAACTCACAACATTTCGGAATAGCAATTGGTAAATCTGGACAGGCTGTTTCGGAATTAACCACAATGCACTCCATCAGCAAAAGTTGTTGCTTTGTATGTTTGTGTGTACACTTCAAGCCCTAGTCAAACTCTCCATTTAAACGGTCGACTTGGCCGAATAAAGACGAAGAAGAACTTATACAAATTTCAGCCTGAGATATTCAGTTTATGAAACTCAGTCTGAAATTATGCTATGGGTTTTGAGGTATGTTTTTCCAATTTGTTGCGAGTTAAATCTGTTTGTTTTTGGCTTGTTGCTAGATGCTTAAAAATCTTTTTGTGATTTTAGAAATATATGCGAAATATATCAGAAAATTTTGGAAAATTTTGTTCATTGATATTTATTTTATTTTATATTTTTCAAAGTTCAAGAAATCTTTTTCTATTTATTATATTTGCTATTAGCAAATGTTTCAAATATTATTTTAAGTCATAGTCAGATTTACATCATCTTCTAAACCAGCCCCCGTTCAACATTACGTATACGTAATATATTTCGCATACGTGATGATGGCCAAACACTTTGGCAAAAGTTGTAGGCTCACTGCCAGGCTTTTGGGTTACTGCTGCACCATTGCAGCAAACATTTTTTATTTGTTTCGTTGACGACATGTTTTGCATGGCCCAAGGCACACACACACAAAAAAAACCAAACGAAAAAAACTGTTGCAAACAATTTGCAATAAAATTGAATGGCCAACAAGCGCAAACGCAACTAGAAAAGGCCAAAAACTCAATCCGGTGGGCCAATAAGTGGCCTTCGACCAGTGTGGGGCACACTCGTGCACGTGTCTTGGGCTAAATGCAACCTTTTGTTTGAAGCTCTTTGAACTTTGGCGCCATTTTGCTGACCGACGAGGCAGTCAAGCGCATAAATTTAGTAGCCTGAAAGGAACAAGGACTGCAGTTCAAAAGACTCGCTTGGCAAAAGTTCAGATCAAACTTTCTTTTTTCTCGCGGCAGCAACGACCTATAAAAGCATTTCAAAATTTACGACCCAGCAAACCGAAGCTGCGGCAAAATGAAGAATGAAGACAAACTGTCAGAGATGTTGGTAGTGAAACAGAAAAAGCTAAAGCTAAATTAATTGTAACTACTTGTGTTTCACTATAATTATATAGAATTGTGGGAATTAAGGCTTTAGTTTTTTGTTAGTTTAGTTTGAAAAACTCAAGCAATTGAAAATAATGCTCAAGTTAAAGCCCATTTTCTAGCCACTTTGTCAGCACTAAGGATTCTCTTTTGTCCTGACGCCCAATCGTCCCCTTTGGGCGACGCGTGTGTCAAGCTGTTTAATTGCTCTTGTGTGCAATTACATTTAAGTAACTAAAAACTAAACGGAGAGTGCACTTTGGCTGACAATTAGTGAGTAGCAAGCAGCTGCTTCAATTAGTTGCCAACAGTGCGTATGCGTAATCATCATTATCATCTTGATCATCGCCACGCCATACGTCAGACAAACAAAAGGCATTCAGAAGGAGGTGAGAGGAGGAGAGACTCACTCACATTTTTTACGATTCGCAATTACTTTGCTATTTTGGCAATAGATATGGATTCAGATTTTGCTCTCGCTTTTTCGACGCGTCGCTACGTCGCTGCGTCTGTGTGTCTGGCCAGTCCATTGTCTGAGCACGCTTGGCACTCTTTCAAGAGCTAGAAATTTAATGCTTCGCCTCATTACTCATACGCAATGTGCCACATTTTTCGGTGCCGAATCAGTGAAAAGTTGAAAATATACAAAAATAAATATCAATTTAATTTGGAAATTATTTGTTTTGAAATTGGTTAATGAGGAGTGTAGCCGTAGTTGTGGTGCAGCTATAGTGCGGCATGTCGTGGAATATTCTATATAAAAAAGAAATTTTTTTATAAACTCATCGTTTTATCGTTACCAGCTATTGCAGCCAGCTCTGAAGTAGGTTAGAGCGGTTGCTGGGGTTTTTTTTGGACATGTTTTTTTACTTTTTAAAGCTCTAAGCAGAAAAATTTCATTATAATTTCAATAATATTAATATTTTCATATTAAAGTGAAACTGTTTAATATCAATATCAATGCGGATTCAGGAAAGGCTACTCTACGGTCGATAGCATATTTTTACTCACCACAATTGCGAACTCTTACATCCAAAATAAAAGAAAAATGTTCATATGCTTTATAGACTTTAAGGCTTTAATAGACGAAGCCTCTTCTACAAACTGAGCAACCTAGGTATATCCTCCAAAATTCTCAACGCCTTACAGAATCTATATGCCGACAACATTGCAACCGTGTGGGATGGATCAAAATTATTGGACTGGTTTGAAACGAATACTGAAGCAAGGCTGTTTTATAAGTCCACTACTTTTCTCGCTATATATCGATGATATTGCAGAAATCCTACCAGGCGGTGTTACCTTTGGCGGACAAACCGTCAGAACGTTGATGTATGCTGACGATATGTGCATCCTAGCGGAAAGCTCGCAAATGCTGCAAAATATGCTAAATCATATAGGAAGCTATTGTGAGCAGTGGAGTGTCGAAGGTTAAGAAGCAGTCTAAGAGATGGGGGGGTGTCTGCAAATAAATAGAAGAACGCTAGAGAAAGTGCGATCCTACAAATATTTAAGCGTCACAGTGTCCGATAATATGAATTTCTCAGATCATATAAAAGGGAAACTTGGAGAAGCAAAAATTGCTATAAACGCTACATGGAGGACATTGCTGAGTAGAGACAACGTGAAGCCAAGTTGCAAATATAAGGTGTTCCAGGCAACTGTAAGAAGCATCATGTGTTATACTGCTGAAATTTGGGGATTTCTTAGATTCGACGATGTTGAACGCTTGTTGACGTTTTTCATCAAAAAAGTTTTCAAGTTACGCGATTTATATAGAAACTGGCCTTCCAACTCTGTATACGTATACACTGCAACTGCTAGAGGTGTAAAACAATCGATGGCACCATCGATTATAATCGATTTTTCGGGTTTTTTTGAACATCGATTACTTTTGGGACACAATCGATTTTTGAGGCTTTTTGTGTCATACCTATCAGTTTTTCCTTCTCTAGCACTTTTTCGCGCGTCAGTAGCAGAAGGTAAGCGTCTATAATATTTGTGTATATTTTTAATTAATGGATTTAAACTTTAAGTTGCATTTCTTTTAGAAAAGAAAACGCATACTCAGCGGTTGTTACGGTGGTGTTAGACGAACCAGTGGAGAGAAAGTGAAAAGTAAGTATTTAATTTAAAATTTGTATTATAGTTCTATAAGTTCTGTGCATATGCACGCACACATACATACATATGTATGTTAATACCGCTTTGCACATATTATTTTATTAACACTGTTTATGTCTTTATTGAAGGTGATTCATCATGGACACGCCAAAGCGGAAGCGGGAGCAATCGGTAGTTTGGAATCATTTTAAAAAAGGCACTGAGCAACATCAGCGGCAACTGCAAGCGTTGCGGTAAGCACTACAAAACCTGCGGAAACACAACGAACCTCCTCGAGCACCTTAAGCGCGCCCATCCGAAATACCTGGATGAGCAATGTCGAACAACTAGCTATAACTACGGATTGCTGGTCTTCGCGTGCAAATGATGGGTACTTGACCATAACGTGCCATTTCATCAATAATAATTTTAAACTCAAGTCCGCTGTGCTGTCAACTGAAAAACTTCTAACGGCGAGCTAACCACACTGCGGCACAATATTGCCGAGTGCGCTCTACTAAGCATTTCTACAAAGATGGGAAATTCATAAGAAAGTGCACACGATCGTGACGGACAACGATGCGTCCATGAAAAATGCCTATGATTTGATGGAAATAATGCATCTACCTTGTTTTGCGCACACAATCAATCTACTGGTTCAGGAACTACTTAAGTCAGAATCATTGTCACCTCTGCTGAGCAAGTGCAAAAGGATTGTCGCATTTTTTAAGAGCAGCACAATTGCTAATGAGAAGCTGAAAGAGGTGCAAGATTGTGATGAACCATATGCGCATTTATTATGATTGAGCGCATAATACTTGTAAAAGATGCGATTGCTGCGGTTCTTCTCAAATCGAGGAAAGCTCCGACTCCATTATCAGCGGATGAAATTCAAGTTTCAGAAGAAGTATGCCGCATTTTATCACCTTTTTATAAGGCTACAAAACAGGTATCGGAGAACAAACCCGTAACAGTTTCATTAATAATTCCCATCATTTGCGAATTGCACGAGCAGCTGAACGTGGTAAGTTCAGGAGTGACTACAAAAACAGCGTTGAATTCTTTGGTATTCCAACTTTGTATTGCAAAATTTTGTTTGGAAAATCGATTATAATCGATTTTTTCAGAGGGAAAATAGAAATAATCGATTTTTCAAACGCATCGATGGTTTGACACCTCTAGCAACTCGGCATGTTCATACTGATGTAGGACTATAGGTACATGATACATGCCGGAGAAAAGACTGCCTAAGCAAATTGGGAAATACTCAGAGCTGAGAAGAGCGTCAATATACTTTATAAACCGAGCTAGACAGAGCACTGAAAGGTTCACTTATAAAAAGCTGACTCACAACCTGGGTCAATCAATCAATTTTCAAGATAGCCTAGGAACAAACTGCATTAGCAATATTTTTAAGGCGAGGTGCGAAATGATTGTATTAAACTTTTGGGCTTTGGGCTAACTTTGGGTAGGGACTTGGATGAAACGTGCAGCCTTTGTTATATGCGTGAGACGGAAAATGTGGAACACTTTATCGCCACTTGTCCCATCCTTAGAGAGGTGCGATATCTCCACTTCCGTCGCATAACTTTAAGGGGGGAGCCTGCTTTAGAGGCTTAAAAAAATCAAATTTTTTTTTTTGCATAAATGTCTACCCAAACTATCCAAGAATGTGTGTAACGAACCTATTTCTGCCGGCTCACGCTCAGGGCAGTCGCGGTTCGCTCCAACAAATTTATATTGCGGAGTTGGTCTATGGAAATAATAACGCTGAAGGGTTTCGGTTTTTCGTGCCTGTTTATTGGCCTTATAGTTCTAATGGACAACGTGCTTAACTCTAGCTGGCTTATCGCTACGGCCTTCCAGATCGGTTTGCCAATGGCTATGCCTTAAGTCGACCTCTCCGTTGTGTTTCTTGCTCCTTGTTCAGACTCCGCAGGCACCACGATCCGCCTGGACACGCTTGCTAACTCGCAAAGCTCGCCGGCTCTCGTTTTACCGCACCGCAGCGGTTCTTGTTAGCGCAAGGTGACTGACAGGAGGCGGAAATGTCCAACTTTCTCTGGCCCCCGATTCGCCTGGACACGCTTGCTAAATTCGCAAAACTCGCCGGCCCTCGTGGCTTTCCGCACAGTTTAAGGACTGAACCCATTTTTAAATCGCACTCACTCGGCCTTTTCTCCCGCGACGATCCGTGGTCTCCTGTTGGTAAATCTTCCCGATGTTTTCCTCGTCCTCCACTCGCGCTGGTGTTCGCACTCGCTTATATTCACGCACTGGGACTTCGCACTCGATTTAAATGTCTCGCACTCTGTAGGTTACTCGACTGAGCCGCGCGTCCTTTTATATCCCCGAGCCCAGCACTGCTTCGCATTGGTATGCCACTCGCTGCCAGGTCCCGTTGTTGCCATGCGCTGCCAGTGGAAATTTCCACTGGCGCCCTCGTGTGCTTCTGCTTTAGTGAGCGTGATCGCTCGTCTTGCTTTCCGCTGCTGTCTCCTTCTTCAGTCTTCCAACGGTTCTTCTTTCTTGTTTCAGCTTTGCGCTCTACTGAGCGCTCCAACTGTACCTTTTATCCTCCTCTGCGCCCTGCCCCTCAGTTCAGCAGCCCAATTCGCTGCGACACTTTAACCCTCGACAGCCCATCTTTTTGGCCACCGTTGACTACTATATATATATATATAACTTATTTAATTTAATTATTTAATTAGTTCACAATCTAAACTTATATTTAACAACGCTGAGTTGTGAGGCTTTAAAAATAAAGTCCTCACATGTGTCCCTAAAATTTCAGAAGCAAATTCAAAATATTTTTAAAGTTACAGGAGAAATAGTGAGCAAGCGTCGAGAATTATTATATACGATTTTTTATATACGAAAACTTTGACGTGCGATTTCTCGGTTTTTCATTTTTACGATTTTTCCTAATTGGCGGGAAAGATAGGGAAAAAATAAAACGTCCTATCGAAACGAGACATAATTTATTGTATTCGGGATTAAATTCTCTTCTAGTTGAACCTAAAAAACCTTAAGAAAGTTATGATTAACCCACTTTTTTAACAATCTAAAGTGAATTATTTAAAAAAAAAAAAATTATTTTCTTTTAAATTTGCGAAAAATTTTTGAATTTCTCACTTTTTGTTCAATTTTCTTGGTTTAACTAGAAGCTATACTATTGAAAATAGAAAATTTTTTGGGTTTTTTTTGTTTCAGATGGAAATTGCGACCTGCATCTTTCCCGCCGCACGACACTTGCAGACTCGAGGCGGCTCGGCGAAATGCTTGTACCAGGCATAAAATGACATATATTTTAATGAAAAAATTTGAGACGACTGTTGAAATATACACACCTGATCATATTAATAGGTACACACATCAACTCTGACTTTAAGGTAACAGAAAACAGTTTTATTCATTGTTTCAAACTTAAAATTTGTTCTCATTGGTTCTTAAACTATTTGTTTTTAATAAAATAAACTTAATTGTAACATAGAATAATAATATAACATAAAAGAGATCATTTTGTGTTTCAGATACGTTTTCAGTGTGATCATAATAATAGGTGCACTTCATGTGTTGGTAAGAAAAAAAAATTTTAGTTTCCATTTTGTGTTCTTTTTTTTTAGGTAAATTAGTATTTTCTAACTTAGTATCCAGTGTATCCACCTCTATTTTTGGCCACTACTGCTATTCTTTTTGGCATACTTTTAATAAAAGCCTGGCAGGTCTCTACTGGTGTCTCATACCACAGTTTTTGGACACCTTCCCATAATTTTTGTTTATTTGAAAATGAATGCTTTGCCAATTTCTTTTTTAAGTCTCCCCACAAGTTTCCAATGGGGTTAAGGTCGGGGGATTGGCTTGGCCACTTCAGAACGTCAACTTTTTGGTCCTCGAATTTTAGAAATTTTGATAACAGCCTTGATGTGTGTTTAGGATCATTTTCTTGCTGAAATACCCAACGTAATGGCATATTTTCCTCAGCATACGGTACCATAACTGTTTCCAATATGGATTTGTACTCTTCAGCATTCATTTTGTTCGTAGTCTGATAAATTGGACCTACGCCGTACCAGGAGAAGCAACCCCATACCATTATATTGCCACCTCCATGTTTGACTGTTTTTATACTCTGTATTAAAGGTACACAGAGTATATTAAGTTTGTGCAAAAGTATGTAACAGGGAGAAGGAATCGTTTCCGACCCTATAAAGTATATATATTCTTGATCAGCATCAACAGTCGGTTCGATATAGCCATGTCCGTCTGTCCGTCTGTCCGTCCGTCCGTCCGTATGAACGAAGAGATCTCAGAGATGGTAAGAGATAGAGGTTTGACATGTATGGGGCATATATTTCTTATACTTGCAGGCAGATCAAGTTTATTTTCAATTTTTGCCACGCCTCCAGCCCCCGCAATTTGGAAAAAACGTCATATCATATAGAGATACCTTGTGCACAAAATTATTTATCGATTTGCTGAAGGAATGATAAAGATCGGATGAACGATACTCAAGTTATGAGCAAAAAACGGCCAGTAAACACCCCCCACCCACCACCACAGCATTCTATTGAACGGCAATCTTAGTGAGAGAGAGAGAGAGACAGAGTGAAACTTAGAGATGAGCGCGTATAACTCGTGAGCAAATGCGAGCTGCGACGTTAAGGGTACAGAGTATGTTATAGTCGGGCCTGACCGACTTTCTCTCTTGTTTTTTGTAAACCGTGGATGGAATTCCTTTCCATTAGGGCGTCGAACATTCCTTTCACAGTCATTCCCAAACAAATTAATCTTGGTTTCATCGCTCCATAATATGTTTCTCCATTTTTTCTCCCCGGTGCATCCTATCCAGTCTTTGCGGTCCCTTGTGGGACTTTTCTGGCAATTCTTCCTGGTAGGTTGGCATCTTGTAGTCGTCTTCGGACAGTTGGAGCTCTAACTGAATTCCCAATTTCGGCTGCAATAGCCTTCGATGAGTTAAATGGGTCCTTTTTGCTCAAAGTTACTATTTAGTGGTCAAGGGTTTCTGTTGGTTTTTTGTGGCCTTCCACGGGTTTCCTGTCTCGGTTTTCTTTCTAATGCATTTTTAACAAAATTATGAGTCCTGTTCATTAATTTGGCGATGGCTCGTTAAGATTTGCCTTCTTTTCTCAGACTAAGAACCAATCGAGCTTCTTCTTTAGTACAATGAGAATTTCGACCCATTTTTTCTAAAAAAAATAATTATTTAATTCTATACTTAATTTACCTTTAGTTACCAAAAGATCACTGATTACAAAATTATTCAATTGATACTTGTGAGAAACGGAGACTGTACCTATTATTATGATCTGGCGAAATGTGTGGTGGACTCACAATTTATAGAAAAGCTTTGATATACGGGGCAGCCCCTCTTTCAACTCTTTGTCACAGTGTGGCCAGACATTGACAACAACAAAAAACCAAAAATTAAAAAGTTGTCAACACTAAAAGTACGAAGAATCCATCTATAGTTAAAAAATTCCGGTGTGTACCTATTAATATGATCAAGAATATATAAGGTTGTCAAAAAAGTCTTGCGGTATTTTTATTGAATTTTCAATTGTTCATAAAATTGGTTATAATAATGCGATTTAAGTCAAATATGCGCCGTTTTGTTCGATGACGAGTTCCCAACGAGATGCTAACTTCATAATGCCCCTCTTATAGAAGCTCGCTTCCCTATTGGCAAAAAAACTCGGAGAGCCAATTTTCACAGGACTCTCTTGTGGCCAACTTCCGACTACCAAGCTCGTTCGCCATGGACAGAAATAGGTGGTAATCACTTGGTGCGAGATCCGGACTATACGGTGGATGCAAAAGAACCTCCCATCCGAGCTCCCGGAGCTTCTGGCACGTCACCAAAAATGTGTGTGGCCTGGCGTTGTCCTGATGGAAGACAATTCGGCCTCTGTTGATCAAAGATGGCCTCTTTTGCATGAGTGCTGCATTCAAGCGGTCCACTTGTTGGCAGTACAGGTCCGAATTGAGCGTTTGGCCATAGGGGAGCAGCTCATAGTGGATGATTCCCTGCCAATCCCACCAAACACACAGAAGAACCTTCCTGGCCGTCAATCCAGGCTTGGCCACCGTCTGGGCAGCTTCACCGCTTTTCGACCACGACCGTTTGCGCTTCACGTTGTCGTAACTGACCCACTTATCAGCCCCAGTCACCATCCGCTTCAAAAACGGGTCGATTTTGTTGCGATTCAGAAGCGATTCGCATGCATCCATACGGGCAAAAATGTTTTTTTGCGTCAAGTCGTATGGCACCCATACATCGAGCTTCTTTTTGAATCCAAGCTTCTTCAAATGGTTTATAACGGTTTGATGACTCATGCCCAGCTCTTGGCCGATGCTACGGCTGCTACTATGCCGGTCTCTTTCGGTCAATTCAGCGATTTTATCGCAATTTTCGACGACAGGCCTTCCGGACCGTGGCGCATTTTCGATCACCTCTGCACCAGAACGAAAACGTTGAAACCATCGTTGTGCGGTGGAAATGGAAACTGTATCGGGTCCATAAACTGCACAAATTTTATTGGCAGCATGAGATGCATTTTTGCCTTTATCGTAGTAGTACTGTAAAATATGCCGTATTTTCTCTTTGTTTTGCTCCATGTTTGCGACGCTATAACTCACGAACGACTAAAAACAAACAACAATAAATCAAACACGTGTTAGCGCGTGAAAAGAGCTTTCCAAAAAGCTCTAGCGTGAACCGATGCGACGAATACAACTAGAACTACGCGCTTGCAAAGACAAGCTTGCGGAAATACCGCAAGACTTTTTTGACAACCTTATATATAGTTTATGGGGTCGGAAATGAATATTTCTATGCGTTGCAAACTTCTGGGCAAAATTATAAAAAGGTTGTTACCACAATAAAATTGTGAAATTATTAATGAATTGGTTTAATCATGTTAAATCTAATTAAACGTAAAATAAATTGAATTGATTTGAGTTTAAATTGAATTTCTGAAAACAAACAGAAATGGTTAACCGCTAATCTACTCACAAATCAGCTGACAAATGCAAATGCAAATTTCAATTTCTAAACTATTCAAACTAAATTTGACCACATAATTATCACCATATTTCGCCCACCCCAAAAACCTCAACAGTTTCGGTATGCATTAATGATCATTCGAAATACATAAAATACTGTTTGAAAATCGATTGTAAGACAGCAACAGCCTGCCCCTGGGCCAAATACAAAATGCAAAAGTTAATTATGCGCAAAGTGAAACCAAATGTTTTGGCTCAAAATGTCGAAAGCAAAAATTTGTATGTAAACTGAGGAAAATGAAATGCGAGATGCGTCTGGGTCGATTCATTTAATGGCCAACTGTCCATTTTGCCGCACATAAATAAATCAATGGGGAAATTATTTCAAGTGGCCCAGACAAAAGGCGCTAAAAGCATTAATCGGATGACATGGAAAAACAATTTAAATAAAAGTTAAATTTGGATTTACAAGTTTGGAAGATTCTATTTGACGAAACTATTTCAAACTGTATTCAAGGGCAAAGCCCTTACATAAATCTCGTCTGGGATGTGCCAACAGTTTCGCAAGCAAAAATAATAATAATTATTGTGCAAAAGAAACTTGCAATTATAATATTTGTGCACGATGCTAAATAATGCATGGCTCATTTGTTGCTGCACCTGAAGGCTTATTAAAATAGAGCCAAAATAATGCTATGTACGAACCGTTGACAGGCAGCAGCAGCAGCAGCAGATAAAAGGCGAAACAACGAAAACATAAACACAAAACAGCAAAATGAATTTATCAGAAATGGGAGAAAACAGCCACAGCAGCAGCCAGCAGGAGGAGGAGGTGAAACTGAAACCGAGGCACACAGTTGGCATTTTCGATTTGCGTCAACGCCGGACATGGACCCGAACCCGACCGTACCCAGAAAGGGACCACCAGTGGGTGGTGGGTTCATGTCGATGTCTCTCTGCATGTAAAATAATTATTAATAAAAATAATGTGCCAAGCAAAAATGTGGTTGTCGTCCTCGTTGATGCACTTCCGCTTGTGGCTTGTAGCAAGAGGAGCGGATTCTAGATAATTAACACGCAGCAGGGATTCTCAAATTGATAATAAGGAAGTGAAGGAAATTTAGTTTCAGTTTGGTTTAAAAGCTTATTTTTTGTATTTTTTGATCAAATTTAAATAAAAATTGGAATGGTTCAAATTAGTGAAACACTCACACACACACACACACACACACTTATGCAAAAACTTGGCATAAGCTCGTACATCCTCAACGTTTCCCAAAAAGTTGGCAACAAATTCGCGCGCTGTTTCTCAAGTGCCGTTTTGCTTTACCTATCTCGCCCTCCTTTCTCTCCATTCCGCCACTGAAGTGCTCGACTGCGGCTCGCACTCGACAATATTTATTTGGGATTCGGTCTCTTTTTTTTTTGGTTTTTGGCGCTGGGCGCCCCATTGAAACTGTTCAGGCCATAAACTTTTGCAGCTTGAGTTTTATAAAATCTATTTTTTTTGTAAATATGTGTGTGAGTTTGTGGGTATGTGTGAGCTACCAATGCATAATAAAATATTCAATAATAGTCTTCGCCTTGACCAAGCGGCATATGTTGAGTGCCAAACTAAATTTTTCAGTGGGATTTGTTTTTAGAACATTTATAATGGCAACAGCAAAAGAAGAAAAAGGATTCCATGCCTTTTTTATACCCTTGCAAAGGGTATTATAATTTTGCCCAGAAGTTTGCAACGCATGGAAATATTCATTTCCGACCCCATAAACTATATATATTCTTGATCAGTGGGACGAGCTGAGTCGATTGAGCTTTGTCCGTCCGTCTGTCTGTCTGTCCGTCTGTCTGTCTGTCTGTCTGTCTGTCTGTCTGTCCGTCTGTCTGTCTGTCCGTCTGTTTCTACGCAAACTAGTCTCTCAGTTTTAAAGCTATCGAGCTGAAATTTTGCACAGAGTCTTCTTTTTACTGCACGCTGCTAATATGTCGGAATCGACCGGATCGGATCACTATATCTTATAGCTGCCATAGGAACCGTCGGTCGAAAAATGGGTTTTAGTGAGAAAAACTTTTTTGTTTTCAATGTGAACGTGATTAAACTCGGTCATTAATAATATTATATGCTTTCAAACAGATTTGCAAATTTTGGTCAAAATCGGATGACTATATCTTATAGCTGCCATAGGACCGATCGGTCGAAAAATGGGTTTCAGTGAGAAAAACTTTTTTTGTTTTCAATGTTAACGTGATTAAACTCGGTCATTACTAATATTATATGCTTTCAAACAGATTTGCAAATTTTGGTCAAAATCGGATGACTATATCTTATAGCTGCCATAGGAACCATAGGTCGAAAAATGGGTTTTAGTGAGAAAAACTTTTTTGTTTTCAATGCTAACGTAATTAAACTCGGTCATTAATAATATTATATGCTTTCAAACAGATTTGCAAATTTTGGTCAAAATCGGATGACTATATCTTATAGCTGCCATAGGACCGATCGGTCGAAAAATGGGTTTCAGTGAGAAAAACTTTTTTTGTTTTCAATGTTAACGTGATTAAACTCGGTCATTACTAATATTATATGCTTTCAAACAGATTTGCAAATTTTGGTCAAAATCGGATGACTATATCTTATAGCTGCCATAGGACCGATCGGTCGGAAAATGGGTCTTAGTGAAAAAAAACTTTTTTGTTTTTAAGTAAATCGTTCTTAAGGTCGGTGATTATTAATATTAAACGTTTTCAAACTAATTTGAAAAAGTTGAACGACATCGGGTGACTATATCTTATGGTTGCCATAGGACCGATCGGTCGAACATGAGTCTTGGTAAAAAATTTTTTTGCTTAGTTTTGGTAGCGTCCTTAAACTCGTTGATGACTTATTTTATATGCTTTCAAATAGATTCGCAAAATTGGGCCGAAATCGGATGACTATATCTTAAGGCTGCCATAGGGCCGATCGGTCGGAAATTGAGTCTTAGTGAGAAAAACTTTTTTCAGACGTTTATCAGTCGGAAAATAGGTTTTAGTTACAAAATTTTTTGATTTTTATGTAAGCGTTCTTAAACTGTGACATTTGCATTTGCAAGGGTATAAAAACTTCGGCACAGACGAAGTTAGCTTGGCCTTCTCGTTTTTTTTATATGACGACAGGGCCTGAAGTTCACCAAATAATTGAAAGGAGCTTATAAGCGCATAAATCTCCCCTAGATGGGCGAAACGCTGGAATATTGGTATCAATCAAGGGAAGTGTGCCAATGTCATCTACACGTTAAGGAGAGACGACTGCCCCGGACTTTTCACGGAAGATCAACTTCTAGCCCATCATCAAGGATACAGGTATCTGGGTGTGCTCCTTGACAGGCTCCATGATTTTTGGCTTGCATAAACCAGCTCACAAAGTCGCTGTATAGATAAGGTGCTCAATTGAAATGGCTGCTAAACAGCAGAAACAAATTGTCATTGAAGAACAGGGTACATATATATAGGCAATCATTGCACCCGGATGGAGATACGGCCTGCAAGTACTTGGTATTGCAGCTACACAGCAGCTACACAAGATCCGTGTCCTCCAAGCCAAAGTAGTGCGCAGACTATTGGGAGCGCCCTGGTACATGTGCACGAGAAGGCTGGAACAGGAACTAAATGTCCTAATGATAGGTGACGTAATTGTTTAACAATCTGCGGACTACATTGGGAGACTCAGGGGCAGTGTTTGGAAGTACCTAGGTACTTATATATATTTTATATATCTTATATTTTGTGTATCTTTTACCTTACCTCGGAATTTTTTAAATCGAGTACCTTTTACCTTACCTAGGTCTTAGTTTTCATTTACTTTGTCAATCGGTAGCGTACTAGGTAGTCACGCGACCAAGTATTGATATCAATTGTTGTATTGTATCACCTCTACACGTTTGGGATTTTGAGTATATTCGGTGAGACTTATGGTTAACAATGACTGATCAGTAACTAAATAATGAATGGAATAACGAATTACCGCTTATCTTGAATGGAACATTTTTCAACCCGAATGGCAAATGTCAACTTTGTGTAAACAAAACTATTAAGTTTGATGAAAAATCTACTGAAAATTTACACAAGCATCAATATACACAAATGTGCAGAAAAATCTGAATACTTACAAACATACACACGTATTATAATGTACATATGGTCGAATTTTTTTGCACTTAATTGTCGATACATACATACTTATGTGCATAAATATGTTTGTATTCCAGCCTATAGCAGCAGTTTCTTGCGAATTTGTATACGCAAAACAAAGTTGTTAATATATTATATATTTTAATTTCTTTACGATACAGGGTTCACCCCAATAGTTACTCTTCCTACGAATCAATGAAAGCCAAAGTATCAGTTATCTTGCCGATGATATCGAATCTATACTTAAGTATAAAATTATTTGTAAGATTATTTGTAATGTGATTTGTAAGTATAAAAACCATTTTGCCTAGCTCTGCCCCAGTTGACAGAATTTTTACTTGCACCAAAAAGAAACGGACTAGGTGACGAAATATTCGAAACTCTGGTTCTGTGTAAAAAGCAACTGTGTATATAGCAACAATCAAAATTTTCCATTTTTTAACCTACTATTTAGATTTATTCAGTATGACTCTTAGAATGTTTGGAATTAATAATAAAAAATACTAATAAAAAAGGGATGAACCATGCTTTTAATTTTTACCTAGGTACTGGAAATTTCGGATACCTTATACCTTACCTAGGTATATTTTTTTTTAGGTTTACCTTGTACCTTACGTAGGTGAGAAAATCGAGTACCTTTCCAATCACTGCTCAGGGGACACCCAAATCGGCAACTACTTCGCAGAAGAAGGATAAATGGAACAGTTGCTTGCCAGTTGGTTATATGGTAGCTATACGATATATTCATCCGATTTTTTCCAAACTTCCCAAAATTGTGTGGAAGCCGATAATATTCTTAACTGGAAAGCTTAAAGACGCTACCATTGAAAACAAAAAAGTTTTCTCACTAGAACTACTTTTTCGACATCCGAATTGGACCGCACTTGGCAGAACTGTGTTGGGAGCGATAGCATTAAAAACAAAAAAGTTTTTCATACTAAGACTTTTTTTCAGACATATTCTTTGTATGGCAGCTATACTATATAGTTGGCCGATTTTCATAAAACTTGGTGGAATTATGTGAAAGCATAGAATAGAATACAAGGTTTTGGCATGTTTGCATTGAAAACAAAAAAGTTTTTCTAACTAAAACTACTTTTTTGACCGATAGTTCCTATGGCAGCTATATGCTATAGTCATCCGATTTGAATTAAACTTGTCTAAATTGTGTGGTAGCATATAGTATTGATGAGTAACAAGTTTGAGAATGAAAGCATTGAAAACAAAAAAGTTTTTCCTACTAAGACTTTTTCTCTGAACTAACTTTTGTATGGCAGCTGTACTATATAGTTGTCCGATTATCATCAAACTTGGTGGAATTATGTAGAATCATAGAAAACTGAAAAATACGAGGTTTGGGGGTGTTTGCATTGAAAACAAAAAAGTTTTTCTCACTAAAACAACTTTTTTGACCGATAGTTCCTATGGCAGCTATATGATATAGTCATGCGATCTGGCCGATTCCGGCAAATGTGCAGCGTATTTGTACCAAAAGGCTTCGTGCAAAGTTTGGTTAAGATAGCTTTAAAACTGACGAAGGAGGTAGCATAGAAACAGACGTACGGAAAGACGGAAATGGCTATATCAACTCAGCTCGTCATGCTGATCAAGAATATATATACTTTATGTGGTCAGAGATGCTTCCTTCTATGCGTTACAAACATCTGGAAGCTGGTAAATCCACCACAGACCAGATATTCACATTACGACAAATCCTGGAGAAGTTCTATGAGAAAGATATGAAAACCTACCATCTTTTTGTCGATTACAAAAGCCGCCTTAGACACACCAATAAGGTTAAGGTTCCTTAAAGCCCTGTCTACCTTTGGTATACCAGCAAAATAGTTCGACTTTGCATGATGACGTTGAAGTCTCTCCGAGACATTTGATACGAAAAGAGGTTTTAGGCAGGGTGTGACTTCTTTAATCTGCTGATGGAGCAGTATATACTGCGCCAGTGTCCAAATGCCTACAGATCGGACACCATCTTTTACAAAGATGTAATATGCTACTCACATATGCCGATGATATTGATATTACCGGCAAAAACGAATGGGCGGTAAGCAGGGCGTTTTCAGAGATTGAAAAGCAGTCTAAACTGACGAGGGCAAGACGAAGTACTTAGTATCCACGGACAATAAGTTTACGCGTCTTAGATTATCTGTGAAAAAGGGAGAGCACAACGTTGTAGAGGATTTTGTCTACCTCGGGACGATGATAACCAGCCTGGAAATCCGAAGAAGAGTTACTTTTGCAAACCGATGCTACTACGGGCTCAGTAGGGAGTTCAAAAGCAGAGCCTTCTCTCGAAGAACAAAAATAGCGCTAAACAACGAAAGATTCTCCGGAGGATTTATGGACCTTTGAAAGTTGCTGAGGAATTTTGCATCACTGTTAAGTCACATATTGAATTATAATTAACCATCGAACTTGAGCCAGCTAAAAGCAAACATTCAGCCATGCTCCCGTTTTCGCTTTCGTAAAAATTTTGCGATTTAGAGTACAAATTTGGTACAAAAACCGGTTTGAAATCGTAAAAGTTTTGCGAAAGCGAAAATGGGAGCATGGCTGATAGACTAAAATCTAAAATCAAAACTGGTCGCTTAATCCCATAGCTCGTTCCCCAATTGCACCGCCTGAACCTGTTGCCAGTGTTTCGATTCCTTCTCAGCCTCCACTTCTAACTGTGATTGCACCACGCAAGCAAATTTTTGTGTCTAGGTTGTCCCCTGAAACTACTTGCGAGAAAATTGCCGCGTATATTGCGGCATATATAAAAAGTTTAACTTTGCCCAACCTCGTGATGTAGCTTCCTTCAACATAAGTGTTCCAGCTGAAGCATTTCCCATCATATGCAACCCAGAATTTTGGCTGCCAGATATGATTGTCCATGAGTTTAGGCAAAACAATCGAGTTAGGCCAACGCCCGTCAGCTTGCCCTCTTTTAGTATACCCTCAAATGTAGGGTCTAGTTCAAAAAACTAGTTCTGTCCCTCAGTCCGCATATAGCCTATCAGAATGTTAGGGGTCTGTTATCCAAACTTTCTACCTTGTTCTTGAATAGTGCTTCATTTGAGTTTGACATTATTGCATTCTCAGAGACTTGGTTGAACCCATCAATCTCTGATTGTGAAATTTTATCAAATGACTTTTTTATTTATCGACATGATCAACCTACTCGCAGAGGTGGAGGTGTACTGATCGCAGTCAAAACTAACCACCGTTCGGAATTAATTCCATTAAATCTGCCTGATGGTGTTGAATGTGTTGCCGTAAAGGTATCTTTTCCTTCCTCTTCTTTATATGTATATCACTTGTTCTTATATCGCTCCTTCTTCCGATATTCAAGTTTATATGCATCATATAGCTTGTATAAAAGATGTTTGTGCCCAATTAAGAGACATTGACTCAATGGTTGTTGTAGGCGATTTCAACTTGCCAAACATCGCCTGGTCATTTCTTAATGGGTCAACTTATCTTCTTCCTTCAACACAGCATGACTTCTTAGATCATCTGTTTGATATGTCCTTGTTTCAAATTAATACAATTCCAAACGATTTAAATAAATTGCTGGATCTAGTCTTTGTCGCTGACAGTGCTCCAGGTCTACCCCCCTATCACTTCCTGAAGATTCTTACCATCCTACAATTGAAATCTCCCTTTCAGTTATTGGACCTACCTCTTCAACATCTATAGCTTTTGTACTAACTTTAAAGATTTTGGCTAATTTTCTGTACGAAATTCCATTTTAAGAACAGTAATTGTACACAGTTTTTTGCGTACTTGCTATTCGAGGCATCCCAAAAAAAACTAAAGCAAATAGAGCAAATTCTGAATCGATAAAGCTTTCTAACGTTACATTGCATGGCGTGATCGAAAGCTCACATTGCACACTGGGAGAAATATTCATTTAAATGTGTGCCATTTCTTTAAGGTACATTAGGTACAAAAAGGAAATAATGGAAAATAAGAAAGAGATGTGGGAGGGTGCAGTAATAAGACTATCCCTCGACAACTCATAATGTTCGAATGTGGCTAAGGAAGAGAGAATCAGAGCCAGTCGATTCTATAAATAAAGTTGCCAAAATAATACAAATCTGAATCAAATGAAACTCCGCACATAGCAAATATAGACCATAACCAATTCAATTCATTATACCCTTGCAAAGGGTATTATAATTTTGCCCAGAAGTTTGCAACGCATAGAAATATTCATTTCCGACCCCATAAACTATATATATTCTTGATCAGGGGGACGAGCTGAGTTTATTGAGCTTCTGTCTGTCCGTCTGTCTGTCTGTCTGTCTGTCTGTCTGTCTGTCCGTCTGTTTCTACGCAAACTAGTCTCTCAGTTTTAAAGCAATCGAGCTGAAATTTTGCACAGAGTCTTCTTTTTCCTGCACGCTGCTAATATGTCGGAACCGACCGGATCGGATCACTATATCTTATAGCTGCCATATCGGTCGAAAAATGGGTTTTAGTGAGAAAAACTTCTTTGTTTTCAATGCTAACGTAATTAAACTCGGTCATTAATAATATTATATACTTTCAAACAGATTTGCAAATTTCGGTCAAAATCGGATGACTATATCTTATAGCTGCCATAGGAACCGTCGGTCGAAAAATGGGTTTTAGTGAGAAAAACTTTTTTGTTTTCAATGTTAACGTGATTAAACTCGGTCATTAATAATATTATATGCTTTCAAACAGATTTGCAAATTTTGGTCAAAATCGGATGACTATATCTTATAGCTGCCATAGGAACCATAGGTCGAAAAATGGGTTTTAGTGAGAAAAACTTCTTTGTTTTCAATGCTAACGTAATTAAACTCGGTCATTAATAATATTATATACTTTCAAACAGATTTGCAAATTTTGGTCAAAATCGGATGACTATATCTTATAGCTGCCATTGGAACCATAGGTCGAAAAATGGGTTTTAGTGAGAAAAACTTTTTTGTTTTCAATGTTAACGTGATTAAACTCGGTCATTAATAATATTATATGCTTTCAAACAGATTTGCAAATTTTGGTCAAAATCGGATCACTATATCTTATAGCTGCCATAGGAACCATAGGTCGAAAAATGGGTTTTAGTGAGAAAAACTTTTTTGTTTTCAATGTTAACGTGATTAAACTCGGTCATTAATAATGTTATATGCTTTCAAACAGATTTGCAAATTTTGGTCAAAATCGGATGACTATATCTTATAGCTGCCATAGGAACCATAGGTCGAAAAATGGGTTTTAGTGAGAAAAACTTTTTTGTTTTCAATGTTAACGTGATTAAACTCGGTCATTAATAATATTATATGCTTTCAAACAGATTTGCAAATTTTGGTCAAAATCGGATCACTATATCTTATAGCTGCCATTGGAACCATAGGTCGGAAAATGGGTCTTAGTGAAAAAGTTTTTTTTTTTAAGTAAATCGTTCTTAAGGTCGGTGATTATTAATATTAAACGCTTTCAAACTAATTTGAAAAAGTTGATCGACATCGGGTGACTATATCTTATGGTTGCCATAGGACCGATCGGTCGAACATGAGTCTTGGTAAAAAATTTTTTTGTTTAGTTTTGTTAGCGTCCTTAAACTCGCTGATGACTTATTTTATATGCTTTCAAATAGATTCGTAAAATTGGGCCGAAATCGGATGACTATATCTTAAAGCTGCCATAGGGCCGATCGGTCGGAAATTGAGTCTTAAGGAGAAAAACTTTTTTCAGACGTTTATCTGTCGGAAAATAGGTTTTAGTTACAAAATTTTTTGATTTTTATGTAAGCGTTCTTAAACTGTGACATTTGCATTTGCAAGGGTATACAAACTTCGGCACAGACGAAGTTAGCTTGGCCTTCTCGTTTTTTTTGTTAATTTTATTGTGTTCGACTTAGGTTCTTGTTAGAGG
>JBAMBO010001539.1:0-288980 GCA_037044535.1 Lordiphosa magnipectinata
TGGCATTTTATTAAACAACGGCTTCAGTTACTCATCTCCATTCGATTAATTCAAACTGAATAGGTTCTTATTACCATCAGCGATCTGTTTAAGTGAAAAAGTCTTTGAATGCTTCAGATCAAGGAAATTTAGCATAACACTGTTAGATTTATTGGAGGTTCACTAAAGACATCTTTTAATGATATGATCTGTTTTCCTGCTGGTGATAAAGCAATTAACTCATAAAATTTCTTACATAATTTTGGTGAAGCTGGTTTCAACCTAAATGGTCAATGTTGTTCTAAGGCAATTGCTGGTACAAAATTGCCTATAGACCGCGAACCAAAGCTTCCTTTGTGAATCTGAAAACACAGTTCGGTCTATTTTAACGTCTAGCTCATAGTCCATATGGAGTGGTTCGTGAGTGAATATAAAATTGGTACTCCAATTCAAGGTTTTTTGGCTGTCGAGTACCATCTCTTGGGAAAATGCAATAGTCCATTATACCATCAGAAATATTGATTTTAATAAAAATCTACCGTGCGTTTTAAAGATGTTCAAGATTTAAGGTTTAACGTCTTCTGGAGGTACCTTAACCAATTGTACGATTGAAGTGAATTTTTTGTGTAGCGTTCCCCATGACCTTGTCCACATTTGCTGAATTTCTCAAATTTGTATCTTAAACTTAAGTTAAACTAAGTTAAAATTGTTGTCGTTGTGTGTTGCAGGTACAAAAGTACCTATAAAACGCGAACCGAGGCTTTATTTGAAAAACTGGGTATGAGGTGATGCTTACAGATGTTCCTTTTATTATAATTTAATGGTCTCATGCCGGGGTTTTTATACCCGTTACTCGTAGAGTAAAAGGGTATACTAAAGTCATGCAAATGTATGTAACAGGCAGAAGGAATCATTTCCGACCATATAAAGTATATATATTCTTGATCAGCATCAACAGCCGAGTCGATATAGCCATGTCCGTCTGTCCATCTGTCCGTCTGTCTGTATGAACACCTAGATCTCAGAGACTAGAAAAGCTAAAGCAACCAATTTTGAAATGTAGACTCCTATTGTCTGCACGCAGATCAAGTTTATTTCAAATTTTTGGCACGCCCACCCCCGCCTCCACAATAAAAAATGTTGAACAACTCCCACAATTTTTGAGGTATCGATCTCAAATTTAAAACTTACATTTATATTAGCTGCATCTATAAGCCCTCCAATTTTCATCAAGATCGGATGATAAATAGCCGAGTTAAAAAATTTTTGCATACTTTCCGGCTGCCCCATCTCAGGCATACAGGAAGGCTATTAAACATTTCTATGCATGAGTAACGGGTATATCGAAGTCGGTTAGAGCCGACTTTAACTTACGCTTTCGTTTTTAGTGTTGTTCTGTGTAATAGGCCTAATATTTATCTATTCTGAAGAGCAAAAAAAGATCCGAGCAAAAACACTTAAGTTACACTCGAATCAATTTAGCTTGCTGGAGCGGGGGAGCTCTGTGACTAGTTGGGTTGTCGAATATTTAAAAAATATCCATATAGAAAAAGTATCATCTCGATAAAAAAAATGTTGGTGTGAAAATATCGATTTTATCCGTATTTGAGATATTTTTTAATGAAAACCCGGATCTTAACAATGAACAGGTCTATTGAAGTAATTGAGGCGTCATTTGACGCGTAATATGAACTACATTCTGACTGCGCTTAAAAAATATAGATTTAATGTATATTTATTAAATTAACAAAAGATATTTATTTTTTATTTCATTTATAACCAAGGCTGCAAACCTCTAAAATTCTGCAGAAGGTTCGGTCCGGGGGTTCGAACCCATTGTAAAGTCCTAGGTTCGGTTCGCGGACCGGTTCCTGGAACCCCTGAACCCAAGGTTTTGGTTCGAACCTTGGTTCGCTTGAACAAAAATGAATAGTTTGACTTTCGATTTATTAATTCTACGTTGATAATGAAATTTATATACCTCTGTATTCATATACTTAGTGCCGATTTCTGTTCTCCCAGATAGCTACTATGTGTCGAATAGTCATAGATTTTACTCTGTTCTTTGTTAGTTTATGTGACAGATAGTACTATGTAGAATAAGTGAAAACTGCCCTTAATCATAATATTCAATACTTAAGTTATTATTATAATATTTTTATATAAATTTTAATATAAATATCAAATCCTTTAGCTGACATTAACAACTTTTAGGAACTGATAAGTTTAAGCATTATATCTTCCAGGAGCTGCTCATCTATACTAGCTCTTAAATCAGTGGTGGTAGGGTATACTCTATGTACCTTCGGTACAGAGTATAAAAACTGCTCGAACCGCTGATGAGCCATTTATTTAGTCTCATTTATTTTGTTGATTTCCAGAAGAGAAATTAAATAGTCGTAGCGTTGCCACATCGATAGCTTATGTGGATTGCAAGCACAGCCGATTTGATGAACTAAATTGAAAATAAATAACTTGCAGCACATTTTTCCGGACAACATCAATCAAATTGAAAGCAAAAGCGAGGGACAACAAAAAAGTACAAAAAATAATAAATATATTAGAACATCAGTTAGCACTTTTTTTTATTTGTTTTTCATATTTTTTAATTTTAAGTGCCATAAGACTTTCTCTACCAAGGATCACGAAGTCGCGCACACTTGTGGTAGTACATCATGTGACTTGAAAGCTGTGAGGTAATTTTGAAATTATTTAAATTTTAATTCGGTAAAACATTTTGAATTCAAGCGGTTTACCAATAAGTGTGACCTTACCATTTGGCTGCAACGGCATGCCGTTTTGGGTATTTTTTAGGGTTTTTTAAGACTTTGTGGTCCCACTATCGCTTACAATCCACTTAACATAAATAACTTGCAATTTCGTGACATAAATTTTTATTTGTTCTGGAAATAGGCCTTTACTATTGCTTTCATAAACTACTCTTCTTTACAATCAGACGTTGAGTCAGTTGCTTTGCCAATGTTTTTGTGAGCAGAATATGAAATCTCAGGTCTGAGAATACTGCAGTTAATGCTGGTACTGAACTCATAGTAGAAGAATGTTTGTCGGGGCACTTAGATAGTAATAAACAATGACTTGCTGAAGATTTTAAAGCAACTGCGCGGTGTGAAAACCAAGCGTAATATATATCACTTGCTAGTAATTGTGATCTATACTGTCCGTTCAAAACCAAGTTGATTCATCATATGGTCAAACGGTTTCTTTCTGTATAATCTATCATCATCATCATACTTTGTCTTGTCACTTTACATCCAAAATTGTTCGTTAAGTAAAATCTCCAGAGATTTCCAAAATGTATCGTTGAATAAATTAATTAAATTGGTGAACCGAACCTATTTTTCGATAAAGTGGTCCGGTTCGGGTTCAGGTTCGAGGAGTCAAGAAGGAGGAGTTCGAGGAGTTTCGCGAACCCCAAAAAACCCGAACCGAACCGGTTGTCAGGGATTCGGTTCCGGACCGGTTGGCAGCCTTGTTTATAACATTATAAGTTCTTCAAACCTATTCATGAATTTAAATTTATGGACCGAAAGAAGTGTTTACTTTTTAAATTCATCTTCTTTCAAAATAGAGCATTCGAAATATAAGGCATGAGGAAAAACTTATTCAGCTAAATACAGACAGAGATTTAAGGAAGACCCGTTGAGTTATATGCTAATCTGTCATTCGGCTTCTGGTGTCAGAAACCACACTTTTTATAGCCGAAGCCAAGCGTTCCGATGGCACGGAGCTTTCCGGTGTAATAAGATATGACAATGCCATTGCGTCTTTCTCTTCCATCCAGAACATAATAGAGTCCCGTTCCAGTGTAAACAGCGGTACTTTAAAATACAGCTTCAATAATTTATTTCCCTGTCCTGGTGATTGTAGCACGGCAATATTGTGATCAGCGAAGAGCGATCCTTCAAAAATTACGTCTTCAGAGAGCAAGTAACTAGATGCATTAAATGATGATTCCTAAAAGAAATATATTTTGGATGTTAAGGCTCAGTTTCTTAGGAAGTTAACAAAGTCAGGGCGAGCCCATTATTGATACTTGCATAAATTGAATTGACATAAGATACATGTTATTGCAAAAATGTACAAAAGAGACAATCTCATCATCTACATAACGGTTGTATCCCTGGCTAGCTGCATAATGCCAAGCCCATCACACAGGCCAACAGCCATTTTGGTCCAGCCTTCTCGTTGCAAAATTCTGATCCAGTTTTGTGCACTGATTCTAAAAATGTAAAGAATTCGAATTAATTTAAATAATAACGACTGCAAAGAATACCAGCAATTTGAACTGTAACAGAAATCGATAATTGAAATTTAACCGTAAGTCATTTTGAATTTTGCCAGCTGCTGTCAATACCGCGTCTCGAGTTACACGCCGCAGTTCTCGGAGTTCGCATAAATAATTTGATCAAAATCATCAGAAGTTGAAGATACAAGAGACAATATATTGGAGTGATTCGAAAACAGTATTGCAGTGGATTCATTCCAATAAACGGAAATGTAAACCATTGTCGGTCACAGAATAGCAGAGATTTTAGCCACGACAAGCCCAAAGCAATGGAAATGGATATCGTCCAAAGAAAACACAGCGGACGCAGCAACGCGTCAAGTAAAAGATTTGAAGATCAGTCATGAAAGTCCTTGGTTGTGCGGACCATCGTTATTGAAGACGCCTCAAGAAGAGTGGCCACAAGTGACTCAAGAAATCCCTCCTAAACCACTTGAGGAAGAGATCGTTACAAAAGTCACCCTTAAGTGCCAGGTGAGCAAGCTGTTTATAGATATTACCAGATTTTCGTCCCTATTAAAGCTTATAAGAGTGGTTGCCTGGGTGATTCGCACGAAAATACCTTTCTACATCTTATAAGAAAAGATGGAAGCAAGATGCATGGCCCAATACCATCTACAGAGATAGCAGAAACGGAAGCTGTGTTATTCCTAGGAGTGCAGCAAGAAACATTTTCAGAAGAGATTTCCAAATTGAAGAAAGGCGAACCAATCGAAAAATCAAGTATTATATATATAAATTGTCTCCGTATATAGAAGGAAATGGATTGTTGCATATGTCTGGACGAATCGATAAAGCAGATTGTTTACCAAGGCTGCAAACCGGTCCGGAACCGAACCCCTGACAACCGGTTAGGTTCGGGTTTTTTGGGGTTCGCGATCCGGACCATGAACCAGGCGCTCAATATTTTTGAGTCCGCGAACCTGAACCCGAACCGGACCACTTTTTCGAAAAAATAGGTTCGGTTCACAAAATTAAATGGTGTTTTCAAAGACACGTACAGGGAAATATTGGAAATCTCTAGAAATTTTAGTATAAACGATTGCCCTTTGAACTAAGCTTGGATGACTTTTTATGTAAAAAGATTACCGTTTGAATGAAATCTTCACTGCTTGAAACAGAATGTTATAATTTGCTTAACGTGAGCCACTTGATCTAGTTACCGAGCATACTTGTTTAACTTCACATATAAAGGCAAACAGTTTTAATTCGATTTGCAACGATGTACTCGTAACTATATACTTACATGTGTTTCTTTTTATTTTTATCACATTTTGTATGCTTGTAAAAATGTTCATTCATTTAACCAGGGTATTAACGCAAGCTCGAGTAATGTGTATATCTAATGTCAAACTACATACACAGGAATAGAGGAAAGCTAAATAAGTTGAACATATGTACAATGTACATTGTACATACATACAATTGTATAAATGCATCAAAAGTGATTTCATTATTAAATTTCTCGCGTGCCTATTTCTTGCTCGTGTCAATGAAATAACAGTGCCTAGAATAAGGAAAAAAGCCGGAGAACGGTCACATTGTTTTTTCTGCTTCTCTTTGCAGCCAATTGCAGCGACGTAGCGTCGCGAAGTTCGGCCGACGCGTCATGCTAAAATAATAAGATGAAAAGAGACAAAAGTTGTGAGCCGGACATTGAAGCATGACACAACTAATAGAGGTGTGGTCAGCTCTATAAGTTGTATCATGCATTAAAGGGGTGTAAGCTGAGAGAGAGAATGCTCTCTGACTTTGTTGTATTATTGTCGTGACATGCATGGTCCCACTTGTCGTCCCCAGTGAGATTGCACTTGACCGACAGACGCGTAATTTAATTGAAATCTCAATTGTTTGCCAACGCAACATGGCATCGAATCCAGTTTTTGAACATAATAAATATATAAACGCGAAAGGAAAGCTAGCTCCGTCTGTGCCGAAGTTTTAATACCAGGGCTTAATCCCGAAACGAATTTCGGTTCCGGTACCGATACCGGTACGTACCGAAATGGATGTTTCGGTAAAAGGTTCTATTTAGGTTTTCAACTAATTTCGGTTTCGATACGGTACCCGGACTTTTTTTCGGTATACCGGTACGTACCGGTGTAAGTAGTACTTATTTTTAATATTGGAAAAATTAAATTTTGAGATAAAGGTAATCCATTTTATTCCTGTGTAATAAAACTAGTCAAAATTCAATTCAATTGTGGTTGAGTCCATACAACATCTTAGCAGATTCATTATAAATTTTACGCCAGAGAGTAGTCGTTCCACGCTAACCTGCGTAGCTGGAACAGAAAGCAAGACCTCTGATATTACATACAATTGTGGGAACTTTGTGGATGACTTTGACCACCAGTTGACCCAGACCACGCGTTGGGGGTGGGGTTTTAATTGCTGTGGATTCCGGCCTTTCGTCGGAGTTGACACATTCTTTAATTCCCCATGACATCGAATTTATAAGTGTTAAAATAACTTTTTCCACTTTTTCCGTATTTATTACTTGTTCCTATATTCCTCCACATTCCGATACCACAATTTACTCCTCTCACCTCTCTGCCATTGAGTCGATCTCTCTGTTATTATCAAACAGTGACCTATTGATTGTTCTTGGAGACTTTAACTTGCCTGAAGTTATGTGGTCCACGAACAATGAATCAAATGCGCATTTACCTTCGAAGTCCCATGATTTTATCGATGGCCTATTTGAGTTGTCTTTGTCACAAGTTAATCCTATTCGCAACTCGATAAACAGATCTCTTGATTTAATATTTTTGTTGGATCCCCCCGGCAATGTTGCAACTAGAATTGACCCGTTGGTTCTTCCTGAGGACCCCTTTCATCCTACATTGGAACTTACAGAATTGCCCTCTCGGGTGTGCTCTGCTTCTGGAAACTCGACGGCTAAAACCCGTTGTTTTCAAAAAACAGATTTTTTAAAACTTAATGATTTAATTTTTGAAACCGATTGGTCTCAATTGTACACTTGTACAGATATTAATGTTGCCATACAACTTTTTTATGCTACCTTGTACTCGCTTTTTGATGTTTGTGTTCCACTTGAGCTCCCTCGCTGTCCTAATAGGCAGCCTTGGTTTACAAGAGAACTAATAAATTTGAAACAAGAAGTCAAGGTATTTCAAAAAGTATAAGAATTCAAAAAAATCATCTGATTTCTCCCGTTATGTGGATGCTCGTTCTAGATTTAATGTGCTGAACGCACAATGTTATAAAGACTATCTTAACCGTTGCAGTCTTCAATTCCCGCACAATCCTAAGCAGTTTTATACGTTTGTTAACTCTAAACGCAAATCTTCCACTATGCCCTCTTCTGTGCGGTATGGTAATGCGAAAGCAAACACTGATCAGGCCATAGCCGATCTGTTTGCCGAGTTTTTAACGTCAACCTACTCGTCTTCTAGCTTCTTTGCGAATCAACCATACCCCTATCAGTTGAATGGGTCTCATTGTATTTTTAGCCCTGTAATCACTGAAAGCTCTCTCCTTTGCGATCTTAGCTCTGTTAAACCTGTGTATGCACCGGGTCCCGATGGAGTACCTGCTTGTGTACTTAGGTTTTGTGCTGATGCACCTTGTAAGCCTATTCATAAATTATTTGAATTGTCTATTGAGTCATCCTCTTTCCCTGTGTTGTGGAAGGAATCTTATATCATTCCTCTCCATAAAAAAGGTAATAAGTCGGATGTTGAGAATTATAGAGGTATTTCCAAGTTGTCTGCAATTCCAAAAGCTTTTGAGAGAATTATGACATCTCAACTGCAACATTTATGTAGTTCCATTATTTCACCCTATCAATATGGATTTGTGAAGCGTCGATCTACTACCACTAACTTATTAGAGCTTATATCATTAGTGATCAAAGGGTTCTTTGGTAAGATGCAAACTGACGTTATTTATACTGATTTTAGTAAGGCTTTTGATTCTGTTAACCACTCCTTGTTGCTTCATAAACTGAGTTTAATTGGTTTCCCAACTAACCTTCTTAGTTGGATCTCTGATTACCTAAGTTCTAGAACACAAAAAGTTATATTTTGTAATTCGTATTCGAAACTAATCCAGGTTACCTCTGGGATACCCCAAGGTAGTCACTTGGGTCCATTGCTTTTTACTCTCTTCATAAATGATCTTCCGTCTGTCTTGACTCACTCTCGTGTGCTTATGTACGCCGATGATATGAAACTATGTTTAACATATAACGATTTGGTTTCCCGCTATAATTTGCAAGCTGACTTGGATGCATTTCAGTCTTGGTGTAAAGATAATCTATTAAACCTTAACAGTTCCAAGTGTAAGGTTATGACATTTTACAGGAGCTTGGCACAATTCTCCACTTATATGCTTGATAATGTCCCACTTGAGTGCTTAAATGATTCAGCCAATGAGGTAAATGATCTTGGGGTTATTCTTGATCACCGACTTAAATTTGACACTCATGTTACTGCTACTGTTTGTAGGGCCAGGAGTGTTCTTGGGTTTATTAAGCGCTGGTCGAAGGAATTTGATGATCCCTATACGACGAAGATTTTTTGTCCGTCCGATTCTCGAGTACGGATCATGTGTGTGGTCTCCGCAATATTCGACCCATCAAGATAGAATTGAATCTGTACAAAAACAGTTTTTATTGTTTGCTCTTCGTGGTTTGGGCTGGAATCCTGAGGTCCGTTTACCATCGTACTCTAGTAGACTTCTTTTGATAAACCTTCCCTCCCTTATTAACCGTAGAGTTATGGTTGGAGTAATCTTTATACATAGACTAATTAATGGTGAAATCGACTCAACTGAGTTGGTTGGCCAAATTAACCTCAACGTTGCTATTAGACCGACTCGTAATTTTATCCCCCTATCACTACATCGTTGTAATACTAACTATGCCTTGCATGAACCGTTTCGTGTCCTCTGTGCTGATTACAATAAACTCTACCGAATAATAAACTCTGAAGCTTCTCTTCCTGCTATAAAAATTTATATTTTAACTTTTTTAGCCCGTAGTTAACCTTACTTTATGTTCTTCCTTCGCGATTTCGTGTCACACGTTAGTGGCTGCGCCTCTCGGTCGGTTGGGCTGGAGGTGGGCTGCTATTTTGCTTGGGGTTCGCGCGTACCAAGCTTAGGCTTGGTGTCCAATGGGCCACTTGAACGTACTGCGCATTGTACGTCAACGTCTATACACCAGTTAAGAATGTTTTCATGGTTTCGAACACATTTAAGTATGAAAAAATTCAATGGAATCCAGTTGCTTATTTGTTGACACAATTGATGTATTTTTATCACCAAGTTTCTTTTCCAGCAATATCATATATGCCTCAACTTCGTCGGCGCTTTTAGATGAACTAGTTTTAGAACTGCATTCATTATTAAGCAGTGATTGATCAGCAACCGACGAAATTTGTGCATAAATATTTATTAAAAGATTGATTCAAGTACAATTTTTTTGGTCAGTACTTAGCTTTACGTTATAACTAGAGTTCAAAAATATGCCACAAAAAATGGACTGTTTTCAAAAAGTGATTTCCCTCGCTTTCTTTGGGCAAACGTTTTCGCTAGAGAGGACGAATTTTTTCATATTTCCAATTCGCAGTGTATCCAAATGTAAAATAAAAGTCACCCAAAACTAGATTTACGGCTTAAAGTTTAGTTGTGGCCACCTCCGCTGGTTCTAGTATGCGTACAATTTCGCGAACTGTGTCCCATACTTTCCGGTGCAGAAGAAAGTCGCTATCTGCAGCCGTAAAACTGGAGCAAATGTTGAAGATGTCTTCAGCCAGCAAATATTTTGGCATCCCGACCAACACTACGATTCGCTCTGCAAAGGAAAAAAACCGAAACTGTACCGGTACCAAAGTTTCGGTTTCGTTCCGGTGCTATCGGTTCCATTAATAACGGTAAACGGTTTTCGGTTCTCAAAAAAAATTTGTATCGGTTCCGGTTCCGGTACGTGATTTGAAACGGTTTATTTTGGTTAACGGTTCCGGTATTAAGCCCTGTTTAATACACTTGAAATAGCTCGCTACAAAGGTTAGCGATTTCGACCAAACTTCGCAGATCAGTTTAACAACATTTAATTTAAATAATGACCGAGTTTAAGAACGCAAACATTGAAAACAAACCAGTTTTTCTCACAAAAACACATTTTTCGAACGATCGTCTCTATGGCAGCTACAAGAAGTAGTCATCCGATCCAGGCGGCTCCGACATATTAGCAGCGTGCAGCCAAAAGAAAACTCTGTTCAAAATTTCAGCTCGATAGCTTAAAAACTGAGGGACTAGTTTGCGTAGAAACAGACGGACAGAAGGACGGACGGACAGACAGCCGGACGCACGTTGCTCAATCGACTCAGCTCGTCATGCTGATCAAGAATATATATACTTTAAGTGGTCAGAGATGATTCCTTCTATGCGTTGCAAACTCCTAGGCAAAATTATAATGCACTTTTCAAGTGTATAAAAAGGAAGATAAAAGTGTGTGCAATGATATGGAATGACTGGACGACACGGAACTAACTTGCTGCGACACATTCAGCGTCTGCATAAAAAAGTAGCCGAAGAAATTGAAAATAAAAAAAAATGCGCCAAAAGAAAGTTGATCAACAGCCAACAATAAATAAATTCATACAGATGGAACAAGCATTCCTGAAACTTAAATTGAGTGAAGTACAGCTACTGGACGCGTGTGGTGAAATGGTCACAAAAACTGGACGACCTCTAAAAATTTTTGCAGACTCTGGCTTCAAGAAAATTCTTGAGCCGATTTGTAATGCTTTTAAAAAGCCCATTTCCATAAATCGGCAAAATATTCGAAGCCTTCTGAAAGCAAAGTCTTAAAATATTCGCAATGAAATCAGCGGAATTTATACATACATATAAAAGCAGGTTGCTGAATAGTATTTTAATGTATCTACTAAAACAATAATTTAATAACTTTTTAAATTATTTAATAATATTAAGTAATTTAAGTTGTATTTAGGGCATTAAATTGTATATCCTTAGAACCTATATCATGGTGGTTAACACTGAGAAAAACTTACATATAAACTTTAGCAACAATTACTTAATATTATTAAACAATTTAAAAAGTTATTCAAGTTATATTTTGGTAGATACAGTAAAATACTATTCAGCAATATCAACACGAGACCTGTCCGATAAACCAAACCAGTGAGAAATCCAGTTTTTAGAACACCCTTTTTTTTAAATTTTTCCGTTTTTGACGATTTTTTAAAGTGTTTATAAAATTAACAAAATTTTTTTTGCAAAACCGCAAATTACGTTTTGGTGGGCATGTCGAGATCTAATTTCGGATTTTTTTTATTGAAATCAAAAATGGTGAGTTTTTTAACTGTTCGGTTTATAAAAGAACTAGCATATAACCCGTCGCGCTTCGCTGCTCCGCCATCAGTATGGTCTATCGCTATCGTTATCGCTATCGTTATCGATATCGTTATCGTTATCGTTATCGTTATCGTTATCGTTATCGTTATCGTTATCGTTATCGTTATCGTTATCGTTATCGTTATCGTTATCGTTATCGTTATCGTTATCGTTATCGTTATCGTTATCGTTATCGTTATCGTTATCGTTATCGTTATCGTTATCGTTATCGTTATCGTTATCGTTATCGTTATCGTTATCGTTATCGTTATCGTTATCGTTATCGTTATCGTTATCGTTATCGTTATCGTTATCGTTATCGTTATCGTTATCGTTATCGTTATCGTTATCGTTATCGTTATCGTTATCGTTATCGTTATCGTTATCGTTATCGTTATCGTTATCGTTATCGTTATCGTTATCGTTATCGTTATCGTTATCGTTATCGTTATCGTTATCGTTATCGTTATCGTTATCGTTATCGTTATCGTTATCGTTATCGTTATCGTTATCGTTATCGTTATCGTTATCGTTATCGTTATCGTTATCGTTATCGTTACCGTTACCGTTACCGCCCCATTTCACTTTATTTCGTATTCTATCTTTACAAACCGAGTTTAAAGCCAATCGGATGAAAATACTTATTGCATGCAGAATTTTCCGGGAATTTTCACGCCTGGGGGGCGGATTTCCTGACATTGGAAAATCACATTTCAAATTATTCCGTATTCTATCCTTACATCGCGAGTTTTAACTCAATCGGATGAAAAATAGTTTTTTGCATGCAGAATTTTCCGGCCATTTTCCTCCTGGGCGGATTTTCCAAAATCGGGAAAACACGTGTCGAATTATTTCGCGTACTATGCTTACAAACCAAATTTTAAGTCAATCGGATGAAAAAAAATTTTTTCCCATACAAACTTTTCCGACTTTTCCGGTTGGAATTTTCCGAAACCCCGTCTTAGTACGCTCTTTCATCACTAATGGAAACTCCTGTCCAAATTTCAGCCTTCTATCTCTTACCGTTTGCTCTCTGCGTTGATTGCCAATCAGTCAGTTAGTCAGTCAGACAGTGAATCAGTGAATCAGGACAAACTGTTTTATATATAGAGTAGTAGTAGATGACCCATATGTATATGTATATGTAAATTTATATGTACATATAATATATAAACGAGAAGGCCAAGCTAACTTCGTCTCTGCCGAAGTTTTTATACCCTGCTGTTTTTGAAATGACAGAGTTTAAGAACGCTTGGATAAAAATCAAAAACTTTTGTAACTAAAACCCATTTTCCGTCAGATGAACATCTGATTTCGACCAAATTTCGCGAATCTTTTTGAAAACATATCAAATTAACAATCGCCAAGTTTAAGAACGATAAAAATGAAAACAAAAAAGTTTTTCTCACTAAGACTCATTTTCCGACCGATAAGTCCTATGGCAGTATGCAGATATAGTCATCTGATTTCGACCAAATTTTTCAAATTAGTTTGAAAGCGTTTAATATAAATAATCACCGACCTTAAGAACGATTTACTTGAAAACCAAAATTTTTTTTACTAAGACCCATTTTCCGACCGATCGGTCCTATGGCAGCTATAAGATATAGTCATCCGATTTTGATCAAAGTTTGCAACTCTGTTTGAAAGCATATAATATTAATAAGGGACGAGTTTAAGGACGCTAACATTGAAACGAAAAAAGTTTTTCTCAGTAAGACCCATTTTCCGACCGATCGGTTCTATGGCAGCTATAAGATATGTTCATCCGATTTTGACCAAAGTTTGCAAATCTGTTTGAAAGCTTATAATAATAGTAATGACCGTGTTTGGGAACGCTAACATTAAGAACAAAAAAGTTTTTCAGACAAACAGACAGACAGACAGACAGACAGACGGACAGACAGACGGACGGACAAAGCTCAATCGACTCAGCTCGTCGCCCTGATCAAGAATATATATAGTTTATGGGGTCGGAAATGAATATTTCTATGCGTTGCAAACTTCTGGGCAAAATTATAATACCCTTTGCAAGGGTATAAAAATATGTATCTGTATATGTAAATATGTATATATAAAGTTATCTTTCATGTGAAATTTAAATTAAACAAGAAAAATTATGCCTTAAGCGCCCCATACACCACACAAGTTTTGGCGCCAAACGCTAATGTTTAATATGTACACGCATTGCGTGCGTGTGACGCACACAATAGCGTTTGTCACCAAAATTTGTGTGGTGTATTTGAGACTGTGTCCACGTGTTCATTACATACATATATAATATCTACATATGTACTAAGAAGGTTGCACATAAATATTTATATATGTACTAGCAGAAAACCCGTAGCGCTTCGCTGCGCCGCCATCAGTATAGCCTTTATCACTATGGAACCAATATCCCACTCACATCCCACCCACTTCCCACACACATCCGTGTGTGTGTTTGTGCGCGCTCGTATGTTTGTATGCGTTTGTGTATGTGAGTGTGTTTGTATGTGTGTCTCAATTGAACAGGGTATTTTGTAGTCGGGAAACTCGACTACAGCGCTCTTACTTGTTGTTCTTGATCTGCTGAAGTTTTTGTTTTTGTTTTTCAAGCTGGTTTTGTTGTTGCTTTAGCTGCTTTTGTTGTTGTTCTTCGGATTGTAGTTTTGGTTTGGCACTCTCCTGCACTCTCTCTCTTGCTCTCACTCTCTGTTTACAAATTTTTCAGTTACACGAACACAAATATGTGTGTGTGTGTCTTAGCAAACTCGCTCTTTCTCTCTCACACTTGAACAAAATGAAACCAAATATTGCCGATTTTTTTAAGGAACACAAATGTACATATGTTAAACTATATTACTAACACTACTATTACCATAGATTAAACATTTGTTGTAGTTGTTTCATTAATATTATTTTTGATCTTGTTCTGCTGAAGTTTTTGTTTTTATACCCGTTACTCGTAGAGTAAAAGGGTATACTAAAGTCGTGCAAATGTATGTAACAGGCAGAAGGAATCATTTCCGACCATATAAAGTATATATATTCTTGATCAGCATCAACAGCCGATTCGATATAGCCATGTCCGTCTGTCCGTCTGTCCGTCTGTCCGTCCGTCCGTCCGTCCGTCTGTCTGTATGAACACCTAGATCTCAGAGACTAGAAGAGCTAGAGCAACCAAATTTGAAATGTAGACTCCTATTGTCTGCACGCAGATCAAGTTTATTTTCAATTTTTGCCACGCCCCCTCACGCCCCCGCAATTTGGAAAAAACGTCATATCTCCTACAGTCTTGATGATAGATGGTTCGTACTTTCTAGAGATATCTAGTACTCAAAATTATTTATCGATTTGCTGAAGGAATGATGAAGATCGGATGAATGATACTCAAGTTATGAGCAAAAAACGGTCAGTTAACACCAACCACCCACCCCACCCATAACCTAAGCACTGCGTTCAGCAGCAATCTTAGTAAGAGAGAGAGAGAGAGAGAGAGAGAGAGAGAGAGAGACTCAGAGAGCGCACTGCGTTGTGCGTTGTGTGTTAACTGGCCGTTTGACTCGTGACCAAATTCGAGCTGCGACATTAAGGGTGCAGAGTATGTAATAGTCGGGCTTGACCGACGTTTTCAAAAGTTTTGTTGTCTGATCTGTTTATCGTGATGAATTTGGAGTCATTTATGTTGGATTTAGTAATTGACCTCAGGCATACAGGAAGGCTAATAAACATTTGTTTCCATGAGTAACGGGTATATCGAAGTCGGTTAGAGCCGACTTTAACTTACGCTCTCGTTCAAGTTGGTTTTGTTGCTGCTTCAGCTGCTATCGTTATCGTTATCGCTATCGTTAATGACCGAGTTTAAGAACGCTAATATTGAAAACAAACAAGGTTTTCTCACAATAACACATTTTTCGAACGATCGTCTTTATGGCAGCTACAAGAAGTAGTCATCCGGTCCAGGCGGCTCCGACATATTAGCAGCGTGCAGCCAAAAGAAAACTCTGTTCAAAATTTCAGCTCGATAGCTTTAAAACTGAGGGACTAGTTTGCGTAGAAACAGACGGACAGAAGGACGGACGGACAGACAGGCGGACGCACGTTGCTCAATCGACTCAACTCGTCATGCTGATCAAGAATATATATACTTTATGTGGTCGGAGATGATTCCTTCTATGCGTTGCAAACTCCTGGGCAAAATTATAATACACTTTTTAAGTGTATAAAAATGGAGGAAAGCTAACTTCGGCTCGACCGAAGTTCTTATACCCTTGTAGCTTGCATGATTTATATAAATTAGTAGACACAAATATGTACATTCGGCCAAATGTACACATTTGTGACAAGGCCTCCTATATACATTTTCTACACCCAATTTCTATGCCAGCTACACTATATAGTTGTCCGGTCAAACTTGGTGGAATTATGTGAAAGCATAGAAAACTTATAAATAAGAGGTTTGTGGACGTTTGCGTGGAAGACAAAAAAGATTTTATCACTAAAACAACATTTTCGGCCGATGGTTCCTATGGCAGCTATATGCTATAGTCATCCGATCTGGCCGGTTCCGACAAATGTGCAGCGTATATGTACCAAAAGACTGTGCAAAGTTTGGTTAAGATAGCTTTAAAACTGACGGAGGAGATAGCATAGAAACAGACGGACAGACGCAAATGGCTATATCAACTCGGCTCGTCATGCTGATCAAGAGTATATATATTTTATGTGGTCGGAGATGCTTCCTTCTATGCGTTACAAACATCTCGCCAATTTTAATATACCCTCTGCAAGGATATAAAAAGTGTTTCATACGGTGCACGTTAGTCCTGAAGCGTGGCAAACAAAAATAGTCCTTTTAACCTTAAAAAAGGTGCAAAGTAAATAAAGGGACACCGAAATTCCAAATTCCAGTTGCGGCGAAGAACTCGACCATGCTGGCTGGATGGCCGTAGGGCAGATTTCTATTCTCACACTCTGAAATCGTAGGCGTTACCCAATGTCGAGGGCGAATCGACAGCAAAGACTTCCATGCGTTTATTGCGTTATTCCTTTGACGGCGAATCAAAGGAAAGTAGGAGTCGCTGACGAAATATTTGCCTGCAATATTATTAACGGCTCAGGAGCATATGCCTTTTTAACTCCAGCATCCACACACTCAGGCAATATTTTTTGTGCTGGCAAAGCAGAGGCGGATGACCAACAGTGGCAAAGGTGGCGGCAGGACCTGAGACTGCCAGAGCGGAACACATTTCTTGCTGCTCGTCGTGTATGAACGTATTAAGAGTATAATTGGTGTGTGCAAAAGTACCTGTATGTAGCACCCAGGGATAACATCTTCGACCCTATAAGGTATAATGTAGACGAATCGAAATAGCAGTCAGTATAAAATCAAGGAAGCATCTGGATGGTAAGAGCTAGAAATTCGATAAATTATTACATTCGATCCTTATTACAAGTGGATCAATTTATTTCTCCACCTCATCGGCCGTCTGTCCGTATGTCCGTCCGTCTGTCCGTCTGTCTGTTTCATTGCTATGAAGTCAAAGTCTGATCACTGAGAAAAAAAATCAATCTAAAATCTAGATTGATAATCTTGTTTTCAAGAAACTTGCAATCTTATAAAAACAAGATTGAAAAATCTTGAAATGAGCTTAGAAATCTAAAAAACAACATTTATCATCTCGCAACTTATTAACCAACCCTACAGTTTTGCGTAAAGCTTCAGTTGAAATTTTTTTTGATATATATCGATTTCCTAGCAGAAACCCCTCCCATGCACTTCCCACCCACTTACCACCCACATCACACCCATTTCCCACCCTCTACCCACCCAGTACCCACCCACATCCCTCCCACTAACCACCAGTTCCCACCCACTCCCCACCCACTTAATACCCAGTTCCCAACCACTTCCCACCCACTTCACCTGAAATTGTTGTTGGTCACTTTGCTTGCGCAAACACCAATCAAAGAAGAGAACAAAACCGGTTTTTGTTCTTCGCGACTTTTTTTTATTTTATTTCATTTAGTAGTTTTGCATATTTGATTATTATAAAGCGTACATACATATGTACATATGCTAAGCTATATTAATAACACTACTATTAACTTAGATTAAACATTTGTTGTAGTTGTTTCATTAATATTATTTTTGTTCTTGATCTGCTGAAGTTTTTGTTTTTGTTTTTCAAGCTGGTTTTGTTGTTGCTTTAGCTGCTATTGTTGTTGTTCTTCGGATTGTAGTTTTGGTTTGGCACTCTCCTGCACTCTCTCTCTCGTGCTCTCACTCTCTGTTTACAAATTTTTTAGTTACGCGAACACAAATATATGTGTGTGTGTCTCTTATCAAACTCGCTCTTTCTCTCTGACACTTGAACAAAATGAAACCAAATATTGCCGATTTTTTGAAGGAACACAAATGTACATATGTATGTTTAACTATATTACTAACACTACTATTAACATAGATTAAACATTTGTTGTAGTTGTTTCATTAATATTATTTTTGATCTTGCTCTGCTGAAGTTTTTGTTTTTCAAGTTGGTTTTGTTGCTGCTTCAGCTGCTATCGTTATCGTTATCGTTATCGTTATCGTTATCGTTATCGTTATCGTTATCGTTATCGTTATCGTTATCGTTATCGTTATCGTTATCGTTATCGTTATCGTTATCGTTATCGTTATCGTTATCGTTATCGTTATCGTTATCGTTATCGTTATCGTTATCGTTATCGTTATCGTTATCGTTATCGTTATCGTTATCGTTATCGTTATCGTTATCGTTATCGTTATCGTTATCGTTATCGTTATCGTTATCGTTATCGTTATCGTTATCGTTATCGTTATCGTTATCGTTATCGTTATCGTTATCGTTATCGTTATCGTTATCGTTATCGTTATCGTTATCGTTATCGTTATCGTTATCGTTATCGTTATCGTTATCGTTATCGTTATCGTTATCGTTATCGTTATCGTTATCGTTATCGTTATCGTTAGTCCCATTTCACTTTATTTCGTATTCTATCCTTACAAACCGAGTTTCAAGCCAATCGGATGAAAAATAATTTTTTGCCCACAGAACTTTCCGGAAATTTTCACGCCTGGGGGGCGGATTTTCCGACATTGGCACATTTCAAATTATTTCGTGTTCTATCCTTGCAAACCGAGTTTCAAGCCAATCGGATGAAAAATTACTTTTTGCCTACAGAATTTTCCGGGATTTTTCACGCCTGGGGGGCGGATTTTCCGACATTGGGAAAACACATGTTAAATTATTCCGTATTCTATCCTTACAACGCGAGTTTTAACTCAATCGGATGAAAAATAGTTTCTTGCATGCAGAATTTTCCGCCCATTTTCCTCCTGCGCGAGTTTTAATTCAATCGGATGAAAAATAGTTTCTTGCATACAGAATTTTCCGCCCATTTTCCTCCTGGGCGGATTTTCCAAAATCGGGAAAACACGTGTCGAATTATTTCGCGTACTATGCTTACAAACCAAATTTCAAGTCAATCGGATGAACAACAAAATTTTTCCCATACAATCTTTTCAGACGCTTTTCCGACTTTTCCGGTTGGAATTTTCCGAAACCCCGTAATGGAAACTCCTGTCCAAATTTCAGCCTTCTATCTCTTACCGTTTGCGCTCTGCGTTGATTGCCAATCAGTGAATCAGTCAGTCAGGACAAACTGTTTTATATGTAGAATAGATAGATTTGCACAAATATACTAATTAAATCTGAAAACTATTTACGGACCCTCGCTGAACATAATCGACATTCAATATGCATCTCTTTTAGAAAAGAAGGCCCAACCAAAAAACTAAATTATATGAATTCAAGTAAACACACCAAAATAGCATTAAGTAACACTATCGCACAATCAGCCCCACCTATTAAAAAATTATAAATACTATCCTATAATGTAGCAGGGTTAAAAATAAGTTAACGCAACACCACTTTTTATACCCGTTACTCGTAGAGTAAAAGGGTATACTAAAGTCGTGCAAATGTATGTAACAGGCAGAAGGAATCATTTCCGACCATATAAAGTATATATATTCTTGATCAGCATCAACAGCCGAGTCGATATAGCCATGTCCGTCTGTCCGTCCGTCCGTCTGTCCGTCCCTCCGTCTGTCCGTCTGTCTGTATGAACACCTAGATCTCAGAGACTAGAAGAGCTAGAGCAACCATATTTGGAATCTAGACTCCTATTGTCTGCAAGCAGATCAAGTTTATTTCAAATTTTTAACACGCCCACCCCCGCCCCCACAATAAAAAATGTTTAATTACTCCCACAATTTTTAAGATATCGATCTCAAATTTTAAACATACATTTATATTTGCAATATCTATAAGCTTAGAAATTTTTAATAAGATCGGATGATAAATAGCAGAGCTAAAAAATAGTTGCATACTTTCCGGCTGTCCCACCTCAGGCACACAGGAAGGCTATTAAACATTTGTTTCCATGAGTAACGGATATATCGAAGTCGGTTAGAGCCGACTGTAACTTACGCTCTAGTTCGAATATGTAAATGAGCATGACATGTTTTTCCTTTCAGAGACTTTTCTTGAGCAACCAATCAATCTCATCGAAACAAAACTCAAAGAAAGCTTTATTGGGCTCCGGCGATCAAAATACACCGACGAGGAGTGGAGGTTCTCTATTTGGAATCAAAAAGCACCTGCACACTGGTATGCGCGCAACCTTCACCACATCCCTAGAACAAACTATTGTCGAGATCCAGCATAAAAATAATGATAAATCATTTATCGTTCCTGTGTACATAAATTGAAACCAGTGGAGTTCGGACATGGCAAAGTTAAAGGATCTACTGGGAATGCTGGAAAATAATAATGTCATGATTATAGGAATAGGTAGCAAACAAATATTGGGATATTACCCTTAGCTTGCAAAGCACTGCTTCTAGGAAATACGGAAAACGAGAGATTTTTTTGCAGATGGCAAAGGCAATCAATTGGAGGAGCTTCGCAGTTACTAAGGTCTTACCGTCCTCAACGGCAGAACAGATGCTGATCCAGAGGGAAATGTCACCTTTATACGCCGCGCTGCTAACTCTGTAATAGATTCTGCTTAACGAAAGGTAATTGGTTACACAATATACTGGACATGAAAGTGGAAGATCAAATATATTCCGACCATCAGCCCCTTGTTGTCACTATCCAAGTGAGCGGAAACGTCCAATCACAAGTAAGCGAGCTCCCGCTTCTACCAAAACTAATGTGGACTGAACGGCACTCGGATTTTTATAAACGCAATCTTGACTCTGCCTTGGATACGGTAGATGAGGCAAGTTGTCCCTCGAAATGCGGAGTTAACGCATTACTGAAATGCATTAAAACGGCAGCCCAACCACTCCAAATACAAAGATAAGAAAACGAGAAGGTCAAGCTAACTTCATCTGTGCCGAAGTTTTTATACCCTTGCAAGTGCTGTTTTTGAAATGTCAGAGTTTAACGCTTACATAAAAATCAAAAATTTTCCTAACTAAAGCCCATTTTCCGACAGATAAACATCTGATTTCGACCAAATTTAGCGAATCTTTTTGAAAACATATAAAAATAAAAAAATCGCCGAGTTTAAGAACGATAAAATTTAAAACAAAAAAATTATTCTCACTAAGACTCATTTTCCGACCGATCGGTCCCATGGCAGCTATAAGATATAGTCATCCGATTTTGACCAAAGTATGCAAATCTGTTTGAAAGCAAATAATATTATTAATGGACGAGTTTAGGGACACTTACATTGAAAACAAAAATGTTTTTCTCACTAAGACCCATTTTTTGACCGATGGTTCCTATGGCAACTATAAGATATAGTCATCCGATCCGGTCGGTTCCGATATATTAGCAGCGTGCAGTAAAAAGAAGACTCTATGCAAAATTTCAGCACGATAGCTTTAAAACTGAGAGACTAGTTTGCGTAGAAACAGACGAACAGACGGACAGACAAACAGACAGACAGACGGACAGACAGACGGACAGACAGACGGACAGACAAAGCTCAATCGACTCAGCTCGTCGCCCTGATCAAGAATATATTTAGTTTATGGGGTCGGAAATGAATATTTCTATGCGTTGCAAACTTCTGGGCAAAATTATAATACACTTTGCAAGGGTATAAAAATGGGATGCAGCTCTGGTACAATGGTCCATGCGAACCAGCTCGCAATACATCGTTTCGTTTGCTGAGACTGGCAAAAAGGAGCGGCTCAACCACCACCTACCAAAACTAGGGTACATAAGAGATAGTAAGACTTACTGGAAGACCTCGCGAGAGATTAATGGCATCCCTTTCACAAGCAGCGATTCATTAGATGCGTCCCAGCTGGCGCGACACTTTAACGCACTACTAAACCCTCAATGCACCGTGATAAGACCCAGCTTTGCTTTCCCATATATTGTAAATTCGGCCCTAGATGAAGACATAACAATACAGGAAGTGCAAGAAATAATCGGCGAGTTCAAACTACAAAAGGCCCCAGGAGGCCCCTGAGCTTATAGCATTTGCATCTGAAAGGTTTATAGAAAAACTAACGGCATCTTTCAGCTGGATCCTGACAAATGCCAAGACTCCCGATAACTTCAAGAGCGCAATCATAATTCCTATTTACAAAAAAGGAGATTCTACTGATACCGCAAACTACAGAGGCATATCCTTTCAAAATGCAATTGCAAAAACGTTCGCTGGAATTCTTCTTCGCAGACTAACATCTTGGGTGGAAAGGGAAAGCCTGATGAGCGAATTCCAAGCTGGTTTTCGCAAAGGATATTCGACAGCCGACAACATATTCTGCCTGAGCAGTATCGCCCGCACCTCCATTGACAGCGGTAGAGCATTATACGCCTTCTTCATCGACTTCAAAGCTGCGTTTGACTCGATAGATAGAACTCTTTTATTCTATAAACTGAGCAACATGGGAATGTCTTCAAAAATCAGAACTCTATTGCAAAGTCTGTACACCGGCAACACCGCCTCGGTATGGGATGGCAATACCCTCTCTGCAGCGTTCAGCACGGAATCGGGGGTGAAGCAAGGGTGCTTGTTGAGCCCTTTACTGTTTGCATTATACTTGGATGATATCACAGAAAGTTTACCAGGCGGCATCACCTTCAAAAACTTTAAAATAAAGGCTCTGATGTACGCAGATGACATTGTCGTTATGGCGCTCTCCAAGTTCGCTTCAAAATATGATCAACGCAATACAAAGATATTGTAATACATGGACTTTGTCAATTAAGCATTTAAGAAGCATTGGAGAAGACTTGCCAGAAATAAAAAATGGTTCCCAGGACGAGAACGGCTAGAAGTAGTCAAGGAATTCAAATATCTGGGAGTGCTTATTACATACAATGTCAACTACAAAAAACACCTTGAAGAAAGACTAGCGCAGGCGAAGGTGGCAATAAACAGCACATAGAAGTCCTTCTTATGCAGAAAAGATGTAAAACACAGCTTAAAGTACAAACATTTCGAGGCCACAGCGAGAGCTGTAATGTTTTTTCGTTAAAAAAATATCCCGACTCCCACTATATATCCCTAATCGTGTTTTGATGCTGGAAACTGGACTGTCACCGCTCTATACATACACACTTGATACGAATGTCAACTTTATTATAAAAGCGCTCAACATGCCAAGCTACCGCATTCCAAATATAGTCGCTACACTTCTATTAAGCCAGCGAAAACAGTGCTTTGAGAGCTGGACTGCATTAGCAATAGAGCACAACGAAACGCTGGACTTATCACGCACCCACGGAATTGGTGAATGGAGATCAGAATTATAAATAAAATTGATCAATCGCATAGAAACAGATGGAGAACTGAAAGGCTGATATACAAGGAACTGGAACAGGAGACTATAAAAAATTTAATGCTACTCAGGAGCGAATGTATCAGAGTACATTTTATTCCTCATATCTCGGAGCACGAAACAAACTGTACAATTTGTAACAGTAGGGAAAAGGAGGATGTGTACCACTTTTTGGGAAGGTGTCCCATGCTAAAGGGTCCGACCTTTTTGGAAAAGAAGAGTTGAGCAATATCGAGATAATAGAGATTCTGAGCGGAAAAACACTGGAACTGCTGGCCAAATATGTATCAGCGGCGCTGCGCTACAGACAGCGCATCTTAGATGGATATTTTTAAATAAAAGAAAATTATAACTGCTATTTATTACTTATAACTATTTATTACTAAAAATTAAGAAATGAAAAGATGTTAAATATTATTCATTCTAATTGGGCTGATGGCAAATGCCAAGCCAAAGCGAACACTTTCATTTGTAAAATCAAATCATGTACCCGACCACTTAAATAAAATAATTACTACTATTACTAATTAAATCAAAATTATATTTTTACGAATATATTTCAGTTTGATGTCAATTAAAGTTGATTGCGCAAGTCGTTTGGATCGCGCAACAATTAGAATTTACTGTCAGCTTCATAAAGATGACGAGATTCGCATTTACACGCTGGCTATGAAAGAGATCCACGGCCAGCATACAAGTCGTAATTTGACTGTGTAGTGTGTGTGCCCAAACAAATCCTAACGTTTATGCACATTTGAATCCTATTAGCAGTTAGCGTTCAAATAACTCGCCGAACAATTTCATCAGTTGGCAGCACCGAAATACTAGACATGCAATCGGGGGGAAATTTATCGAACCGATCGAAGATCAACCCTGCGCGCTGTCAAAGTCCCGATAGTCATCGTTTCCTGTGTTCTCTTTTCTATTCACTGCTGGCCAAGAAAGGTGTGAAAATTAAAGCTTCGATTAAATCAAGCCATCCTGTGAATTTAAAGTGAAATAAAGCCAATTCTGATATCAGCCACCTGTGCCAAGAGCATTTCTAGTGATATTTCGTTGATCGTTTGCCGAATTTTCGAGTTAAAGGTACGTGACCAATAACTTGGGAAATCGTGTCTTATAAATTTCTTGATTTAGGCCTTGGTGCATCTCCATCGTGTGCGGCGGCCACCATTGACCCCTGGTCGACGCTGTTGCTAACGCAGAGCGTGTGGTGGCAGCCAAATCTCAAGTGGTACGGTTCCGTGGACTCCAGCCACACAGCGCTGCTAACACCTGGGTTCTTCTTCTTCTTGCCCTTGTCTTGGGCGATACCAGCAATGCACGCTTATTTTGCTGTGTTCTTGTGGTAGACCCTGGCCTGCTGCCAATTAGGACCGTTTTGCGTCTTGCAGCCACGCCTTCGAATTTACGTGCGCCTCTACTCAAACATCGGTTGTCGCAGCCAGAAGTGGATTACGCTCTGGGAATTCTACGCCTATCAGGTTGGCCGTGGTCAATCCTAACGCTCAACGTGCACCTATACATGTGAATCGGAAGAGTTAGCAGATCGTGTACACACCACTCCCCAGCCTCGGGACGTCACGTTTTCACCCTGTTACATACTCGCCACTGGATTGGTCTAATGTTACACTGTACTGCAAGTTGGTACACTCAACACTACACTGCTCAACACGTTGGTCTATACGACACTATCCAGTAGCAGAATTTTGGATATTCAACTTTACCCTCTTTCTACCATATTCTTAAATATATCTATAGTAGCAGATAAGTAGGATTAATCATTTCATTACTTAACTCCTTCTTGGTATGGTATGTATGCGAAATACTAGCTGTTATTTTACCTAATTCCTTTTAAGTTCATACAGCACACATCCGTCTTCAGGCCTGTCGACTACGATGAAACATGCAGCTGCTTTGTGAGTAAGTACGGCATAGCCGCACCCTGAGAATTGTGAGTTAAATACATCCTATATATATAACAGCTAATAGTTCCATTCAACATCATACATACACATAATTGAAGAAAGAAACTTGCCTATACTTTATATCAGTACCTAAGCCTTAACGTTGAATTTTGAAGTTTAATTTGTGTTTTATAACTTTTATATATAAGCTGTTCTCGCCTTGAAATGTATAGAGACAGCTTTAGTATTAACGATATGTTAATACTACCTCAGTGTATTTTTATAACACAAGGGATTTTCTTTATTCGATAACGATTATGAATTATAAAGTAAAATGAATTAAAGTTACTTTTAATGGGCACCTGAAGTAAATATTGTTGCATCTGTATCGGGTAAAGGCTAATAGCTGAATATGTCTTTACAGGTTGGGCGGGTATAAGAAGAAGAACATCACCACCTTAGTTCTTCAACATAAGTATAGTGTTCATGTCTTATCTTAGTATAATCTCTTGGTATAACCGTTTGGTTGTTCCCTCATCCTAATCTAACTCTGTCTACTATGTTTTATTATGTGACACGGCAGCTCACTAGTTGGCAAAAGACCCACCCCACTTTCCCTGAGCACAGTCGACCCCGTAGGCAGAGTACGCCTCCAGTTTGCTGCACACTTGATCGTGTTCGTTACATATTAAATGGCGCCCAACGTGGGGCAGAATAAGCTTAATAACCAGAAAAGGCGAAAGCCGAAAAGTGCAAAAAAAGTGTCGTTACACGATATTTTTTGGTTTTTTGTTTGTACAACTTAGTACAGAGCACTATTTCACCCCGAGCTTCCCAAATTCCTTTCTATTATTCCTTTTCCAACTCAACCACCATCCAATCTTTCTTGTAGTTTCTGTGCATATGCTTGATTATTAGGATTTTTGGCTTTCTGACTGTCTTTTGCGGAACCTTACCAATAATCAATACATATTGCTAGTACATTAGCTAAAAATGGTTAGTTAATTCCAAAACCTTTATTTGATTTTGATATCCTTTCACTTCGGAATTTTTAGTTTTGATTTTATGTTGATTCTCTACCAGGTGATAGATGTCTTATATCTATAATGGATTATTTAGGCTAATTGTAACTGAGATTGCTCTTAATGTTATACACTAAGTTCCTCTTACAGTTGGCTAGAATAAAATCGATTGCTAAAGCGAAATTGAGATTTTTCTTGATGGATTATTTCGTCAAGTTACTCTTTCGTTTATTCAATCATTCAAACAAGTTTTATTAGTTCAGTTTTAACTAAGAGAAGACACATACCTATACTTATAATTACAATACTATGATGCAGCAATTTTATGGAAGGTTAAGTCCCAAATTACCTTAAGAACCAAAAATCAACTAAACAAATAATTATCGCTTACCGTTTGGTAATAACACAAATATCGCTTACCGTTTGGTAATATCGCAAGTATCGCTTACCGTTTGGTAATATCGCAAATATCGCTTACCGTTTGGTATTATTATTATTATATTTTTGTTTTTTTTCTCTTTTACGTATAAAGTTACGTTTGTTTTTCTTTCGTGCCTGATTAAGTCTATCAGCCTCTGGAATATAACATGTCAGTTCAACGTAGTCCAGACAATCTAGCAGCAAGTGTAGCTGTTGATCCAGCGCTCTGTAATATTTGTAAAGACACCGTGTTGATTGATAATGAGCTGGCTGAGACTCCTTGCAAGCACAAGTTCCATAGATCTTGTATGGTTATATGGCTAGGAACTAACGAATCTTGCCCTACTTGCAGACAACCATGTACATTAGCAGTTTTGAATACTGGTGAAAGTCAGCCACCAGAGCAGCTCTTCCAAGTTCCTAGAGCACCTCGTGGCGCACATCGACAAGGTGCAATTTCCCGAAATAGACCCCATACTAGATCCAATAATCAGCGCAGCAACTCCTCAGCGCAGACAAATAGACAATACACTAACCCTGATATGAGTACTGGACGTGATTCGTCCAACGCTTCATTTGACCTTTCGATGGTTACTGACCAGCGAATACAGCAATTAATCACTACTTCTTTGGATACATTTCGTGCCAGTATGATCATAGCGGTGACTGACGAGATCAGTTCAGCTATTCGAAATCTAAGCTTGGCAAATAACCCTCCCGATGTTCCAAATGAATCAGCAGTTGAGCCCAATAATTCCATGCGTTCCAATAATACACGCCAAAGTAATAATAGGGATCAAGAAAGTCGTGCTACTTTAAATAGCCGGATAAACGATTCTGTTGATCGCCCGGACAAGATTGCAAGTATTATTTCAAGTTGGCAGATTAAATTCTCAGGATCTTCTAATGACATACATATTGAGGACTTTATTTATCGAGTTAACTGTTTGACTGACCAATATCTGAATGGAAATTGGAGGTTGTTATACCAATTTGCAAATATCCTTTTTTCTGGACCAGCCTTACAGTTTTACTGGCGTTTTCAACGGACAAATAATCGTTCCAGCTGGTCTCAACTATGTGATGGTTTGCGAGAGAGATATAGGGATCAACGATCAGAAGAAGATTTTAAAGATTCTCTTAGATCTCGTAAGCAGCGAAGTGGCAAAAGTTTTGAAGACTTTTTAGACGCAATGTTAAGTATCGTGGATGCTTTGCGTGAGCCAATTTCAGATAGCGAGTTTATTGCTTATATTAAGAGAAACCTTAAGCCGGAATTGAGACTAGAATTGCTTCACGTCCCTACACCGACTTTAGCTACTTTGAGAACTGAATGTCACAAGCATGAACAGTTTTGTTTAAGTTTGTCAAACAAACCTTTGCCTAGACAGAACCCGAACAGGCGGTTTTTAAACGAAGTAGTACACGAGGAGGATAATGTGCAAACAACAAATTCAGACATGGTAGAGTCTTCGGACATAAACGCTATTCGCTCAGTCGAAAGAACCAAGATCTGGAATTGTGATGAGATAGGTCATAGATATCAAGACTGTCTCAAAACCAGAAGAGTGTTCTGTTATGGATGTGGACGTCTTGATACATATAAGCCCACTTGTACTAAATGCCATCCTGAGTCGGAAAACTCTCAACCGGATGTCCGCCCAGCCCAATAAGTGGATATCCTTAGACTATAGCCTTGGAACCTGTGTTGGAAAACTTCACTAACACAAATTTAACCCCTGACATGACTACCCAAACTACAGACCTTTCAAATAATCCCCGGTTTAAGCCTTATCATATTCGGTTGAAGGAATACAACAAGCGAAGAGCTGAAATATTCACACTGAACGTAAATTCGGCTTCAAAAACTCGTTCTACAACCCGATTAATAAACTTTTGGAAGGACAAACGCTCTATAAAGAATGTTATCGTCTCTTCTATTGTTGGTAAAAGCAATGATGGTCGTCCGTACATAGCTCTTACGTTATTTGGTGAAAGATATTTAGCCCTGCTAGATAGTGGAGCTAATAAAAGCGTGTTAGGTGGCCAATTAGCTAAACGACTGCTTGCAACTAAAACCGAGTTCAAAAAACTAAAAGGTGAAGTTCGCACAGCCGATGGCCAGATTCAGTATGTGGTAGGCACCGTTAGTGAACCGATAGAATATGACTTACAGCAGAAAAATGTTGAATTTCTGATTGTACATTCAATCACACAAAATATTATCTGCGGAATGGATTTCTGGTCTGCCTTCGGAATCAAAATTTCAAATGCTTGTGCGGTAAATGAGTTGATTTGCCAAACTCAATCGTCTGATAGTATTTCTCTTAGTGCTACTGAGAGAAACAGTTTAAAAACTGTCGTAGACTTCTTTCCGTCTTCGGAGCGAGATGGTTTGGGGAAAACGACACTCATACAGCATACCATTGATACTGGGGATGCTAAACCCATAAATCAACGATACTACTCGTTATCCCCTGCCAAGGAACACCAGTTATGCGAAGAAATCGATCGTATGATACGATTAGGAGTGCTTGAAGAAGCACCCGCTTCTGCATGGTCGTCCCCTGCTGTACTAGTTTCGAAACCGGGCAAGGCAAGAGTTTGTTTGGATTCGCGCAAGGTAAATGAAGCAACCGTTAAAGATGCTTACCCTACACCTCTGATCGAAGGATTACTAAGTCGTCTTCCTCCGGTTCATTACATTTCCAAAATCGACTTGAAAGACGCTTTCTGGCAAATTTGTTTGGACGAACAGTCAAAACCAAAAACAGCGATTACTGTTCCTAACCGTCCTCTTTATCAATTTACCAGAATGCCCTTCGGCTTAACGAACGCTCCGCAGACAATGTGCAGACTCATGGACCAAGTAATACCATATAGCATGAAATCTCATGTGTTAGTATACTTGGATGACCTCTTAGTCATGTCCTCCACATTTGAGGAACACTTGTCACACTTAGCTGAGGTAGCAACACAACTTCGAAAAGCTGGACTCACGATAAATATTGGCAAGAGTCAATTTTGTCTTAAGAGAGTCGAATACTTAGGTTACATCGTAGGTGAAGGTACCTTGCAAACCAATCCAGACAAGATTCGAGCCGTGTCAGACTTCCCGATACCCAACACCAAACGTCAACTTAAACGATTTTTAGGCATGACCGGTTGGTATCAACGATTCCTTTCCAATTATTCTAGTGTCACGTTTGCTTTAACTGAGTTGCTAAAAGGAAACACATTTGTTTGGAACGATGATGCGCAAAAGGCTTTTCTTGACTTAAAAAGACTTTTGACTTCGGCTCCATTCCTCATTCATCCAAATTACACATAACCTTTTGTGGTACAATGCGACGCATCTGGGTATGGTGTAGGAGCAGTGTTGGCACAATGTGATGAATGTGGAGTAGAGAGACCTATTGCGTATATGTCAAAGAAGCTCAACAAAGCACAACGCAACTATTCGGTGACAGAGCTAGAGTGCTTGTCGGTTGTCCTAGCGATTAAACGATTTCGAATGTACATTGAGGGTCACGAATTTACAGTGGTGACTGACCATGCAAGTTTGCGTGCGTTAATGAACCAACAAGACTTGAATGGCAGACTCGCTAGATGGGCTCTCAAGCTTCAAGGCTTCAATTTCAGCATCGAACATCGCAAAGGCAGCGACAATATTGTAGCCGATGCGTTGTCGAGGTGTTTCGAAGAAAATACTGAGATCGCAGCCTTCGACATCGACGCAAGTCCCGAAATTGATTTGACTTCCGAAGCATTCAGTTCCAACGAATATGTTGAACTCAAGGAGCGCTATAACAAAGCAAACCTTCCCGATTTTCAAGTGGTGGATGATTACCTATACCATCGTACAGAATTTTCTAACGGTAATGAACAAAATGATGATTCATGGAAGCTTTTTGTACCATTGCAACTGCGTGATAGTGTAATCAAATCGGCTCACGATCCACCTACCTCTTCCCATTGTGGGATAGCTAAATGCTTAGAGCATATTAGACGAAAGTTTTATTGGCCCGGAATGGTGGTGGACGTTCGTACGTATATAGGTAATTGCGACCTATGTAGAACCTCGAAGCATCCAGCACAAGCACTTAAAATCCCGATGGGTAAACAAGTTACGAGTGAACGGCCATTTCAACGGCTCTATGTAGACTTCATTGGTCCTTATCCGCGTACAAAGAGAGGAAATATTGGTATTTTTATTGTACTGGACCATTTCTCGAAGTTTACATTCTTAAAACCTGTACGAAAGTTTAACTCCAAGGTTATAATTTCGTTCTTAAAAGAGGATATATTTGATTGTTATGGAGTCCCTAAGGTAATTGTTAGTGATAATGGCACTCAATTTAAAAGCCATGAGTTCGCTACATTTCTCACTAAGCTTGGCATACAACATGTTCGTACTGCTGCTTACTCACCTCAATCGAATGCCGCAGAAAGAGTTAATCGATCGGTTAACGCTGCTTTAAGATCGTATGTGAGATGTGACCAAAGGGAGTGGGATTTGTATCTTAGTAGTATAAACTGTGCACTACGAAATCACATCCACCAGTCTATTGGACAGTCTCCGTATTTTGTTGTATTTGGTCAACATATGCTAACCCATGGGAAAGACTACCAATTGTTGAAAAGGCTATGTTTGCTAAGCGAAGGCTCAGGTAGATTAAACCGAGCAGACGAGTTTGCGAAAATCCGTTCAGATATTCACAAGCACATGCATAAAGCTTATATGACGAATCAGCAAACATACAATTTGCGTGCCAGGCCTCGTTCATTTGATATTGGTCAGGAAGTCTTCAAGCGAAACTTTGCATTGAGTAATGCAGCTGCAAATTTTAATGCAAAGCTAGCTCCGATAGGAACAAAAGTCCGGGTAAAGAAAGAACTTGGCAACTCGTTATATCTACTAGAGGATCTGCATGGCAGGGAATTAGGATCATTTCATGCGAAGGACATCTGGTAAAACATTTGGTTTCGTAATACCACCTTTTTTCAGATTTTATCTTCGCTATTCAGATTCAGATAAAACCTGTGCTGTAGTGGGTGTGCCCAAACAAATCCTAACGTTTATGCACATTTGAATCCTATTAGCAGTTAGCGTTCAAATAACCCGCCGAACAATTTCATCAGTTGGCAGCACCGAAATACTAGACATGCAATCGGGGGGAAATTTATCGAACCGATCGAAGATCAACCCAGCGCGCTGTCAAAGTCCCGATAGTCATCGTTTCCTGTGTTCTCTTTTCTATTCACTGCTGGCCAAGAAAGGTGTGAAAATTTAAGCTTCGATTAAATCAAGCCATCCTGTGAATTTAAAGTGAAATAAAGCCAATTCTGATATCAGCCACCTGTGCCAAGAGCATTTCTAGTGATATTTCGTTGATCGTTTGCCGAATTTTCGAGTTAAAGGTACGTGACCAATAACTTGGGAAATCGTGTCTTATAAATTTCTTGATTTAGGCCTTGGTGCATCTCCATCGTGTGCGGCGGCCACCATTGACCCCTGGTCGACGCTGTTGCTAACGCAGAGCGTGTGGTGGCAGCCAAATCTCAAGTGGTACGGTTCCGTGGACTCCAGCCACACAGCGCTGCTAACACCTGGGTTCTTCTTCTTCTTGCCCTTGTCTTGGGCGATACCAGCAATGCACGCTTATTTTGCTGTGTTCTTGTGGTAGACCCTGGCCTGCTGCCAATTAGGACCGTTTTGCGTCTTGCAGCCACGCCTTCGAATTTACGTGCGCCTCTACTCAAACATCGGTTGTCGCAGCCAGAAGTGGATTACGCTCTGGGAATTCTACGCCTATCAGGTTGGCCGTGGTCAATCCTAACGCTCAACGTGCACCTATACATGTGAATCGGAAGAGTTAGCAGATCGTGTACACACCACTCCCCAGCCTCGGGACGTCACGTTTTCACCCTGTTACATACTCGCCACTGGATTGGTCTAATGTTACACTGTACTGCAAGTTGGTACACTCAACACTACACTGCTCAACACGTTGGTCTATACGACACTATCCAGTAGCAGAATTTTGGATATTCAACTTTACCCTCTTTCTACCATATTCTTAAATATATCTATAGTAGCAGATAAGTAGGATTAATCATTTCATTACTTAACTCCTTCTTGGTATGGTATGTATGCGAAATACTAGCTGTTATTTTACCTAATTCCTTTTAAGTTCATACAGCACACATCCGTCTTCAGGCCTGTCGACTACGATGAAACATGCAGCTGCTTTGTGAGTAAGTACGGCATAGCCGCACCCTGAGAATTGTGAGTTAAATACATCCTATATATATAACAGCTAATAGTTCCATTCAACATCATACATACACATAATTGAAGAAAGAAACTTGCCTATACTTTATATCAGTACCTAAGCCTTAACGTTGAATTTTGAAGTTTAATTTGTGTTTTATAACTTTTATATATAAGCTGTTCTCGCCTTGAAATGTATAGAGACAGCTTTAGTATTAACGATATGTTAATACTACCTCAGTGTATTTTTATAACACAAGGGATTTTCTTTATTCGATAACGATTATGAATTATAAAGTAAAATGAATTAAAGTTACTTTTAATGGGCACCTGAAGTAAATATTGTTGCATCTGTATCGGGTAAAGGCTAATAGCTGAATATGTCTTTACAGGTTGGGCGGGTATAAGAAGAAGAACATCACCACCTTAGTTCTTCAACATAAGTATAGTGTTCATGTCTTATCTTAGTATAATCTCTTGGTATAACCGTTTGGTTGTTCCCTCATCCTAATCTAACTCTGTCTACTATCTTTTATTATGTGACACGGCAGCTCACTAGTTGGCAAAAGACCCACCCCACTTTCCCTGAGCACAGTCGACCCCGTAGGCAGAGTACGCCTCCAGTTTGCTGCACACTTGATCGTGTTCGTTACAACTGTTATCATTCAAGAAGTTCTCCAATCCTACGACATTTCCCTAGGACAGATTTATACTATAACCGTCGATAATGGAGCAAATATGGTTCGAGCAGGAGAACTTTTAAATGACACCTGCATAGCGGAAAAGGAATGCAACTTTGGAGAATGTAATGTTGATGAAGGCTGCTCATGTGAATCAAAAGCACTTCTTGAATTGGACGATGACCAAGTTAACTCAATAGATTCCCTGGAGGACTCTATAATTACAGTTCGTTGTGCTGCACACACTCTCAATTTAGGAGTTAACGATTTTTTAAGGAAGTTCAGTCTGACATTAGCAGAGTTCGCACATTTTGTAAGAAACTCCGTACTCACACTATCTTAAATCTATTGCATATAGAAAAATTGAAAAAACCAGTGCAAGACTGTGTGACTCGATGGAACTCAAACTACAAAATGTGCGAACGATTACAAACTCTTAAAGATTTGTGCATTCAAAGTTCTTTAAAAGAGCTCCACCTAAAAACATCTGAATGAAACGTAGTTCACAATATATCTATCCGTCTGTCTGTATGAACACCTAGATCTCAGAGACTAGAAGAGCTAGAGCAGCCAAATTTGAAATTTACACTCTTATTGTCTGCACGCAGATCAAGTTTATTTCAAATTTTCGCCACGCCCACCCCCGCCGCGACAATAAAAAATGTTGAATAATTGGTTCTTTCTGATATAAGAGCTAGTTTAGATGAACAGCTCCTAGAAGATATAATGCTAATTAACTTAAACTAAGCAGTTCTCAAATGAAGAACCATCCACTGTCAACTTTGGTTTTGCAATCTTTCCATACAAAATTTCATCATCAAAATGTAAATCTCATAATTAGACATCGGATTTTTTTTTTAAATGAAGGTTGATTGATTTGAAAATTTGGACTTATACTTCTTTACAATGAAAACTGCATATTCAATATATGCAAATTTTGCATATGCGAAATATACAAACAAATATGTTAAATATGCAATAAATATGCAAAATATGCAATAAATATGCAAAATATGTATTTCTATAAAAAATGTATAAAAATGACGACATTTACAAAAATTCGCATTCTTGAGCTTAGATTATTATAAAAAATATTTAGATGGCATGTATAGACGGTTAAATGGAAGTTGTAGACCGAGCAAATGAAAGGTGTACCTTGAAAGTTCTAAAATATTAGAAAATTTTCAAATTGTGTATTCATTTCAGATTTTTATGAAGATTTTATGGGCGGCTAGAGTACGCGGGTAAATAAAGAAGATGTGGAACACATGGTCAAGAAAGTCGCGAGTTTTCAAAAATTCTCATTTGAGATTTGATTTTCATAAAGAACGGTAAACCGGCGGGTAAATAGAAGAAGATCTAATGGTCGAGAAAATCGCAAAATTTTCAAAATTTTCAAAGGATTTTGGATAGATGGCAATTGAAGACGCGTGTATAAGAGGCTTAGACCAAAAACCGCGATATTTGTCAAATTTTAATTTTAGCATTTACGAAAGCGCAGGCGTTGGTAAATAAGAGGCGTGGATTGAACAGGTCAAAATTTGCAAGTTATTCGGTTTTTCACGAAATTTGCAAAATTTTATGAGTTTTGGGAATCATTAAGATGTGATAGATTATAAAACTTTTGCATAAGTTAGATTATAATGTAGACAGGTAAATTGACGGGTCAAGATCAAGCTGTCCAAAAATCCGTATGTATACAAAATTTTATGATTAAAATTAAAATTTAAAATTCTATAGGGGGCCCAGCCACGCACGCCGTTTTTTTGCATATTTTTTTATGCAATTTATGCAAAATTGTTTTTAGCGGACCAAGATCATCGATCAATAAAAATAAGATGTGTGCAATCAGAACTGAAATCGGACATGCGGTTCAAAATATGCAAATATGCAAAATCCGATGTCTACTCATAATAAACGAGTGTCGACAAAGATTTTGGATTCCTGGTGCCAAGTCTTTATTAAAACGTATACAACGAAGTTGCTCCCAATGTATCATCGATCGAAGCAAACCTGCAAATCCGAACATGGGTCAACTGGCAGTTGACAGACTAATACCCTACGTCAGACCATTCACCTACTGTGGAGTCGATTTGTTTGGTACTTTAAATGTATCTGTTGGCCGCCGGCGGGAAAAGCGTTGGACAGTAATATTTACGTGCTTAACAATTCGAGCAACAATCTTGGGAATAGCCGAAAATTTGTCTACTGATGCCTTTATAGTTTGCCTGCGTAATTTTGTTAATGGTCGAGGAGTGTCATCTGTAATACGATGTGATAACGGAACTAACTTCATAGGAGCGCAAAGGGAGCTCGCGCCACATGAAAATTTGCTGAATACAGATGCCCTGGTCAATGAAATTTCACGTCATAGAATTGAATGGATATTTAACTGTCCATTAAACCCCTGTGCTGGAGGATGCTGGGAACGCCTTATAAGAATCGTCAAACGTTTGATATTGCTCCTCGCGTGGAGACCTTGCGATCTACATTAATTGATCCTGAAAACATTTTAAATTCACGGCCCCTAACTGAACTGCCACTCGCACATGAAGATGATGATCCCTTGACGCCGAATCACTTTTTGCTCGGATGTGCCAATTCGACTCAAACCCCACATCCTCCTGAAAATACAATATGCCTGCGTAAGTAATGATTCCCCTAGTACTTTGGCTTTACACAGCGGTAGTACGCCCCATACGGAGCACTAGTATGGTGGCCAGCAATCTGGAAACAATCAGCCCTGAACAATCTGCATAAAGTACAGAGAAGTGCGGAAATATGTATTAGTGGCGCTCTCCGAACGACACCAACGGAAGCGCTTAACACTATTCTTCACCTTCTACCACTAGACATTGTAGCAAAGCAAATGGCTATCACAACAGCCCTAAGACAAAGAGAATCCGATGCCTGGAACAGGGGTAATTCGGGACACTCTACCATACTCGAAAAACAAGAGAGTATTCCACTAAATACAGACAACGTTCGACAAATGTTACGACGTCTATATCCCAAGTCGACACGATTGGGACAACCTTCCCCATAGCAGAGCTGACGCCATTTACATCTACACTGATGGTTCTAAGCTCATCGAAAAAGTAGGAGGAGGCGTTTTCTCTCCCAACCTAGACTTGAGCTTATTGTTCCGCCTTGCTGATCACTGTAGTGTGTACCAAGCAGAGGTGGTAGCCATCCAGGAAGCTGCCACCTGCCTTAGCACACTCACGGTCAAAGAAGGAAACGTATTTATATACTCAGATAGTCAAGCCGCCCTTAAAGCACTTGACTCACATACCAACAATGCTAAGGGCCGTTTTCTCATGTTCATCATGTTCATGTTTCTGCTCAAATCAAAATCATCTAGATTTTGCAACTAGGTGGTTTTTGTGCAATTGGTTGTCTCATGTAGATTGATTATAAATTCGGGCATTTGCGCCACGGTCACACCAAGAGGGCTGGAATGGTATAATTCTAGGTTGGCAGCACCTCTGCACTCGGCTGATTATGGTTTTTTTTATTGCGCGCCAATTTTAAAATATAAAGCAAGAATTTTACAGAGAAGGAGAAGGTTTTTCTTCTGGAACGACTTGTTACTATGATGGGAGATTAAGCATTAGGTCGAACGCTATGTTCACAGAGGCAAATAATTTGGACTCATTTTCATGAAAATTGGGCTATATAGGCCAAATTGTGGAACTTTCCGGCCATATTTGATCAAATTATTTGCGTATGGAACCATAGTTTAAGTTTTTAATCCTGTAAAATCTTTAATCATGGCTATTTTGATCAAAATTGAACCAAATTGTTTGGATGTGTAAACTTAGCTTAAAGGCCTGTTCTGAGAAGCGCGGAAAATTTAGCTCGCTAAATTGCACATAATAAATTTAGCATCCACATAAATTATTAGTGAGCCCATATATAAGTCAAAGAGACCAAATACAGAAACGGCCAAACTGGTAGTCAGCTGTTTTGTTTTGTTTAAAAACAAAAGTTGAAAGTGTTTTTGTTTTTAAAAATAGTTTAATTAAGCTGCGCAACAGGAACACAGATATGGGTATTTCCATGATGTCGAACGCGACAGTCGTACGCATTTAAAGTGGAATAGAAGTCAAATTAAAATAATTTTGTTTTCTTTTGTTACTTTAACTTAAAAAAGTAGAGCACACCTAGTGTTGGTTTCCAGATAAAGCCAATCAAAAAGCGATTCGCACGCGACAAAAACGGAAGTAATGTTTTTGTCCATCAATATAAAAGCAAAACTCAGCGAGATCTGCCAAAACCATTTAGTGCGACTAATTCTAAAATGTTGTTGAATAATTTATCTGTATATTAGAATTTATTTGATCGAAAAATGTTGTTTATTTTTTGTATTTCAAAATAAAATATGATTCGATACGTGACATTGCGAACGCGACACTTTTTTCCGTCATTTTATTTATGTGGTTTCGGTATAATGCGAAGCAAAAACTAACGATTAATTGCAATCACATAGTTTCTCATGATTTCTTATGCATTCTTTTATAACCCTTTGTACCCTCAGAAAGATTTTAGATAGCTAAAGTAAGTGCAATCTATAGGCACTTTTATCAAAAAAAATGTGCAATATTTATGTCCAAATTAGAAAATTCGCGCTAGCGCAGCCATGAAACCGAATATTTCGAAGTGGGTTATGATTACATGTAAAATTGGCTTACATTAGTTCAATTTAATTGTTGCGCTTTGAAAATTTGATAAAACAGAGTGTTTTTAAGCACTTTTAATTTTTTGGTCTTGGTGGACCTTTTGGTGGAAATGCCCATATGTATGTTGATGGAGGTAGCGGCATCAAATTCCAGTTCAAGGCGTTGGGCGAGATATGCGTCCTGCCATCGTCTTAATGGGGTCGAGCATGTCGTCAACAAGGCTGATCTGTTTGAGATGTCGGGCATAATCCCGGACTACTACTTAAAGAATTATTTGGAAGTCTGCCGTTCGGGTAACTGTAATCGTTTGGAGAAGTTTGCACAAGAGATTGGGTCATCGGCCTACAGTGGTGGTAAACTTGATGACCGGGTTTGGATGTCACCACCTGTTTGTTTGGCATCCATCGAGTGCGGACGCTTGCGTCCGTTGGCATGGGAGACGATTTTAGGGGTATGGCACTCCAGTGCTGATTTCATAACTTTCTTCGGCTGATTTGTGGCCCTTAGCTAATAGTTCCCTCGCGATTGAATCTCTCGGTGCGTTTTCTTTTGGGATCATGTTTCCCGTGCATTGTCGATTTTGACGTCAAAAAAATGAGCTGCTTATATTTCCGCCATGGCATCAGCTGTTCATTCAATCCACTCACGACCCACACCGCTATCGATACGTCAACTATCGATAGGCCAATTGTCTATTTATTTAGCGCGTCTCAGAATACAGAAACAAAATTTCGCCGCGGAAAGTTTCCGCCACTGTTTTTTTTATATGGAGTGCGTCATAAAAATTTATTTTCCGCGCTTCTCAGAACAGGCCTTAAGCAATGAACTAGGGGAATCAGAATGTGCATCTGAATTTCAGCAATGTCTGCAGGTGTTCTTGTATATTAAAGGCACATCCAATATTTTCCATTTTTGGTTTACTTAATAACAATTCTGACTTTTTTGGTTTTTAGCAGCAGTTGTTTTTTAATTTCAAATATTTTTCAGTGTGACCATGTGCGCATACATGTGTGGATACATAAAAATACTTAATTTGCATTAGCATGCACATGGTTTTGAAATCAATGAGGATGAAGTAGATTACTATGAAATTCATCTAGATGGTTAGCATTGAACATGAGCAAAGCAAATGCAGCAAATCCACCTAGACTTGCAAAAACACCAACATGAGAAAACGGCCCTAAAACACTTACGGAATGTCGCTTATCTCTGAATAAGATCGCCCGACATTTCAGTGTACCCCTTTATGGGTGCCTGGACATCGCAACATAGAAGGAAATGAGTCTGAGGACAAACTGGCCAGAATAGGTACCACCATCAAGCTCCTTTCAGAGAAGAGCACGATAGGGATGCCTATGGCGACATATAAGCTGCACACAAAAGCTAAAACACTTCGTCGCGCTACGATTCGGTGGAAAAACCTTTAAACCTGTGCAATAGCGAGACTTACGTGGCCAACATTCGACCAAAAACGTACTAACACACTTTTACGTCACAGAAGAGACCACATATCACTTCTGGAGGGTACCCTCACGGGTCACTGTCTTATTGGCAGACACGCAGCACGCCTAGGCGTCAGTTACCATGACTTCTGCAGAAGTTGCGGATACGAAGAAGAGGAGGAATCGGTACAACACCTTCTTTACCATTGCCCCGCCTTGAGTTGAAGGAGACTCAGGACACTTGGTCAACCTCTGCTACTCAATCTCTCGGAGACATCCGGGCTAGAGATCCCAGCTCTACTCAAATTCATTCTGTCCACACAATGGTTCAGTAACGAGGACCCCCCTCAGTTAAGTAAAAAGCGTAATAGGGAATAAATATGGCATCGCAGTGGGCCCAATGGGGCCTAAGTGGGAGAGCGACTTGTCGCTCTCAGCCATCGGATCATCTATGGAAACGCTAGATAACTGAGTATCTTCCACAACTTGTTTTTCATTCACAAAACCTATTCAACTGGACGATTTAGTTCTAATTATGGATGAGTCGACTTCTCGTCGAGGAAGAGTAGTCAAACTGTACACAGCAAAGGATAAGCAGATACGTAGCATAGATATTAAGACAAGTTCCACAATATTACGACGCCAAGTGTCGAAACTAATAATATTAAATTTAAGTGGTGAATCCTTTGGAGATTCACCTGGTGGGGGAATGTAAAGAATTCGAATTAACTTAAATAATAACGACTGTAAAGAATATCAGAAATTTGAATTGTAACAGAAATCGATAATTGAAATTTAACCTTGTCATTTTGAATTTTGCCCTTTTTGTTAAAAAGAGAAACGGCCACACTGATATGATGGAGCGTCAGTGGTCGTAATAGAGTGATCGAGGCGAATGGTGAATGGCTGGCGGAATTGAATTTCAGTGAAGAGTCTATCTGTGAAACGTATGTATATGTTGAGGAAATTGACCATTATTCCTTTTCGCCAGCCATTTATTTAAATTGTGAAAATCATAATAGTCACAATGGGCTGAGTCCGGAGATTATGGTGAGTGCGGAACTCATTTGGCCCATTCGTAGCCCAATTCATAAAATTTTGATGTCGTTCTCGCTAGGTTGTTTGATATTAACCAAATATGAATTTGGGAGAAATTGTTTGAATCTACACAGAAAAAACAGATTACGATATTTAGTATCAATCTGGTATTTTGTAGTATCAAATCGCCCTTCATCTGAAAAATACCCAGATGATATGTTCAAATATATCACTTTGACATTTCGAACACATCAAAGTGATATTTTTTCAGATCAACAATTTGACATTGGTTAATATCAATGATATATTATTAAAGTATCAAAGCTATATTTTCAAAATACCTGTGGACATGGTTTTAGTATCAAAAAAATATTTTTAAAATATCAAAAGGGTATTATTGTAATACCAATGCTTTATTTTTATAATATCAAAGCTATATTTTTATAATACATATTACAATTATTATGACAATTATCTTTCTGGAAAAATCTGCTCTTTGTCGCTGGAAGAAATGTAAGTAAGGCGATCGAAGTTAAATCCACACTCTAGAAAAATTGTAAGATTAATATATTGAGAAGAATAATTATATCAATAAAAAACTATCAGCTCAACGAATTTTATATCTTCCATTTTAAACTGTAAAATTATAAAAAATTAATATATTTAAACTCGCATAAGTTTTTTTGTGCATGTGTGCGAAATCTGCCGAAAGCAAAGGCTGAGCATGCGCTTTTTTGATCTGCCCTTGAAGGTCAAACAGCATACATATACATACATACACTGCCCGACAACCGATTAGCACACTCTCTAACCTATCAGTTTAGAGGCAAATAGCTCAGAACTCTGAATAAGTTTTAATGCGCATTATTTTTTTCATTTATTCTTCATCATTTTTACTTATTCTGAGAATAACTGTGAGTTCTGAAAGTGTACCGTTATTTTGTTTTGCTGTTTTCTTTGAAGTGCGACAAAAATGTATGCATATTTTTTGCGACAGTCGATTAGCACATTTTTGCTTTAGTGTCAATTTTTGCGTGTAAGTTGTCGTCTTTGGCTGATTAAAATTATTATTTGTTTATTGTGACCAATTATCAATTTAAAAAATAATAATGGGAAAAGCAAAATCGTTGAATGAGTCTGAAAAAGCCAAAATAAAGGCTTACAGGGAGTGCGGTCACTCGATTCTTCAAATATCAAAAAATATTAAACGCAGCCGTAAAGTTATTACCTCATATTTAAGCATTGAGGATACCTATGGGAAAAACATGAAAGGTCGGCCCTCATCAGTTATAACAGCAGCTGACAAGCGAATTATATTAAGGCACGCATCTAATTCTCACGACTCAGCCGCCAAAATAAAAGAAAAACAGGTGTTAAAGCATGCGTTCGGACTGTACAAAGAGTAATATCGAATGCTGAACATATAAAGCGTCTGAAACTAAAAAAAAAACCACCACTAAACCAACTTCGAAAGATGCAACGGCTCGATTTCTGTCGATCGAATATGTCCTGGACCAAGGAGTGGGAGCGTGTAGTCTTTTCAGACGAAAAAAAGTTCAATTTGGAGGGTCCTGATGGATATGCCTACTACTTTCATGATCTCAGAAAGGAAGAGCATACTTTAGATCGATTGCACAGCCGTGCCGGTGGTGTCATGGTGTGGGGAGCTATTACTTACTATGGCACCATAGAACTGCATTTTCTAACCAGCCGTATGAATGCCATTGCGTACAATGGTGTACTGAAAACGGCTTTCCCTGCAATCAATGATATTTTTGGATTCTTGGAATGGAAGTTCCAGCAGGATAACGCACCTATCCACACAGCCAGGATCGTAAAGTCCTGGATCGTGGGTCAAAACGTAGAATTGCTAACTTGGCCGCCACACTCGCCCGATCTGAACATTATAGAAAATTTTTGGGGATGGTTAGCACGCAAGGTGTACGAGTCAGGCAGGCAATAATCAACTGAAGCTGAACTCATTGAAGGAATAAAAAGTCCTGGGAGGCTATTTCACTCAATTACATTAAAAAATTATATGACTCCTTACCCAAGCGGATGTACGAAGTCATACTTAACCGTGGAGGCTCAACACATTATTAATTATTTTACAAATATAATCGAAAATATTGAAATTAATGTTAAAAAATAATTTGAATGAAATTTGAATCCATTTTCTTTTGTTATTTAAAGTTTTCAAGCGACTGTGCTAATCAAATGTCGCAAAAATAAAAGTTTATTTTTTATGTTAAGTTTGTTTAAATTCATTTAAAATGTTATTAATAAAGTTAATAAACTATCTATCATTTATTCTTGTGTATAATTTTATACTCTTTTAATGGCAAAAAAAATTCATCTTAAAAGCTTTATTCGTTTTCCTGATATTAAGCTCCTAAGACTCGGACCATAGGGTGTGCTAATCGGTTGTCGGGCAGTGTATATGCATATTTTGCATAATATATCATTGAATGTACGCATGTTTGCATGTGCATGTATGTGTGATTCTGTGCAGTTTGACGTTCAAGGACAGAACAAAAAAAACGGACACAAAATATGTATACATACATATGTACATATTTAAACACGCACTTTTACCGCGTAGAGAGCTCAAAGTGAAAAAAACACGCACACTATGTATGTATGAGTGTGTGTATAATAACCGTACATACTATTAGCGACTGAATAAAGGCAATAGCCTTTTTACAATTTATTAATTTGCAAGTACAACAACAGTTCAACAAAACACACACATGCAATTCACATTTTATTCACTTTTACCGTTAACATTTTTTTTAGCACCGCACTTATTTTTACTTACCTTTCATAAGCGCTTGCACAGATCGAATGACGAAATTCGCAAGAAGAAGCTAGAGGAAGAAGAAGCTGCAGACCGCCAACTTCGAAACGTTCACGAAGAAAAAACGACCGGCACTCGTTTTCGCGATTGCGGCAGCAGAGCAACGAGCATTGTTTTTGCTTTTTTCGATATAGACTATTGCTGACTCTCTTTGATTTGAGAAACTCTGTGTGTCTCTTTCTACTTTCAGAATTTCGATGTCTACTTTGATTTGAAATCATATCACTAGGGCATTTTTCATATCACTTTGATCATTTCACATTTCAATATAATATTTTTAGTATCAATGTGGTATTACAGGTTCATATTGATATTAAATAGTTTCACTTTGATATGCAAATATTGATATTACTGATATGATATTGAAATACCTGATCTTATTTTTTTCTGTGTAGTACTGCCTGAATGTTATTGTACATTTGCTTGACAATTAATGTAAGATCTATGTTAGATCACGTAGGCTTTTAACATTTCCTTTACACATTTTATGTATCAATCTAGTTGTCCTGCCATAAATTTTAAATTTTTCATACCCTTGTAGAGAGTATTTTAACATTGTCGAGATGTTTGTAACGCATAGAAGGAAGCATATCCGACCACATACAGTATATATATTCTTGATCAGCATCAACAGCCGAGTCGATATAGCCATGTCCGTCTGTCCGTCTGTCTGTATGAACACCTAGATCTCAGAGACTAGAAGAGCTAGAGCAACCAATTTTGAAATGTAGACTCCTATTGTCTGCACGCAGTTCAAGTTTATTTCAAATTTTTGGCACGCCCACCCCCGCCCCCACAATAAAAAATGTTGAATAACTCCCACAATTTTTGAGATATCGATCTCAAATTTAAAACTTAACTTTATATTCGCAACATCTATAAGCCCTCCAATTTTCATCAAGATCGGATGATAAATAGCCGAGTTAAAAAAATTTAGCATACTTTTCGGCTGTCTCGCCTCAGACGCACAGGAAGGCTATTAAACGTTTCTTTTCATGAGTAACGGGTATATCGAAGTCGGTTTGAGCCGACTTTAACTTACGCTCTCGTTTATAGGGCGATCATTGAACAAATTTAAAAAAGCACATTGCTCGATCTCACGCCGATTGGATAAAAAAGCTTGACAATCAAGTCGATCAGAAAAACACGAATCAAGCACCGGAAAAAAAAACTGCTCGTTCCAGGTCCAGGTGCATTGATGAATTGTTTAAGCCCAGTATTCGGGTGGAAATTACCAAACAGACTATTTGTGATGCGTGTGTTTGATGGAAGTGCACGGTTGATGGAAGGCCGTTTGCCCTGATGAACGACCTCGGATTCCGCCAAATTCTAAATCCAATTATTAAAGGCCTGGGTTGTGCAAATTTTATTAACCCGCAATCGGTACGCGAGGATGTACTCTGTAAGTCAGAGCAGCTGATTGCGATTATAAAAAAAGAAAGGCAAATTGATCTGTTTGAAAGTAGATGGGTTAACTCTTTTGACTCGTTCGCTTATTGGTAAGTTTAATATTCACACAAATAGTATCGACAGTTCACAAATTCAAGAACCTTTACAGGGGTAAACTTTCAGTTTATACTGAACGAACAAATCAGGTTACGTACACTGGCCACCGAAGAAATGTTTTCTTGTCACACAGCTAGTAATCTCAAGGATACAATTCTCAATTCTCCGCGTTTTGAATAAATTTGGAATTGACAAAGATCAACTTTTTTCGTGTACCACCGACAATGGGAGAAACATGGTGAAGATGGTTGAACTATTGGGAATTGATCCAGAATCCGAGGAAGAGTCAAACGATGACCGTGATGATATGTCCATCATGGATGATTTGGTTGTGGATCACAAATGCATAGGTATAGGCTTAAAACTTTAATATTATTCATGTATTTTGAATTTGGTACAATTATTTCAACTTTCAGGTGTGCGTTGTGCAGCTCATACGCTCCAGCTGGCCGTGAATGCGGTTTTGAAAGACTCCAGATTTTCGAAATCAATTACAGCTGCAAGAGCACTGGTTAAAAAGTTGCGTACGCCAACTATAAGCAACCTCATGTCAGAAAAGACTAAATAAGCCGCCAATTGATTGTCCTACGCGTTGGAGTTCGACGTACAAGATGTTGAACTATCTGCTAGAGAACAGCGTTTATGATTTCTGTTGCAACTTCGCGGCAGCAAACACTGATTTTTTTTTAGAAAAAAAAGTTTGGAAAACAGTTGATCAAATTGTTAGCGTTCTTGAACCAGCTGAAGTTGCAACGATTAGATTGCAAGCCGAGCAGCTAGCTTTGGGGGATTGTTACGCAATTGGCTCAATTGTAAGCTTCAAATTAAAAAAAAAAGTCTGGCTTAGCAAATCTTTTGTTTAGTGATATTCAAAAACGCGAGCCCAGTCTCTTTGAAAATAATGCATTCCTTTGTGGCATTTTCTTAGACCCTCGTTATAATGTAACTTCTGCTAACTTCTGAACAGAAAAGATCGTGTGTAACTGCTTTGACAGATATATATTCAAGAAATTTATCTACTTCTGTCCCATTGCAACTAAATGAGGAAAACAGCTCTGATCCAATTCCTTTGTGTCAAAGTGGATATGAAGTTGATTTATATATGAATTTGTATGAAAAGAAACAGGACAATACAAATAGTTTCGTATTTTCACAAAACAGTTTAATGGCATCAATCAAGGTTTTCCTGAGCATAAAACGTTTACAAAATAAAGCTGATGTACTTAAATGGTGGTCAGAAAATTCGACAAAGTTTTCAGAATTGTAAGAACTATCAAAAGCTATTCTTGCTGTTCCAGCTACCCAAGTAAGCGTAGAGCGTTTATTTTCCGGTGTGAAGTTTATTATGCCTCCGCTAAGAAATCAAATGGACGGAAAAACATTAACCGCTATTATGCTTCTAAGAAATAATCAGTAATTTACCTTCTTTGTAACTAATTTTTGTTGAGTTTGAGTAACGATAAGTTTGGTGAAAACATCTTATGAATACAAGCTTGTGAATTTTAAATGGCTAACACACACGAATAAAATTGATAATTTATATACACATACATGTGTATAACTTGGTTACCCACTTTGTTTGAACTTAAGTCTTAAAATTTCTGTTAATTTTACCGGTCCATACCGGTACGTACCGGTGTACCGAAATAAAAATCTATGTACCGGTACGGAACCGAATACCGAAATAAAAAAAACCAAAACAGAACCTTTTACCGAAACAGAAGTTTCGGTACGTACCGGAACCGGTACCGAAATTCGTTTCGGTTTGATTCCCTGGTCTAAATATATTCAATTATTTCGAAATTGCGCAAATATGCGCTTAAGTTGTTAAATCTATATAAATGTATTCACAATAACACTCGCTACCACATTAGCACTTTCGGTAATCCGGCGTCATCTTGCTAGTTCTGCTCCACGAAGCACAAGTATTCAGGCTAGGTTCTACATAAAATATGTTCCATTAATAACATTAAATACAACACGAAACAGAAGCTTATCTAATTTAAGTGCTTTACACATACCATTATGAGTATTTTTGAGTATTGCAAATCGCCATAACATACAATCTTATTAGACTGGCTGATAATCAAACATTCACAAAATTTTCAGCGCAAACAAGGCACAATTAGCCTTGCGCAAACAGGTCCCTTTCACGGGCTGTCAAAAACCAATGATGGGTCAAAAAAAAATTTGGATCATATTTTTATTTAGGGGAGACATTTATTGAACGGAAATACAATTAAAATAATGTCAATATTAAAAATAATTATGGACTTTATGCCAAAAAAATGGGAATTCCGCCCTATGTGCACTGGCTACCGGCCTGTTGGGAAGATAGGATACTTTAGTAAATATTAAATACACATATATAGCCATTTCAAAAATTTGCTTCAAGTCTCAGTAAATGGCTTTGAAAATTGCGCTTAATCATTGATGGGAAAATGATTCAAATTGCAGTCGATAAAGCATATTTGTCCATCGACAATGTGCAATTGCATGTATGTAGGTTTTTTTAAGTTCCGTCTCCTCCACATTTTAACAGCGAAAAACTGTCTGTTTGTCTTTATGAACGCGTCGATCACAGATACTATAAGAGATAGACCCACAAAAGTGGGCCTATAAAAACAGTAAGTTCTAAATTACTGAATGACTGAATTTATTCAGTAGTTTACTTATTTGTTTTATTAAACTGGGCTGGCCTCTTTCGCTGCAGTTTGATTCATAAATTCCACTCCAATTTTAGATAGACAAAAATTTACTCAAAGTGCATGAGCTATTTTGTGCGTGCACTTTATCATATTATGCAAATATTCAATAATTAACGAGTCTTTTCGTTTTCTTCAAATAAATATATGAATGCTCATCCCAAAGTGGTGCGAGATGTGCGTATAACGATGATCCTTTTTCCTGAATATTCCTGGATAGAGCAAAGTGGCATTTGAATGCAAAGCATGAATGGTACAAATTTAATTTTTATCTAGAAGTGTAAGCACAAGTGCTTGAGTGTGTATGGCAAACGCAATTTGTTTGTCATAACCGGAAGTCTCTCAACTCTTTGTGCCTCCGTGTCCTATCAGCATCAGTATCTGACTCTACTTTGCGGCCTCAAAATTGTGTGTCAATTGTTAATGGAGTTTATGTTTTGGTCACAACAGGACAATGCGGTTGATGGATAAAAGGACTTTCAGTTTTCATAAGACTTAAACATTATTGCTTCAAGTGCAGCATATCCGGAAATTGTTCTAAGCAATGTCAGGAAGCGAAACTGCACTCAAAGAGCACAATTACCACCAGGAGCCAGCTTGAAAATATTATGCCAGAAATAGTTTACACACAACCTTTTCCCAAAATCCATTTAATAATTTCACTCTGCGACATTGATGCTGGGTGACTTAAAAATATCTTATGAGGAATCTCAGAGTTGAAAACAAACTTTTGGCAATAAAGTATTTCGAAACGTTGAATTGAAATAAAATACTGAGATTACACAACTTCAATCAGAAAAATTGCATTGCTTAAACTTTAAAACATAATTAACAATGGTTTCTCATTTCCAGTTTTGGACTGAACGTAAACTAGTCATAATTTCATATCGACAAGGCTTTCACCTCACAAAGTTGTGTAGCGGTGCCTGAAGCATTTCTTTTGCTTTAAATAAAACATTCACGTTGGCTTGGATGTAAAAGTATGCAAACGGGCTTGGGAGGGCAAATTAAAGGGTCATCCTAAAAGCCGGCAATACTATTTTTGGTCTTTAAGTGAGACAGGCTTAAAAGCTCAAACAGCTGATAGCGTGTTGATATAGATAATTTTCGTTATCAAATATAATTAAAAGCTTTTACATTTACAATTGTCACAAAGCTATTACACAGAACTTTCGTTCTCTGTCGTCCTTTTTTAACCACACCGCCAAACCGAACAGAAGTATTTTTGAGAGCGAGATTTTATGCTGAGAAAGAAGAATTTGAGAAAATATTGAAGTGCGTTTTAAGAATATTAATTAATACGCGTTGATTAATCCTCTAAAAAGAAATCAGTGCGTGTGTTGATTATTGCTTTGTGTCTCCCCGCGGCCAGCATATTGATCTCTGGTGGATCTCTGGTTTACATTTTCGGAATGGTTGAAGCGGATTGAGTCTGCACTCGGCCCTAGGTGCTTACAAGTGCAGATCCAGCAGGCTCGGCTGCCGCGGCAAAGCCGGACGTTACCACGAAAAGCAGGCATCGTTTAATGTATGTATAGCAAGCCAGTGAAAGTCTAATTGAGTGCTGACTAAACACCTGAGCGTGGCCTAATCATCTTTGGGCGTCCATGAACAACTTTAGTCGACCATAATCATCTTTATTGGCCTGATCTTCAGGGTTCAGCCCTTACCTACTCAGCCCATGGAATAATATTCAAGTCTGCTAAGCGAAATATTCGAGAGTGTTTGAAAATTAATTTACGTTTTCATTTCCTTTTGGTTTTCTTTTATTTGATTTTTCTTTGCCCTTAAACCTAGAATAAAACGAGAGCGTAAGTTAAAGTCGGCTCTAACCGACTTCGATATACCCGTTACTCAAGGAAACAAATGTTTAATAGCCTTCCTGTATGCCTGAGGTGGGTCAGCCGAAAAGTATGCAACATTTTTTAACTCGGCTATTTATCATCCGATCTTGATGAAAATTTCAGGGCTTATAGATGTTGCGAATATTAATCTACATTTTAAATTTGAGATCGACATCTCAAAAATTGTGGGAGTTATTCACCATTTTTTATTGTGGGGGCGGGGGTGGGCGTGGCAAAAATTTGAAATAAACTTGATCTGCTGTCTGCACAGGAGTCTACATTTCAAAATTGGTTGGTCTAGCTCTCTAGTCTCTGAGATCTAGGTGTTCATACAGACAGACGGACGGACGGACAGACGGACATGGCTTTGTCGTCTCGGCTGTTGATGCTGATCAAGAATATATATACTTTATATGGTCGGAAATGATTCCTTCTGCTTGTTACATACATTTGCACGACTTTAGTATACCCTTTTACTCTACGAGTAACGGGTATAAATATGATGAAATAAGAGAAGACATTTAACGCCATTTTGAGCCAAAGTGAAAAGGAAAGAAAGTCCTAAAGTAATGGTTCTGTAAATGTAATGAAATGTAAAAAAAATCAAAAAATTTTGTACTCTAGTGTGAAAAATTTTGTGTAAAAAATTTTCTGACATTTTTTTCAGATGTCAGCAAAAATGATTTACACGAGTGTGAAAAATTTGGTGTAATCAATTTTCTGGCATTTTTATACCCGTTACTCGTAGAGTAAAAGGGTATACTAAAGTCGTGAAAATGTATGTAACAGGCAGAAGGAATCATTTCCGACCATATAAAGTATATATATTCTTGATCAGCATCAACAGCCGAGTCGATATAGCCATGTCCGTCGGTCCGTCTGTCTGTATGAATACCTAGATCTCAGAGACTAGAAGAGCTAGAGCAACCAAATTTGAAATGTAGACTCCTATTGTCTGCACGCAGATCAAGTTTATTTCAAATTTTTGACACGCCCACCCCCGCCCCCACAATAAAAAATGTTGAATAACTCCCAGAATTTCGTTCTGAAATTTAAAACGTACAGTAATCTTCGCAATATCTATAAGCTCTGAAATTTTCATAAAGATCGGATGATAAATAGCCGAGTAAAAAAATGTTGCATACTTTTCGGCTGTCCCACCTCAGGCTCACAGGAAGGCAATTAAACATTTGATTCCATGAGTAACGGGTATATCGAAGTCGGTTAGAGCCGACTTTAATTAACGCTCTCGTTATACACTTGAAAAGTGTATTATAATTTTGCCCAGGAGTTTGCAACGCATAGAAGGAATCATCTCCGACCACATAAAGTATATATATTCTTGATCAGCATGACGAGCTGAGTCGGTTGAGCTTTGTCCGTCCGTCTGTCTGTCCGTCTGTCTGTTTCTATGCAAACTAGTCCCTCAGTTTTTAAGCTATCGACCTGAAATTTTGCACAGAGTCGTCTTTTGGCTGCATGCTGCTAATATGTCGTAACCGCCCGGATCGGATGACTACTTCTTGTAGCTGCCATAGAGACGATTGTTCGAAAAATGGGTTTTTGTGAGAAAAACTTGTTTGTTTTCAATATTAGCGTTCTTAAACTCGGTCATTATTAAAATGAAATGTTTTCAAACTGAACTGCGAAGTTTGGTCGAAATCGCTAAAATTTGAAGCGAGCTTTTTCACGTGTATTAAAACTCCGGCACAGACGAAATTAGCTTTCCTTTCTCATTTTAAGCTGCATTAATATGTATACTGTCGCATAAAACGCATAAATTCAAATATTTTTGCTCTGTGCAACCTACATAATTTTTTTAAAATCCAAAAATACTGCAAAATGGATTTTCCTCGATATCTGGAAAACAAGAGCTGATGGACAAAAACCGAAACCAGTTTTGGAATCAGTGCACAAAACTGGAACAGAATTTAACACAAAGAAGGCTGGACCTCACAAAAGTTGTAATTTTGTTGGCCTGTGTTGTTGTTGGCAGAAAGGCTTTGAATGTTGAATTGTATTATTTTCATGATTAGACAGATAAAGGAAATTGAGAAATGTGGTTTATTTAATGAGAATCTATTTTTGCATTTACTGAATTTATTTTGTCTCGAAGTAGAAATAAGAATTTTTAGAATTGAGGGCTTCTGTATTAAGGAAGGGATTTGAGCAGACACAGATGTCAGCTCCTTCTCTGCAATCAGCTCCGTCTCAAGGTATTGAGAGGGCTGAGTGCTTATGGTGAATTTTTCTTTTAGGTTATATGCTTCATCTGAGAGAGCCTGCTTCCATTGTGACATGATAGCAGATGCTTTCCCGATTTCTCTTAAGGCGTTTTTGTTATTTTTAACAACATGTGAGTAAGAAGGCAGAGCATGTACCTCTCTGGCAGCCTCTCGAGCACAATTGTACAAGCTTGATTGAGTCAAGGACGGTTCTTTTAAGAATGGGAAGTGATTTGTATTATTCAGCTCTGGAGCTGATTTTGAAAAGAGAGTAGGGTACTTGGTTCGAACCTCTTGCCTGGAGAGATTTTCCAGAGCCATACACTTTTGTACTGCAAACGCTTTTTTACGAACAGGGCAATCCCTGGAGGTGGCCACGTGCTTCTCCGTGCAGTTGCAGCAACACAACTTATCACAAGCTATATCTTTGGAATGAGCGTCTCCACATTTGTAGCATTTAGATGCTGACTCCTTGCAATGTTGAGAAAAGTGCCCAAATCTATAGCAGCGGTAACATTGACTAAAGACGATATAAGAGGATACCTTGACCTTGGTGTAAAAGAATTTAATCTCATTCGGGATTTCATTGCCGTAAAATACAAGTCTGATTCTGCTAGTAGGTATAAGTTGCTCGTTGTTGTCCTTGTCCTTTCTCATGATTCTTATAATTTCAAAAATTGGGATTGTGGTTTTATCATGTTTTGAAGTTCCTCTATGGAAAATCTAGCTGGGATACCAAATGCCATTCCGGTTTGCAAACAAAATGTTTGAAAATTTTGGACTCATAACCTTCAGTTTTGAGGATATCATTTATAGCTAGCAAGTTAGCACAAAGAGCTGATTTGCAAACGACTTTGCACCGACCGAGCCCAGTTTTGTTCACTTCAATAATGCCATATATTTTTAGTTTAAGCAGAGTTGCCAGAGCTCTATGGGGTTTATGGGCTTTGTTTGACCACAAATTGGCCAAAAGAGGATTAGTGCACCAGCAAGGGTGCAGCAGCAACAAGGGCTATTTAATTTGTGGACACACGGGATCGTTCCGTTTAAGCTTCGCTTCACAACTAACTTTATTGTCCTTCATGGGCGCATATATAAATCGCTGCTCTCTGCGACAGCAATTATCTGGCGTCAGATCATTCGAACAACAACAACAAAACCAGCTTGAAAAACAAAAACAAAAACTTCAGCAGATCAAGAACAAAAATAATATAAATGAAACAACTACAACAAATGTTTAATCTAAGTTAATAGTAGTGTTATTAATATAGTTTAGCATATGTACATATGTGTGTACTCTTTATAATAATCAAACATGCAAAACTACTAAATGAAATAAAATAAAAAAAATTTGTGTTCCTTCAAAAAATCGGCAATGTTTGGTGTCATTTTGTTAGCATTTACACACACACGCGGGCACAATAAAACAGTTAATTCGTTTGTGTGCAGAATGCATAGGTGTGTTGCCTATTTTTTTCTCTCTCTCTCTCTCCCTCTTTGTAGTTTCTTCTAAATGTTTGTTAAAAAAAAAAAACAAACAAAAAACCAGCCTAATTTGCTTACACACACACACACACAAGAGATCTTTTACTGTGCGTGTATCTGTGGGTGGGGAGTGGATGGGAGGTGGGTGGTAAGTGGGTGGGATGTGCGTGGTAGGTGGTTGGGAACTGGGTGGTTAGTGGGTGGGATGTAGACGGGATGTGGGAGGGAAGTGGATGGAAAGTGGGTGGGAAGTGGTTGGGAAGTGTGTGGGAACTGGGTGGGAAGTGGGTGGGGGTTGGGTGGTTAGTGAGAAGTGGGTGCGAAGTGGATATAAAGTGGGTGGGATGTGAGTGGGATGTGGGTGGAAAGTGGGTGGGGGGTGGGTGGTTAGTGATTGGGATGTGGGTGGTAAGTGGGTTGGATGTGAGTGGGATTTGGGTGGTAAGTGGGTGGGAAGAGGGTTGGATGTGTGTGGGAAGTAGGTTGGATGTGGGTGGGAAGTGGGTGGGATGTGGGTCCGCTTTTGTTTGTCCAGGCACCGCATACACGATTTTTCGTTTTCCTTTTCCAATTCTTTTCCCACTTCCATTTTTACCGTTTTAGCGCTTTTAACGTCAATTCCGTTATTCGTGTACGCCATCATTTTTTCTTCAAGAGAGATTCCAGCTTCTTGTCCGTTTTCCTTTTCCCTTTCGTCAACGATTACTTCTTTGATCTTTTTTAATGTTGTAGCTTTTGCCAAAACATTTGGCTGCACCTTCGGTGACGTCCCCCCCAAGGGGGCGCCTTGTGGTCATTTTTGTAGTTGGATTTATTGTTCTCGTTTTTAAATTAGTTACTTAATCTTTGGCGACCGAGTATTTTAAAGCGGAAGGAAAATCGCTTCGTTCGGTACACGACCATTCGGTACGACGGGCAGAAATCGACCGGACATTATCGATTATCGATAATCGATTATCCATTCCTAGCTGAGTTTGACATGCTGCCATGACGCGCAGCGAGGATCCATTCCTAGCTGAGTTTGATGGCATCAAATGGTATAAGGGAGTTAAGATCGTGGCTTGTGCCAACGTCCATGAGATTTCTCACCGACACCGGACCAAGTTTCGAAACGTTTGATCATGAAAGTATGTATCCCACCTCCAATTCTGGAGGACCGAACCATACTCAACATGATCAAAGGTCAGAACAAAGAGTACGGAACTGACGACTGGACAATTGTGAGAGGGTTGGCACGCGACAAAGCAAACGGCAAGGATCGCTGGATCAGTATTGGTCGGGAATCAAAGAGCCTCATCCTGAAGAAGCAAGGCCTGCTAATGATTGGAATTGGCTGCCTCCGGGTAATACTTCTGAGGTAGGATGTTAGGTCAGCAGCAGAACAATCTTAGGGTGGTACAGATTAATCTGCATCACTCTATGGTACCCTCTGTTGACTTACTACGATTCATGGAGGAGAGGGTTGACGTGGCCCTCGTCCAGGAACCCTGGATCCAAGGTGAAAGGGTTCATGGACTGAGTGCTCTTGGATACCATCTCCTGCTCCCAGGGACGTAGGTAAGCCAAAAACATGTATCACATACATACGGGGATTCATGATTTCGTCGCAATACATTTCCAACGAATTTTTTTCTGCTTATTACCTAAAAAAGACGCTTTAAGGTCATACATTGCCTTAAGTTTTAGGACACACATTACCTAAAAGCATATTTATTAACTAAAATGTAGGCCTTTCTATCACCTAAAAAACCGTTTTAGTCATACATTGCCTAGGTCACATATTACATAAAAATCAAATTTATTGCCTAGAAAATTTCAGGTAATAGAGGCCTGAAATTAAGTCCATATATTCCTTGGTTGTTGTTTAAGTCAATTCCATAAGAGTTGTACCACTGTATATGCTCTCTGAACTTAACATAAGATCCTCAAACTTCCTCTCTGTCTCTCTCACTCTCCACAACTCTCCATAGAATGTCTAAGCAGGGGTCTAAGCTAAGCCATAAGTTCTTGTACTTTCCCTCGCTAAGTAAACTAATTACCACCCACACGTGAATTGAAGCAAATATAATCTGAAACACAAAGTGAAAATTTTCAAGTAAAATTAATTGGAACATATATATCGTTACCTCGCCAATCTTTCTGAAGTCATCATCACCTACGTTTTCAGCTGACATTTTAGGTAATATGGACTTAAATTTCAGGTAATTTCTGAAAAATGTTGTGATAATAAAAAATAGTCTCAAAAATGACTAGTTGATAGTCCTTTGTCTCCTCTTGTCAGTACATTAAAAAGACTCTGTGAAATTTCAGCGTAATGACAATCGACTTAACTCTTCGTCCTGTTTATGGGCACAGAAATTAATTTTTCTATGAGCTACAAGCTTCTGGGCAAAATTATTAAGCTTTTTACAAGGGAGATATAGTTGGACACCAGGTAGTTCCATCCCTCTAGTACACTCACTGTTTCCATGATTTTAGCTTTTATTTGTTATAAATTTCGTCTGTGTAATTTTCACTAACAGCTCTGAGTTAATTCAATCTGTCAACTGCTTGATTGACATCTCTCTGCTATACCGTCGTTTCTTTCTCCCTCTTTGTTTTTTGTGAGGTCATATTACTCTTAGGAGGCAACTCAGCACTTCCGGGGTATACAACGACACATACGGTAACTGGGGTTTGAAAGGTGACCAGTTAATGAAACTGATTTCCTGTTTTTATAATTTTCTCCCAGCTGCCACCATACAAGTCTTTATCAAAGCCAGGTGCTGCGTGTGACATGGTAATAGAGAGGGTAGCTGAAACATGTCATTAAGTTTCCATACAATGGAAAAGCAAAAGGAAATGAAATTAGTTTCGACCTTTGTGCAATGCAAATATGTTAAAAATCCATCTGCCGCTCACTTAACGAACTTCTCAACTCGAAGCCGTGCGGCGGCAAATTTCATTACAAGGGTGCCCAGAATCGCTTGTGTTGTAGTTTTAGTAAACTTGCAAATACATTATTTAATTTTCCGGCTTAACAGTGCTAATTAATTTATTTTTATACTCTGTACCGAAGGTACACAGAATATATTAAGTTTGTGCAAAGTATATAACAGCCAGGAGGAATCATCTCCGACCCTATTCTTGATCAGCATCAGCGACCGAGTCGATATAGCCATGTCCGTCTGTCCGTCCGTCCGCCCGTCTGTCCGTCCGTATGAACGAAGAGATCTCAGAGATGGTAAGAGATAGAGGTTTGACATGTATGGGACAAAAAAGTTAACCGGCGGGAGCAAAAAGTTAACTTCGTCTGTGCCGAAGTTTTTATACCCTTGCAAATGCTGGTTTTGAAATGTCAGAGTTTAAAAACGCTTACAAAAAACCAAATATTTTTCCAACTGAAACCCATTTTCCGACAGTTAAACATCTGATTTCGACCAAATTTCGCGAATCTGTTTGAAAACATATCAAATTAGCAATCGCCGAATTTAAGAACGATAAAATTGAAAACAAAAAAGTTTTTCTCACTAAGACTCATTTTCCGAACGATCGGTCCTATGGCAGCCTTAAGATAGTCATCCGATTTCGATCAAATTTTGCGAATTTATTTAAAAGCATTTAAAATTAGTAATCAGCGAGTTTAAGGATGCTAAAATTAACGACAAAAAAAATTTCTTACTAAGACAAATTTTCGACCGACCGGTCCTATGGCAACCATAATATATAGTCACCTGATTTTGATCAACTTTTTCAAATTAGTTTTAAAGCTTTTAATATTAAAAATCAACGACCTTAAGAACGAAATACTTGAAAACAAAAAACGTTTTTTTTTCACTAAGACCCATTTTCCTATGGCAGCTGATATAGTCATCCGATTTTGACCAAAATTTTCAAATCTGTTTGAAAGCATACAATATTAATAATGACCGATTTTTATGACTAGAATTGAAAACAAAAAGTTTTTCTTACTAAGACCCATTTTCCGACCGATGGTTCCCATTTTTTTATTTTATTTTGAAAATAAATAATTAATATATAGTCATCCGATCCGGTCGGATCCGACATATTAGACTCTGTGCAAAACTTCAGCGGCCAAAGCTCAATCGACTCAGCTCGTCGCCCTGATCAAGAATATATATAGTTTATGGGGTCGGAAAATAATATTTCTATGCGTTGCAAACTTCTGGGTAAAATTATAATACCTCCGCTTTCTGCAGCCAGACTTTATGACTTTTTTGTTTGAAAACTTTTGGCATTTTTGTCAAACGATCTGTTAAATTTTTTTGCTCATAACTTGTGTATCGTTCATCCGATCTTTATAATCCCGCCAGCAAATCGATAAATAATTTTGATTACTAGATTTCTCTAGAATGTACGAACAATCTATCATCAAAACTGTATGAGATATGACGATATGACGCAAAAATTGAAAATAAACATGAACTGCCTGCAAGTATAATGAGTTTTTGTCGCATACATGTCAAACTTATATCTCTTACCATCTCTGAGATTTCCTTGTTCATACGGACGGACAGACGGGCAAACGGACGGACGGACAGACGGACATGGCTATATCGACTCGGATGTTCATGCTGATCAAGAATATATATACTTTATAGGGTCGGAAATGATTCCTTCTGGCTGTTACATACTTTTGCACAAACTTAATATACTCTGTGTACCTTTGGTACAGAAAATAAAAACAACCGCTATCAGCGATTCTCGATCGCCCAAAATGCAGCTATTGCGCTGTCTTGAAGGCGCCGTGCTCCGAGTCGCATTGACTTTGTTGTTGTTTACAATGTGCAGTGACCTGTAATTACGACGCATTTTTTTATGAGACTGGCTGGCGCCAATTGCCGAAAAAAAAATCTCGGAGAAATGGGAGCAAGGGCTTGCTCACCGCTGGCTTAAACCACTCAAAATTGACTCACGAAATTTCCAGTTATTTATGTTAAGTGGATTCCATGATACAACAAGAGAGGTATGGTCAATGCGATCAGCTGACATATATCTGAGTGAAAAGTTGTCGACGTAGCAGATTGTGCTTCTATGTTAGTTCTTCTATGGTATAGTGCTTTCTCAGAGCAGACTCAGCTCGGTTCATTTTAGTTCAGTGTGCTTATGTCATGGAAAATGAGTATTAGAGAACAAATTTGCGCTGCCTCTCAATATTGGTGGTGCTAAACGATAGTGCCCAAAAAGATACTTATAGTGCCCAAAAAGATACTTTATAGTGACCGTAGGAAATCACAGTGCTTAAAGCGCGACGGACATATTCCCAAATGTATCCAGAGAGCGTAAGTGAGAGCGAACAGCTGACCAAATGTATCCAGAGAGCGTTAATTAGAGCGAACAGCTGATCGGTGTCGACTGCGCAACCGTTTAGTCTAGATATCATAGTCTATGATACGACGCGTACACCGAATCGAAATTTCGTCGATGAATTCTCTGCATCATTTTAAAAGTTGTTAAATTTGAATTTAGTCGAGCAACAAATAAATAAGAAGCAGGAATCGAATTTACTTTTGGTCGGTAAACTAAGACCTAATTTTGACGAATCGAGCCCATTTCCAACGAAGAGATGCGTTTTATCCACGCTCGCATATGGGACTAAATTTCTAAGCCTGTCCATTTCGGAAAGTGCGACTAATGTGGCTCGCAGGTTGGAGTCAGCATGGTCTACGAGCGGGGTTCCAACAAGGGCTTTTCAAAATATTAAAAAGCAACTAATACGGCTACACCAATCATATTTTACGTTAAAAAAATAGAGGAAAGCTAACTTCGGCTCGACCGAAGTTTATATACCCTTTTAGCTTGTATAATTTATTAAATTAAGGTTTTGAATGATTTTCGTCGAACATACTTAGCTGAGTTATTTCCCAAACTCAGCAATCGATGGCGCCATTACTTTGACCATTTGCTTGCCAGTTTGTTATATGGCAGCTATACGATACACTCATCAGATTTTGACCAAACTTCACAAAATTGCGTTTAAACTGATAATGTTCATAGCTGGAAAGTATAAAGACGCTACCATTGAAAAAGAATAAGTTTTTCTCAGTAGAACTACTTTTTCGACCGATCGTTCCTATGGCAGCTATAAGCTATAGTCATCACATTGGGATCAAACTTGGCGGAATTGTGCTAGCATATAATACTGATCAGTAACACGTTTGGGAGCGATAGCATTGAAAACAAAAATGTTTTTCCTACTAAGACTTTTTTTCAGAACTATATTTTGTATGGCAGCTATACTATATCGATGGCCGATTTTCATCAAACTTTGTGGAACTTATATATACGAGGTTTGGGCATTTTCGCGTTGAAGACAAAAAAGTTTTTCTAAATAAAACTACTTTTGCGACCGATAGTTCCAATGGCAGCTATATGATATAGTCATCCGATCCAGCCGGTTCCGACAAATGTGGAGCGTCCTTTTACTAAAAGGATTCGTGCAAAGTTCGGTTAAGATAGCTTTAAAGCTGACGGAGGAGATAGCATACAAACAGACGGACGGACAGACGGACATGGCTATATGAACTCAGCTCGTCATGCTGATTAAGAATATATATACTTTATGTTGTAAACTCGTGTTGATTAAGTTTAATTTGTAAAACTTTTATTCTCTTCGCTTTTAATCATGGATGACGCCTTCAGCAGTGTGACCACTGCGTTACCGATAAGCCTCGATCGATAACAGGGTTCTCGGGAGAATCGATATATACCAGGGCTACCTAAGCAACGTTATACCAGCGCTACATGTACAACCTTATAGCTCGGCCATCCTGACCATAAGATCGTCCTAGATCTTAAAATATTTACAATTGTTTACAAAGTTATTTAACCTATATATACATCATATTTACATTACATAAATCTAAATATTCGTCAGTATACTATTTCTATGTTAGGAATTTAAACTAATAATAGAAATATGGAACTTAAGAGAGAGAGAGACTCTTGTGAAATATAAACGTGCTTTTTTTGTGCTCCGTATTCAAAAATTAATTGTGACGTTCAACGTGCCTATAATTTCGTGAATACATCTAAAATCTTTCAATTATTAATACCCACTACCGGTGAGTGCTTTGCTTTCTTGTTGTGCATCTGGGTAGTATTAATTTAATAAATATAAATATCGCGGCGTCTGTGCTGTGTGTTTTGTTTTCGCTCATCTGTTTTTGGCGGTTCCCCCGTTCCCCCCCCTCTTAACAAGGCTAGTGCGTGCGTTTGCTGCTTGCTGCATACTCTCTGTGTGCATCGCTCTCACCCCAAATTTGTTTTTGTTTACTTTTCTGCTTAGAAAGCTTTGAGCTTTTCTGTTTGTTACGCCGCTCTTAGAGTGAGATATTGATACGCGCTTTGATTTCTAATCTCTTTAGTTTTGAGCCCCAGTGGTAAATTTTGATCAATGTCGTGCTGCAAAAAGTCGTGTACTAATAAAGATGCAAATGATTCGTAACAATTCCGGTTTGTTAACTGTTGGTTGTGAGATAATATTATGCATATAAAATGTGCTGCACTAAGTGGACGTAACCTTGATACAATTTGCTCAACTAAAATAGGTTGTGGTGCGTTAAGGTGGTCCTGCCCTGTATGCACTGATACCCAATTTAATTTCTCGCGTATGTCTAATGACATAAGAAATAAATTCAATAAGTTGCATAAATTAACTAAGCAACCTCTAGTGATGAGTTGCTTAGTAAATTCCATTTTGAGTCACCACCCACACGTCGGTCGGAGCCTCAAGTTGTAATAGTGCCACCTCCCGATTCTGACAAGTCGATTGATCCCCCTTCATCGTTGCCAGTCTCGCCTCAGTGTCTAGACTTGTCGCCGACCATTTCCCTGTCCGCTTCACCAGCTAGTATGCTTGGTTTGTCTCCATTGCCTCCCTCCCCAAGTCAAGGAGTTATTAATAATTTTTTAAATAAACCTCCAAATCGTAGACTAGTTGGTTCTCCAACTGTGCCACCTGAACCTGATGAAAGTGCTTCCCTTTCTTCACAGCCTCCCCTTCTTACTGTTATAGCACCATGCAAAAAAAGTTTTTGTGTCTAGGTTGTCTCCTGAAACTACTTGCGAGAAAATTGCCGCCTATATTGAGAGCAAATCCTCAGCAAGTGTTTCGATTTCAAAGTTTAATTTTGCCCAGCCTCGTGATGTAGCTTCCTTTAACATAAGTGTTCCAGGTGAAGCTTTTCCAATCATATGTGACCCAGAATTTTGGCTGCCAGATATGATTGTTCTTGAATTTAGGCAAAAAAATCGTGTTAGGCCAATGCCCGTCAGCTTGCCCTCAAATGTAGGGTCTAGCTCTAACAGGGTTTTAAAAAACTAGTTCTGTCCCTTAGTCCTCTTATAGAATATCAGAATGTTAGGGGTCCGTTATCAAAACTTTCTACCTTGTTCTTGAATAGTGCTTCATTTGAGTTTAACATTATTGCCTTCTCAGAGACGTGGTTAAATCCATCAATCTCTGATTGTGAAATTTTGTCAAATGATTTTTTTATCTATCGACAATATCGGCCTACTCGAAGAGGTGGTGGTGTACTGATCGCAGTCAAGACTAGCCACCGTTCGGAATTAATTCCACTAAGTCTGCCTGATGGTGTATAATTTATAGCCGTAAAGGTTTCTTTTCTTTCTTTTTCGTTATATATTACTTACTCCTATATTCCTCCTTCTTCCGATATTCAAGTTTATATGAACCATATAACTTGTATAAAAGATGTTTGTGCCCAATTACAAGACATTGACTCATTGGTTGTTGTAGGTGATTTCAATTTACCAAACATCGCCTGGTCATATCTTAATGGGTCAACCTATCTTGTGCCATCAACACAGCATGACTTTTTAGATCATCTGTTTGATATGTCCTTGTCTCAGATAAATTCAATTCCAAACGATCTTAATAAATTGCTGGATCTTGTCTTTGTCGCTGACAGTACTAATGCTGTAGTTTCTAGGTCCTCCCCTCTATCACTGCCCGAAGATATTTACCATCCTACTCTTGAAATCTCTCTTTCAGTTTCTGAACCTACTTCATCAACCTCTAAAATTCCTAATAAGCCTCGTCGTTATTTTCGTAAAGGAAACTTTAAATTATTAAATCAAATTATTTGTGCAACAGACTGGTCTCCTTTGTTCAATGCGGTTGATTTAGACTTTGCTTTTGCCTTTTTCTACGATTCCATTAATTCTCTCTTAGATATCTGTGTTCCTAATAGCGTAGCTTCTCCCGCGTCACTTAATCCTGCTTGGTACTGCCCTAGACTTTCTAATTTAAAAAATATTAAGTCTAGATGCATCAAAAAGTATAAACGAACTGGTTCGGCTGTTGATTTTTCTAAATATTCAATAGCAAAATCCAACTTTACACTTTTTAACTTTGAGTGCTATAAGAATTATCTTGCCCGGTGCAAAATTCAATTTGCAGAGGACCCTAAACCACTCTATAGCTTTGTAAACTCTAAGCGTAGATCTTCATCATTACCTTCTTCTTTTTTTCTGGGTGACCAAAAGGCTGGCAATGATTCCGCTGCCGTCGACCTATTCGCAGACTTTTTTCAATCAACGTATTCCTCTAACCACTTTACTAACACTTCTTATCCTTATACCATTCCTTCTTCTAACTCGATTTGTGTTCCCTCAATTAGTGAAAGCTCCCTACTTTCGCATTTAAAATCTCTAAAATCCTCATACTCCCCTGGCCCTGACAACATTCCTAGTTGTGTTCTCAAAGAGTGCTGTAGTTCCTTATGCAAACCTTTGCTTAAGATTTTCAATCTATCTCTCGATTCTTCAGTCTTTCCAACTCTTTGGAAAGAGTCCTATATCATTCCTCTTCATAAAAAGGTGGAAAATCTGATATTTCCAGTTACAGAGGCATAGCTAAGCTCTCTGCTATTTCTAAATTATTTGAAGAGATTATAACCTCCACCTTGCAGCATTATTGCAAATCGATTTTATCACCTTTCCAGCATGGGTTTATTAAGCGTCGGTCAACTATGACCAATTTGCTTGAATTTACTTCATTGGTTAATGATGGGTTCCTTAAGAAAAAGCAAACCGATGTCATTTACACCGACTTTAGTAAGGCTTTTGACTCTGTAAACCATGATCTTCTCCTCTATAAGCTTGATCGGTTAGGATTTCCCGCCTCTTTTCTGCTCTGGATTTCGTCCTATTTAAAAAATAGAACGCAGAAAGTTATATTACGTTCAGACACTTCAAAGCCCGTCTCTGTAACGTCCGGTGTACCGCAAGGTAGTCACCTTGGTCCTTTGCTTTTTACTCTTTTTATACTCTGTACCGAAGGTACATAGAGTATATTAAGTTTGTGCAAAAGTATGTAACAGGGAGAAGGAATCGTTTCCGACTCTATAAAGTATATATATTCTTGATCAGCATCAACAGCCGAGTCGATATAGCCATGTCCGTCTGTCCGTCTGTCCGTCTGTCCGTCCGTCCGTCCGTCCGTCTGTCCGTCCGTCCGTATGAACGAAGAGATCTCAGAGATGGTAAGAGATAAAGGTTTGACATGTATGGGACATATATTTCTTATACTTGCAGGCAGATCAAGTTTATTTTCAATTTTTGCCACGCCCCCTCCCGCCCCCGCAATTTGGAAAAAACTTCATATCTCCTACAGTTTTGGAGATAGATCGTTCGTTCCTTCTAGAGATACCTTGTAAACAAAATTATTTATCGATTTGCTGAAGGAATGATAAAGATCGGATGAACGATACTCAAGTTATGGGCAACCCCCTCCCCCCCCGCCAACAACCACAGCTACATACCCTAACCGTTCAACACAGGCAATCTTAGTGCAAGAGAGAAAGAGAGAGAGAGAGAGAAACTTAGAGAGCGCACCGCGTTGTGCGCGGGGTGTTAACTGGCCGTTTGACTCCTGAGCAAATGCTAGTGTAAGGGTACAGAGTATGTTATAGTCGGGCTTGACCGACTTTCTTTCTTGTTATTAATGACCTACCCACAATACTATCTTATTCCCGTATACTTATGTATGCCGATGACGTTAAACTTATTTTATCTTTCAATGACCCGACAGATTCCATTAGATTGCAAGATTATTTAAGCTCCTTGCTGTCTTGGTGCTTGGTTAATCATTTACACCTTAATTGCTCCAAGTGCATGTTTATGACTTTTCATCGTTGCAAACCATCGCTGGCTATTTATACGATTGGCAATGAACCCCTGCAACGAATATCTACAGTCGTTGATCTTGGTATTCTTTTTGACTCCAAATTGAGTTTCAATCCTCATATCTCCCCTATTGTTAATAGGGCAAATGGTGTACTTGGATTCATTAAACGTTGGTCGAAGGAATTTAATGATCCATACACCACAAAGCTCCTGTACACTGCTCTAGTCCGTCCTGTACTTGAATACTGCTCGTCCGTCTGGTGTCCGCAATATAAAAAGCATATCGATCGTATTGAGTCAGTACAACAGCAATTCTTGCTTTTTGCTCTTCGTGGACTAAATTGGGACCCTAACCTTCGTCTGCCATCGTACTCCAGCAGACTCTTGCTTATTAACCTTCCTTCGTTAGCTAATCGTAGAACAGTCCTAGGCGTTTCTTTTCTTCATAAGTTAATCATTAGTGATGTAGATTCTACCGAGCTCTTAGGTCGCCTTAACTTCTCCGTTAAGTTACAATGATCTCTTATCACCTGCTCTCAACAGATCTCTCTCTCTTCTCTCTAAAAAAGTCTCTTTATAATTATCTCCTGGGAAATCTCTGACCACTCCCAGCTGTGAGTAAGGGCATAGCTTGCCGGACTGGCTAAAAAATCCTCCCCCACCGGGTCAGAGATTTTCCGGTTATTTAGTTTTAAGTTTTACGTATAAATTTTTTTATTTTTAATGTTTACTTTTAGATATTTTTCTCTCTATCTCAGTTTTATTTTAATTTATTATATAATCTTATTTTTTTTCCTTTGTTCCTACATAACTATAGGTTTTGGTTTTTTTTTCTCTCTCTCTTTCTCTTTCTCTTTCTCTCTCTCTCACTCTTCTCGATCTCTATATTATTAAAGTTTTTGTTAGCTCTAATAACGTCTCTGACTACAATTGGCTGTGAATAGGGGCATAGCTGGCCGGACGGGCAAATAAAATTCCCCCACCGTGTCGGAGTAGTTATTAGTTTATTTTGTAATTTTATTAGATTTTCTTTGATAGGCTTCATTAGCTCATAAAAATTTTTGTAACGCATATGAATTTTTGTTGACAGCTTTTTTTTGTCAACTCTAAATAAATAAATAAATAAATATATGGGCATTTCCACCAAAAGGTCCACCATGGCCAAAAAATTAAAACTGCTTAAAAACACTCTGTTGTATCAAATTTTTAAGGGGAAACAATTAAATTGAACTAACGTAAGCCAATCATACATTTAATCATAACCCACTTCGAAATATTCGGTTTCACAGCTGCGCTAGCGCGAATTTTCTAATTTGCACATTTTTTTTGATAAAAGTGCCTATAGACTGCACTTACTTTTGCTATCTAAAATCTTTCTGAGGGTACAAAGGGTTATAAAAGAATGCATAAAAAACCATAAGAAACTATATGATTGCAATTAATCGTAAGTTTTTGCTTCGCATTATACAGAAACTACATAAATAAAACAAGAAAGAAAGTCGGTCAAGCCCGACTATAACATACTCTGTACCCTTTCACTCGCATTTGCTCAGGAGTCAAACGGCCAGTTAACACCCCGCGCACAACGCGGTGCGCTCTCTAAATTTCTCTCTCTCTCTCTCTCTCTCTCTCTCTCGCACTAAGATTGCCTGTGTTGAATGGTTAGGGTGTGTTGCTGTGGTTGTTGGTGGGGGGGTGGGTGGTGTTAACTGGCAGTTTTTTGCCCATAACTTGAGTAAAGTTCATCCGATCTTTATCATTCCTTCAGCAAATCGATAAATAATTTTGTTTACAAGGTATCTCTAGAAGGAACGAACGATCTATCTTCAAAACTGTATGAGATATGAAGTTTTTTCCAAATTGCGGGGGCGGGAGGGGGCGTGGAAAAAATTGAAAATAAACTTGATCTGCCTGCAAGTATAACAATTATATGCCCCATACATGTCAAACCTCTATCTCTTACCATCTCTGAGATCTCTTCGTTCATACGGACGGACGGACAGACGGACGGACGGACAGACGGACGGACGGACAGACGGACAGACGGACATGGCTATATCGACTCGGCTGTTAATGCTGATCAAGAATATATATACTTTATGGGGTCGGAAACGATTCCTTCTCTCTGTTACATACTTTTGCACAAACTTAATATACTCTATGTACCTTCGGTACAGAGTATAATGATGAAAAAATGTGTCGCGTTCGCAATGTCACGTATCGAATCAAATTTTAATTTAAAATAAAAAAAATTAACAAAATTTTTCGATCAAATAAATTCTAACATACAGAAAAATTATTCAACAACATTTTAAAATTAGTCGCATTAAATGGTTTTGGCAGATCCTGCTGAGTTTTGCTTTTATATTGATGGTCAAAAACACCATTTCCTTTTTTGTCGCGTGGGAACCGCTCTTTGAATGGGTACTACTAAAGTCGTGCAAATGTATGTAACAGACAGAAGGAATCATTTCCGACCATATAAAGTATATATATTCTTGATCAGCATCAACACCCGAGTCGATATAGCCATGTCCGTCTGTCCGTCCGTCCGTCCCCCTCCACCACAATGAAAAATGTTGAATAACTCCCACAAATTTTGAGATATCGATCTCAAATTTAAAACTTACATTTATATTCGCAACATCTATAAGCCCTCCAATTTTCATCAAGATCGGATGATAAATAGTCGAGTTAAAAAATGTTGCACACTTTTCGGCTGTCCCACCTCAGGCACACAGGAAGGCTATTAAACATTTGTTTCCATGAGTAACGGGTATATCGAAGTCGGTTAGAGCCGACTTTAACTTGCGCTCTCGTTTCTCACTAAATAAAGTGCTTCGAAAGTGCTATAAGTTAAAGTAACAAAAGAAACAAAAAATTATTTCGATTTGACTTCTTTTTCAATTTAAATGCGTACGACTGTCGCGTTCGACATCATGGAAATACCCTTATACATATTACATTTACAAAGGGTTCAAAATTACGTCGGAGCATTTTCACACTGATCTCGCCAATCTACCCATTTACGTAATCGACAAGCCTCAATTATACCTTCATAAGGAATCTGGCTTATGTGACAATTTTCAATATCACTAATGTCATATCGATCGTTAGGTAATACCTTTTTTACACAATATGGGCCTTTATATTTTGAGACGAATTTCTTGTTTGTGCGAATTGTGGTACACTGCTCGCCACTTGAATAGGACACCCTGTATGCTCTCTTTAAAACTGCTCGTAACTCGAAATTGAAATGGTAGAATAACGGTATTTTTTTGCATATTATCTTTGTGCAAGCATTCTTCGCTCTTTCTGGTATATTCCAAGTTTTGGAATAGAACCGTTATAAAGTTGTTGGCACTTTATGTGAGCATTCGCAAAAATTCAATGGAATTTTTGCGCCACTTGAATAGAACATGCATTTTTTTTGGTCGGTATCGTTGACACGTGCACACAAATTTTGGTTTACTTAAACTTTTTGCTTTAATTGAAGTGTATAAATAAAAAAAATAAATAAAATGGGGCGTGGCACTTCGTTATCTGAGTCGGAGAAAGGAAAAATCCAAGCTTACAAGGATTCTGGCCTTTCTATTGCCAAAATAGCAAAAAAAGTCGACAGGAGCCGTCACGCCATAACAAATTTTTTAAATAATGAGGCTTATTATGGTAAAAGCATGAAGGGCCGCACCCACAGTGTGCTTACCATCGCGGACAAGCGACTTATATTAAGAGAAGCTTCCAATTCGCACGACTCTTTGGCCAAGATAAGGGAAAAATGCAACGTTAAAGCAAGTTTGACAACCATGCGTCGTGTTATTAATAATGCTACACACCTGAAGAGACTAAAAATCAAGAAGAAGGCACCTCTTAACCCGGCTCGGAAGTTACAACGCCTTGATTTCGCGCGCGCACATGTCACCTGGACTTCGGAGTGGCAGCGTGTTGTCTTTTCGGACGAAAAAAAGTTTAATTTGGAGGGCCCCGATGGCTACAGCTACTATTTTCATGATCTTCGAAAAGAACCACACCATCTTGATAAGTTGCACAGCAGTGCTGGAGGTATTATGGTATGGGGGGCCATTTCCTATTATGGCACCTGTGAGCTTAAATTTATTCCAACCACCATGAATGCGTTGTGTTATAATGGTATATTGAAAGAGGCCTTTCCACACTTCCAAATTCTTTTTGCAAATCTAAAATGGATTTATCAACATGATAATGCCCCTATACATACGGCCCGGATTGTTAAATCGTATATAGCGAGCCAAAACGTGGAGTTATTAAACTGGCCACCCTATTCACCGGACTTGAATATCATTGAGAATGTGTGGGGATGGCTAAAACGTGAAGTATATGGATCAGGTCAGCAATATTCGAGCGTTCCCGGACTAATTGCAGCTATCAAATTAGCATGGGGCTCGATATCGTTGAATTATTCGGGAAAATTGTATGCATCCCTTCCAGACCGAATGTGTGAGGTTTTGGAGAAAAAAGGAGGCTCAACACACTATTAAAAACTTTTTTTGGTTTAAAAACATGTTAGTAGTTTCTTATTTAAGTAATATTGTTATTTGAAAAGGATTGAAATATTCTTAAATGGTTTTTAGATAAAGTGTCCTATTCAAGTGGTGCAAAATGAAGACTCCAAAATTTGTTACTTATTGGTTAACAATGTTTTTTGTATACTTACAACTTTTGAATAATTTTGTAATTTTCGTCTAATTACTACATTTAAATAAACTTTATAAGAAAACAAAAATTATTTTCCTAGATGGCTTGGTTTAGCAGCAATTAACTATAGAAAATCGACTTTAGAGGTGTCCTATTCAAGTGGCGAGCAGTGTATCAACGTTACTCATAACGACAAGTCAAGTCTCCTTCTGGAAAATTCAAGTGTTCTTTGTGCTTTTTCACATAAGATTTAGGAGCTTTTTTCTGATTATATTCTATTTTTTCTAATGCTTTCTGCCTAATAAATTTTAAATCACACTCAGCATCTAAGTCCGATTTCTCATCTAAATATTCAGTCAATGCATCAACATTACAACCTTTTTGTTGAACACCAAACAATAGAATAGTTGGCATTTCTTCTGTCGTAGAGTAAATCGAGTTATTTGTTGCATATTCGGCATTTATAAGCAGCTTACACCAATCTGAATGACGCACTGGTTCACTTATTTTTGCAAGCATTGTCTTAATGATTCTGTTGACACGTTCCACTTGCCCATTCGCTTGGGGCGAAGCAGTCGCTACTTTTACATACGGTATGTTATTTTTCAGCAAAAATTCACTAAATTTCAATGAAGTTAAACAAGATCCTCTATCACTAACAATTCTGCGGGGACGACTGTAACTCTTAAAGAACTTGGTTAAGCAAGCAATGACCTCCTTAGTGCTAGTTGTATTTGCTGAATACAATTTAACAAATTTTGTGAATCCATCAACGACTACTAAATGGGATGGGAGGGGACCGAAATGGTCGATGTGTAATGTGTCAAATGATATTAGTCGCTTAGGTATACTATCTACTTCCTTTTTTTCCTGAATATACGGGCACTTCTGACTTAAGTTTAATCTTCGTCTCATAGTTATGATCAATAGCTGGAATGCTGGGTAAATCCAAATAATTGGATTCAATCAATCTTAAGATAGTTTTCTTATTTTTCTCACTAAGCTTGGGATTAATATTGTAGACGGAAGTCTCAAAGGAGTCATCAATATTATATAATATATGAACGGTTTATCAATTTCCCAAAGGTCACACGCCTTTCCTACAGGTTCAATGATGTTCGATGTCTCACTATTTTTTAATGGTTCGCGAACACTTAACGATTCTCTATCTGATAGTTCATTCAATGGTTCACTGTTCAATTCTGTTTTATCTTCATTATATTCTTTATTTGAGGTTGCAATGTCAATGTCTGATTTAACTGAAACAATAGATTTTTCTGTTTCAATTCGGATGTTTGATTTTTCTTTTAAAACCAAAATTTCTTTAACAAAAACTAATGCCAATTCATAAGCATTTAAAAAGTCTCGACCAAGAAGTATTTCAGTCGATCAACATTTATCTAGAATAACATAAAACAAAATATATTTCGTAATACTGTGAAATTCAATTTCAACATTAAATTTTCCCAAGGCAAACAAATTCGATCCGTTGACACCACAATATCCTTTTGGTTCTAATTTACGATTAATTAGGCAATTTGCATTATCTGCATCTTTGCATTAAACTTATCGCGCCTATTTATGATGGGAACGGTTAAATCATTACGCTCAATAGGTTCCAACATGGTATTGCCTATTACACCAACCAGTTTCGGGATTCTCTCAGCAGGCTGCGGGCAATCTTTTATCATATGCTTAAGTGAACCGCATCGGAAGCACCATTCCTTCTCGGGTTTTGGTTGTGAGCATGATGAGGCATTATGTCCACGACCAGAGCAACGCACTGCAATTTTGTCTCCTTGTGAAGTCTCCTGCCCACGTGCATTTGTACGTGCACCTCCATGAGTAGCTGAAGATTGAGTTTTGTTGCAAGTCACCATATCTGCGTGACAATTCTTTAAGTTCATCCAACGTTTTCGCTGAGTACAAAATGGCGATACTGGGTGTATGATCACAGAACCCGTCTATGATAAACTGTACTGTCTGCAGCTCGTCAATGCCGGCACGTGAAGCAATCTCCTGCATTTGAAGAATGTATCCTATTATTGTTGTTTTTCCGGGGACATATCGGGTATCTCGCAATAGAATGAGGACTTCGGCCATCGAGTAGTCACGACCAAAAGTTTTTGAAAAATTTGCCTTAAATTCCAAGTAATTATTTGATTGATCGACGCGCAATAACATGTCGGCATCAGTTGCTGGTTTCATTAATAGACACACACAACGAAACTAGAATGTGTCGCTTTTATCAATTGCATTGCACACACGCTCAAATCCATGTATCCAGTTATTTGCATCGCCTAACACTGAAGCATCGTATGCAGGAACTGTATGTACAACATCTCGTACTCCTCCTTCGGATATCGATTCGTTTTTCAATATGGCCGCCAGCTATTGTTTTTTCTGGGCCACTCTAAGGGCCGTTTTCTCATGTTGGTGTTTTTGCAAATCTAGGTGGATTTGCTTTGCTCATGTTCAATGCTAACCATCTAGATGAATTTCGTAGCAATCTACTTCACCCTCATTGATTTCAAAACCATCTTGTTATGAACCGACTTTTTTTCTGAGTCCATCTATCGGTTGCCGGCTAGCTAACGGCTGGCTCAGGGGTGAGCACGACCCCGATATATGGACAATCGGATAACAAAAAAATTTATATTTTATTTCTTTCTTTAGGAATTTTCTACGGTCACTTCCCTTTACGTTTCTGCTCCGGATCTATTTGGGCAAGTAGATGTTATACTTCGCCAGTGGCGTCGCCCTCCCTACCATTAGTTGGCTGCCACATGGTTGTCGACCAACTCCCTAATCACCTCACTTCCGCCTTATGCTAAGTCCTTCTCACCCTATGCTAAATTCTCTAACCCGTCATGGTTCTCTTATCACTTTCAAACATATATATATTTTAACAAAATTTTAACAGCTACACACATCTTCACAATTCCTAACCTGGGTACCACAGGGACGTATACACGGTAAGTACATAAATAATAAATAAATAAATAAATAGTTGATAAATACTTAGAGCTATGGAATATTTTAAGATTTGCGCATATTAAATAAATAGGTAAATTTAAAAGTTAAATGGAGTGTTTTTTATATGGTTGTATATATGGTTTTAAGGTGTCTCTTCTCTTTTTTTTTTTTTTGGACTTGTATTTTTGTCTTCTAAAGTGATCCTCCTGCAGCCTGCTATGTATTATAGCTGAAGACCCGACAGCCTTTCCACCACTGCTGATTCTCCTTTTATATTTATGTATATAAAATAAAATAGAGGGTATAAAAACCTGGGCCACCTGGAGGTGGTGGCCAATCCTTCCCCCGGTGACCTGTCGTCTCTGTTGCCTGCCTGGTCTTCCTCGTCTCGATTACTACCGGCTACACCTGCACAAACACACTTGTTAACACTTGTTAATAACTTGCACCTCTTCGCTTCCATCAGCTTTCTCACCGAGCCGGGAAATCGTTCACTTTTAAATTTAAAATTTATTGTCGTGGAAATTTAGCCGCTGGATACCGATATATATATTTTCGCTTAATTTAAATTTTTCTTCGATTTATTCCTCTCGACTTTGAATGCCCTTGAAAGCGACTGATTCTTGATCTCCTCTTTTCTTTGGTTTCGACCTCAGTTCCGGACTCCCTGTGAACCGCCTAATTGAAAAGTTGGGAAATTTTCTACCCCCACAGGAACTATTAGACCCCTTATTTCCCTATGACTCACGACCTTCCCCAAGCCATCGCTACACCGATCTACCGATAGAAATCCATCCATTGCGCATCTCTAACAATAGTGATGACTCGTGAGTTTGTTTTGTTTATATATGTTTTTTTAATACAATATTAGTCCGTAACAATCTACATGCTAATGCAAATTAAGTATTTTTATGTATCCGCGCATATGGCCACACTGATAAATATTTGAAAACAAAAAAACAACTGCTGCTAAAAACAGTAAAATCAGAATTGTTATTAACTAAACCAAAAATGGAAAATATTGGATGTGCCTTTAATATACAAGAACACCTGCAGACATTGCTGAAATTACAGATGCAAATTCTGATTCCCCTAGTTCATTGCTTAAACTAAGTTTACACATCCAAATAATTTGGCTAAATTTTGATAAAAATAGACATGATTAAAGATTTTACAGGATTAAAAATTTAAACTGTGGTTCCATACGCAAATAATTTGATCAAATATGGCAGAAAAGTTCCACAATTTGGCATATATAGCCCAATTTTCATGAAAATTTGTCCAAATTATTTGCCTGTATGAACATAGCATTCGACCTACTGCTTAATCTCCCATCATAGTAACAAGTCGTTCCAAATAAAAAACCTTCTCCTCCTCTGTAAAATTCTTGCTTTAAGGGCGGTATCCACGGGTCGCAGAAAATTTCTTGTGAAAAAGTTGATATTCCGCAGATTCTTAACAGAGTCTGCTAAGCCTATGTTAATAACACGATAACAAAATTTACTCTGTCGATAAACGTTTCAAAGAAACCTTGCGCTGCTCTGGCGCTGTTAAATATGCCCGCGAACTTATAAACAACAACACCATGCAGGATTCATAATCATGAATATAACATATTTAATGTGTGTAAGAGTATAGTTGTTGACTTTATTTATATACAGTTTGATGTTTTATTATGTGTTTTTATAATGTTTTTAGTCGGTAGCACTTAAAATTACAATTTGGCTTCTCACTCTGTCAATCGCTCGATCTAGACTGCCCGCTGCAAGCGTCGTCTGTTCTGCTCAAAGCCAAAACCCACCCTGCTTATGCTCTCTGAGAGTGAGAGAGTGCGAGAGTGAACTCCTGAGAGCGACCAATAGAGAGTAAGCAAGTCTCGCCTACTACATGTGCTATTTTAATATATTTTTATTATTAAATGAAATTAATAATAAATTAATTGTTATCATTATGATAGTTCTTAATGAACACCTCGCACTTGGCTGTCACGGCAAAGATTTCGTTCACATCGATTGGAAAGTACTTCGTAAAGTTATTGAGCAGCCGCTCGTGCTCATTGATCGCGGCAGTAAAACGGCCACAAACCAAATGCCCGCTCCCAGTTCAGTGGACAGCGAAGTGCTGGCCTCCTATCAAGCGGTAATATAGCGGAAAATGCAGTCACAATTGACCCCCTGAAGGTAACCGAGCAAAAGCGGATCGGGCAATGAGTATGTGCCGATCAATGCCAGTTATATCAAGGTAAGAAATGGGCGAACCAAACTTAAACTTCATAAATCAATTCCATTTCTTAACGTTTCCCTGACAGGGCCCCGACTACGTGGCCAAGTGCTATGTGACCACCCAGGGACCGCTGCCCAATACCATTTTCGAGTTCAGCGGAGCTATATACGCCGCCAAGTCACACATGCTACATCAGTACATCCAGATCATCATGCTGACCTGACCAACTTTACAGAGGCAAATCGCCAGAAATGCGCAAATTACTTTCTAATCAAGATGAACGAAATCTTTGCCGTGGCAGCCAAGTGCGAGGTGCCATTTTAAGGAAAATGTCGGAAGAGGCAGTTACCAACGTTCACTGCGCTAATACTGCAGATTGTCAAAAGTCATAATGATAAGAACAATTAATTTATTATTAATTTCATTTAATAATAAAAATATATTAAAATAGCACATTAAATATGTTATATTCAAAATCCTGAAATGTGTTGTTGTTTATAAGTTCGCGGGCATATTTAACGGTGCCAGAGCAGCGCAAGGTTTCTTTGAAACGTTTATCGACAGAGTAAATTGTGTTATCGTGCTATTAACATAGGCTTAGCAGACTCTGTTAAGAATCTGCGGAATATCAACTTTTTCACAAGAAATTTTTTGGCGACCCGTGGATACCGCCCTTTAGTTTTTAAAATTTTCGCACAATAAACGAGAGCGTAAGTTAAAGTCGGCTCAAACCGACTTGGATATACCCGTTACTCATGGAAACAAATGTTTAATAGCCTTCCTGAGTGCCTGAGGTGTGACAGCCGAAAAGTATGCAACATTTTTTTAGCTCGAATATTTTTCATCCGATCTTGAAAATCAGGGCTTATTGATGTTGCGAATATAAATGTAAGTTTTAAATTTGAGATCGATATCTCAAAAATTGTGGGAGTTATTAAACATTTTTTATTGTGGGGACGGGAGTGGGCGTGGCAAAAATTTGAAATAAACTTGATCTGCGTGCAGACAATAGGAGTCTGCATTTCAAATTTGGTTGCTCTAGCTCTTCTTGTCTCTGAGATCTAGGTGTTCATACAGACAGACGGACGGACGGACAGACGGACATGGCTATATCGACTCGGCTGCTGTTGCTGATCAAGAATATATATACTTTATATGGTCGGAAATGATTCCTTCTGCCTGTTACATACATTTGCTCGACTTTAGTATACCTTTTTACTCTACGAGTAACGGGTATAAACAGACAATTATCAGCCGAGTGCAGAGGTGCTGCCAACCTAGTATTATACCTAGTATTATAAATGCCCGAATATATAATCAACCTACATGAGACATCAAATTGCACAAAAACCATCCAGTTGCAAAATCTACATGGATTTCGATTTGAGCAAAAACATGAACATGAGAAAACGGCCCTAAGTGCTGCGTCCAAAAATTTTTCTTCTTGCAAGGTTTTCAACTGCTGCTGTTCGGAAAATGTTTGATTTGATGAATCCCCAATCGCGTGGCCTGCTATGGCACCTTCCTCCTTCTCCTGGCGAGCATCTGAAGATTTCGGCATTACTGTTTCAGTTGTCTTCAGGTTCCATTGGTCGGAAAGTCAATGTTATTGGCAATGAACCATTTCACTAAGTTTTTCTTCCCCATTATTTGGCTTTCGTTTTCAATATTGGCGTCTACAAAATGTGTACACTTTTTTTTTGGGAAAATTTATTATTATATTGTTATTTATTATATTAAAATTGTCGAGATGTTTGTAACGCATAGAAGGAAGTAAGTATATAAATTCTTGATCAGCATGAAGAGCTGAGTTGATATAGCCATGTCCGTCTGTTTCTATGCTATCTCCTCCGTCAGTTTTAAAGCAATCTTAACCAAACTTTGCATGAAGTCTTTTGATACAAATACGCTGCACATTTGTCGGAACCGGCCAGATCGGATGGTTATATCATATAGCTGCCGTAGGAACCATTGTTCGAAAATGTTGTTTTAGTGAGAAAAATTTTGTTATCTTCAACGCAAACGTCCCCAAACCTCGTACTTATAAGTTTTTTTTGCTTTCACATATTTCCACCAAGTTTGATAGGACGACTATATAGTATAGCCTTGTCAAAAATATTTACATTTGGCCGAATGTATATATTTCTGTCAGTGGAATCAGGCTACTAATTTATATAAATCATACAAGCTACAAGGGTATATAAACTTCGGTCGAGCTGAAGTTACCTTTCCTATATTTTTTTATTATTCTTTCGAATTGTTTATAATTTCAATAAATTATAATAGGGAAAGCATCGACCAGATGTCCAGAGCGAAATTTTCTTGGCTCTTATAAAGGAGCATAAGGACTTAGCCCGGAATTTCACAAAGGGCGTGATATGGCTGCAGCCTGGAACAAACTGACCATGAATTTGGCCAACCTTTCCTCCGATTGATTTAATTAAATAGAGCTGGGCCCAAGGTACTTTTCAAGTAGCAGGAACATTACCCACAGAATTTTGCCTAGATGTATCATTTTGCTTACCTCTTCGTTTGCCGTACTCTTGTTACTATACAGCAGCTAGAGTTGCAAGGTTTCATTTTTAATTTGGCGGCTGGCAAATTACAATTTTTACTGTTTGAATTAAAAAAACATTCAACTCTGTTGAAGAAAATTAAGATTATTTTGTTTAAAAAAGAACTAACCAAATACTTTACATTTAAAAATATTAATAAAATCGCATGAAAAGGCTTACTTTAATTTGCCCTTGCGGGGTGTCTACCCTACGCATTCAAGTTCGAAAGGGTTTGTGTACAAGCTTAAAAAATGAAATCACTCGAAGTTCTGTGGCATGGCGAAAATTTTCGCGCGATTTGACAAATCGCTAGAAGCCAAATCGCTAGTGAATTCTGTGGCACCCCTGAAAATTTTTTACGAGCCTCAGAAGCGTTTTCTCCAAAGCAACCAACAGGAAGTACAGATGATTCAATAATCTGCGCACCGTGAACTTAAATCTTGTGTACCGTAGCGGTCATTGGATACCATGGATATTTTCTCATCTTTTGGACTAGCACCGCAAATTGGACATGATTGGGTGGAGCTTGTCATGGTTATAGTATTTAATACTTTGCCATCTATTACTACGTTTATACGCCAGCTATTTGCAAATATAAATAATTTGTAAATAACTAACTCACTGTTTATACGCTAAATACCATACGTAAATAAATCTATTTTTTAGTGCTGCCGGACTGCCATCAAGCAGTTTCATTGCCTTATTTTCTTTCATTAGTCCAAGAAGTACCTTGGTATCCGCCTTGGTTCAATTGCAAACAAGCGTTGCAAGTTTATATCTTCAACATTTCCCTTTTTCCTTCGCCTGCAGTCGATTTGAATGTCAATTACAATATAGCAGTGTTACCATATAGTTAAGAACAGCAAAATCACTGCTACTAATCAGGAATTATTTTCGTGACTTAGCTATTTGCAAATAACGAATTAACTCAGTGTTTATACGCAATAATTTGTCACTCACAAAATTGTTATTTGCTTCCTTACCTTCCTTCACCTCAGCTATGAAGCTTGGATAGCTGTTGCAATTCTTTTCAATATTCATTAATCGAATTATGTTATATTGTTGCTTGGAAAACGAATTTTCAATAATAATGGCTAAGGCCTCATCAAGTGACAGTAAAATTGGCTGTTTTCGTGAAAGTGTTCCGTGAATTTTGATTTGCTGGGTGTATGTTGCTTTTAAGAATTAGTGAAATGTCTTTATCTGCAGACTTCTTTGCAGAAATGGCAGCCGCATGTATTTCGTTTTAAGCGCGATCCTGCTTCTTTATAAGCTAGAAGAGGCCGTCCTCTTTTATTTCCAGCATTGCCCTTTTTGAGTACAGCTTGGTACGGAGATACCCGCGAAATACCCGCGAAATCAAAAACTCCATATAAAAAAAATGATTCGCAAGCATATTTTTCGTTGTCACGTATTGGCGCGGTGTTTAAATATTAGTAATAAATGCGCAACTTTTCATTGGTGTAGAAGTTGGCCCTAATTGATGTAATAAAAGAGAAAATTGTGCTGTGGCAGCATTATGATGGCGGCTTGTCAAAAATCATCTGGGAAGTAAAGGTGCTGCCCTTGAAAAGGATGGTAGAAATTGTAATTATTGAGTTGAATTACGTACAGTGCCGCTCAACTGAATAGGTTTGACTTTTCTTTTAGTTTTGAAACGTATCTCTGTAACAAGCACTCCGATTTAAGCGAAATAAATTTTGTTGTAAAAAGAAATCAATCATTTGTGAAATAGCAAAGTTTCTGTTCTGTTAGTTTTGTTTTTACATAATTTTTATTATTTTTTCAAAAACATAGCAAACAATCTCATTTTTTTTGGCTCAACTGTATTGGTTTGACACTTTTGACTCACTTTTTAATTGACTGCGTTATTGAAAAGAGTTGAATTCTTTTGTATTTCAAAATTTAAAGCAACTGCTATCAGTTTTCTGTAAAGTGGGCCGCGGAAAACATTTAACCGATTTTCTAAAAGGTCAAATAAAAGGCTATATTGAATCTGGCTTAAAACACTATGAAATAGCCAAGAAAATCGGTCGAAGTCAAAACGTTGTGAGTAATTTTCTCCGTAATGAAGCAGACTATGGAAAAAAAATGAATGGAGGAAAAAAATATGCAACAACAGCAACCGAGAGGCGACTTATCCTACGAACTGCCTTAAATTCCCACCTTTCTCCTGGAAAAATTAGGGAAGAATGCGGCGTAAATGCTTGTGTGGCCACGGTAAAAAAAAATTATTAGAAGCGCCAAACACTTGAAGAGATTGAAAATAAAAAAAAAAACACCTCTCAATGATGCTCGTAAGGAAGCACGACAACGATTTGCCCGAGAACACATGATGGAACAAGGAGTGGAAGACGGAGGTCTTCTCCGACGAAAAGAAGTTCAACCTCGATGGACCGGATGGCTATAATTACTATTTCCACGTCATCACTCTTGTGCAGGTGGAGTAATGGTGTGGGGAGTCGTATCGTTTTATGGAACATGCGAGCTCCAATTTGTCACCTCGAAGATGAGGATGAAGATGACAACGCTCCCATCCACACCGCTCGGATTGTAAAACAGTGGATTAAAGACCAAAACGTCAAATTGCTCGAGTGGCCGCCTTACTCCCCTGACATTAACATTATCGAGAACATTTGGGCACTTTTGTCCAGAAGAGTATACGAAGGAGGAAGACAATTTAGTGACTCTGGGAACCTAGTTGAAGCAATTAAAAAAGTCTGGTCAACAATTTCACTAAATGAAATAGAAAACTATTATGATTATTTACCAACCGTATGTTTGAAATAATTAAGAGCAAGGGTGGGCATTCCAAATACTAAATAATGCTAAAACAGTGTCCGTTATTATTTAAGTTACCCAGTGCCTTGAAAATTTGCTTTATATACTTATGTTTAATAGTTTTAGTAGTCAAACCTATTCAGTTGAGCCCAAAAAATGGATTGTTGAAGCTAAAAATAGTTTCGTTTATAGCACTGTTTGAATGCAATTCTGCACTCAGACTTATTGGTCACTGTGTTAGCAATGCGGAGGAAATCTCTCTCAGTAACATTGTAAGACCATTGGGGGACACACACACGTACAAAGGCCACAGAAAGCGAGGCTCTGGCTCGTTGTGTCGGTTTTTGCTGTTGAATCGCATTGGAGTTCCCAAGCGATTATGGCATCTCAGGCATGAGGAGGGAGTTGTTTTCTGATTGTGGTACCAGGTGAAGACCGCTGATGATATGGTAGAGATACCATTGAAACAGCTGTGCGGTCAACTAACCTCCTTTGTGGTGTGGTGTCTCCCTGTTTTAAAGTTATGTACCAACATAGCGAGACCTAGACCCGTCAAAAACTTGAAGATTTTTATACCCGTTACTCGTAGAGTAAAAGGGTATACCAAAGTCGTGCAAATGTATGTAACAGGCAGAAGGAATCGTTTCCGACCATCTAAAGTATATATATTCTTGATCAGCATCAACAGCCGAGTCGATATAGCCATGTGCGTCTGTCCGTCCATCCGTCTGTCTGTATGAACACCTAGATCTCAGAGACTAGAAGAGCTAGAGCAACCAAATTGGAAATGTAGACTCCTATTGTCTGCACGCAGATCAAGTTTAATTCAAATTTTTGCCGCGCCCCCCCCCCCGCCACCACAATAAAAAAAGTTGAATACCTCCCACAATTTTTGAGATATCGATCTCAAATTGAAAACTTACATTTATATTCGCAACATCTATAAGCCCTCAAGTTTTCATCAAGATCGGATGATAAATAGCCGAGTTAAAAAAATGTTGCATACTTTTCGGCTGTCTCGCCTCAGACGCACAGGAAGGTTATAAAACGTTTCTTTCCATGAGTAACGGGTATTTCGAAGTAGGTTAGAGCCGACTTTAACTTACGCTCTCGTTTGCTATGTTTTTGAAAAAATAATAAAAATTATATAAAACGAGAGCGTAAGTTAAAGTCGGCTCTAACCGACTTCGATATACCCGTTACTCATGGAAATAAATGTTTAATTGCCTTCCTGAGTGCCTGAGGTGTGACAGCCGAAAAGTATGCAACATTTTTTTAGCTCGAATATTTTTCATCCGATCTTGAAAATTTCAGGGCTTTTAGATGTTGCGAACATAGATGTAAGTTTTAAATTTCAGATCGATATCTTACAAATTGTGGGGGCGGCGGTGGGCGTGGCAAAAATTTGAAATAAACTTGATCTGCGTGCAGACAATAGGAGCCTAGATTTCAAATTTGGTTGCTCTAGCTCTTCTAGTCTAGTCTAGATCTAGGTGTTCATACAGACAGACGGACAGACGGACATGGATATATCGATTCAGCTGTTGATGCTGATCAAGAATATATATACTTCATATGGTCGGAAATGATTCCTTCTGCCTGTTACATACATTTGCACGACTTTAGTATACACTTTTACTCTACGAGTAACGGGTATAAACGAAAGCGTAAGTTAAAGTCGGCTCAAACCGACTTCGATATACCCGTTACTCATGGAAACAAATGTTTAATAGCCTTCCTGTATGCCTGAGGTGGGTCAGCCGAAAAGTATGCAACATTTTTTAACTCGGCTATTTATTATTATATCTTGATGAAAATTTCAGGGCTTATAGATGTTGCGAATATAAATCTACGTTTTGAATTTGAGATCGATATCTCAAAAATTGTGGGAGTTATTCAACATTTTCTATTGTGGGGGCGTGGGTGGGCGTGGCAAAAATTTGAAATAAACTTGATCTGCGTGCAGACAATAGGAGTCTACATTTCAAAATTGGTTGCTCTTGTAGCTCTTCTCTTCTAGTCTCTGAGATCTAGGTGTTCATACAGACAGACGGACGGACGGACAGACAGACATGGCTATATCGATTCGGCTGTTGATGCTGATCAAGAATATATATACTTCATATGGTCGGAAATGATTCCTTCTGCCTGTTACATACATTTGCACGACTTTAGTATACTCTTTTACTCTACGAGTACCGGGTATAAAAAGTCAAACCTATTCAGTTGAGCGGCACTGTAATTGACAATAGTTTGTATTTTCTAGGAGACCATTGCAACGCGGCTTTGGCTTCGTTAAAGGACAGTTTGCGCTGCCGGCGTGCTGAGCACGCCAAGAGTGGAAGCGATGGTGGCGTACCCATCGCAACTCAAGAAGGCAGCGATGTGGAGTGGGGTCAGCTCCACATATGTCTTTATTGCCAGACTTGTCGGCGTTAATTCTCTTTTACAGAACCTACAGCTCCTTGTACGTGATGGCTGATGATGAGGAACTTTAGCCCAGCTCTAAGTGATTCATTTGTGGACGACGGCGATTTTGTATGTCGAACGATGAGCTGCACAACTTAGCAATGGTCGGACTCTGGGACTTCTTTGTCACCGCAAGCTGTAGACCACATCTATAAGTAAATGATATATGCCATGGCCCAAACAGTTGATTCAGTCCCTTCCCTAGTTGTGTCTATGAAACACAACTTGTGGTATAAGGAACCATTTGCCTATTAAAAATAAAGGTCACGATGGTCCTAAACACCATTTAACTATTTCCAAAAAAGGATTAACCAAATTCTGTCGAAACCTAGGTGCCTTCACTACCGACTTTTACAAATCACAGAAAGCTATTGTATCAACTATTGCATCATTGGATGAATCCATAATTATACGCTGTTAATTAATTTAAACGTTCCCGCCAAGTTGAATTTGTAAACAAAACAACTAGAGATTAGCGCCTTTTTTCGCACTTGCTATCGGCGAAATATTGTGCAGAGATTTCGAGATATATATTCTTGATCAGCATGACGTGCTGAGTTGATATACTTGTTGGCCGCTTTCTCGTCCAGGTAAATTGAGATAGATGGATCTTCACTTGATCCGTTCAAATTCTTGACCTTCCAGAGTTGGTGTCAGGTGTGAAGGAAAATGCGTCGCTTCACGTTACAAAGTTGCTTTATTTGTGGCTTCGTGCCGATGTTCGCTCTGTGGCGGTTCTATGCTTACTGATTAATAGCCTATTTCCACTGGCTTCATTTCTTATCATTTTCATTTCTAAAAATGATGCTGTTTCCATTGACAAATCTTCATCATTTTGATATTCGCAATGCCACGTTGACAAAAACAGCTGAATGGTTTGATTTAAACAACAGGCGCCACTTTCAAACTCACGGGGAGTTTTTGCAATATTTACCCAAAAAAAGACATACCCGGCAGGAGAGCAATTACCATGGGCGAACGCATTGTTAACGCCCTGAATAATCAGCAGAAAGCTAAATACACAACTTATTTTGACTAAATTATATTATAAACAAAATTGCGCCTTATTTTTAAATTCAAATCAATAGTTTATTGGTGATGACACTTTCTATTTCCAGCGAGTAACGAGTAGTGCCAGAGAACAGCGAGTACTTTTTAAAAAAATACCAAATTCCTTCGTGGGGAATGCCATCATTTTTGAGAAATGAAGGAAATGAAGGGCAAAATGCAACAACAATTTGTATGGAAGAAATGATATCATTTTCTTCATTTCTTGTCATTTCAAGAAATGAAGCTTCATTTCTTTGGTGGAAATAGGCTATAAGTTATATTTTACAAAGGTCTAATGAAGTAGAGAGAGTAATGCGTAGGATAAAGAGAGAGAATACAATGAGAGCAAGCCTGGCATTGCCAGCCTGTGGTAAATTCATACAATGATAGTGAGCAACTTAGAGAATAGTAATCGACCTAAATATAAATTCAAAGGTAAACAGAAATTCAAATTCAAAGAGGTGTTCTCCTCCAACATAATCCCCGCGTTGAAAGGCGCAACTTTCAAGGACTAATTGCTTTGCGGGATAGGAAGGGGTGCCAGCTTGTGGATCGGCCGACGAAAAATGCTCTTAGTGGTTCTGACGTCTGCAACCCGGATCCGTCCGTCCTTTCCAGGAATGGCTGCCACGACTCTGGCTAATAACCATTGTTGTGGCGGTGTGTTGTCTTCATGTATGATTACAAGTTGACTCTCAGAAATGTTTGGCTGCTCCTTTGTCCATTTTCCTCGCTGTTGAAGGGTATGAAGATAGTCTCGCTGCCACAATGCCCAGAAGTGTTGTTTCAGATCCGTAATCCTCTGCCACCGGTCTAGGTATCTGAGTCCCTTCTCGGGATTGTCGCTGGTGTGGAAAAGAAGCTCTTCAGGGACGCTTGTCAACGGAGCTCCAATTAAAAGATGTGCGGGCGTGACTGCGCTCGTGTCACTTGGGTCGTCTGTTGCTGGTGAGATCGGCCTGGAGTTCAGTATGGCTTCGACGTCGATAAATAACGATTGAAGCTCTTCAGTAAAAAGGCGTTTGTTGACAGTTCCGAAACTATTTCGATATGAACTGCCTTCGAGGAGAAGCAAACAAATATGGCGCAGTACGATTTGTAGGGTGGTTTGCCTCTGATTCGATAAGTTGTCAAAAATGGGCCGCGCACTGGATCTGCAGGTAAATCTCCCATTATTTGTTGCACAAAGCGTGGTTTGTAGTGAAAGCAAACTGTGCAGTCACGAACCTCCTTCCTGATCAATGTCCTTGCATTGATTACCCACAGTTTCTCTCGAAGTAATGAAAGAAGAATCTTGGGGCCTGCATGTAGGTTTGTCCTATGTAGGAACTCAATATATAGTTTTGTGAAACGATGGTTCTGGGGTAGCAAAGCCTGAAACTTTGCTTCATATGGTATCTCTGCCTGCGCTAACCTACCACCAACTCTCATCACACACACTTTAGCATCGCTTAGGGTCATTTCATGTACGAATGGCGAAAGCCGTTGTAAGCTAGGCTGTAAAATCTTGTTTTTCCCTAAGGCTGCTAGCTCTGCTGCATATTGCTGAATTCTTGAGATAATTCTCCAAAAGGTTTGATTCAATTCTAAGGTAGGTATATGAATTACGCCTTCTGGTGTTAGAGTGATGTCCGGTTTGACTTTATTAACGCTGCGATTCATATACGATAGGATGCGTAGGATCCGTGTGTAGGAGGAACAATTGTCGATAATTTGATTCAATGTTGACGGCATCTGCGTTCCGTCTAGAGTTTTACAGACAAATGTAGCTTTCGTACGAACTTTTATAGGCGACGGGAGTGGCTCAATTGGTTCTTGCCATTTTTCAGCTGAATGACGCAGAAATTCTGGCCCAGTTAGCCAATTATTGCAGAGAAGATCCTTTGCGCGACATCCTCTGGACACAATATCGGCTGGATTCTTTGCTGAGGGGACATGTTGCCAAGTAATGTCGCCTTTGGTTTGTCGGAGCTCGGAAACCCTGTTGGCCACAAAACAATTGAGCTTGGATGCGTGCATTTTCATCCACTGGAGTACAATTCTCGAATCCGTCCAGAAATAGATGTGTTTTACATATTTGTCCAATTTTGTAGCGAATTTCTGCCATGTTTGGTTGAGCAGCACTGCCGCGCAAAGTGCGAGTCTAGGGATTGATGGTACCTTGGTGGGTGCTACTTTGGACTTTGCGACAAGCAAATTAACTTGAACTCCAGTTGAAGTCTCCGTTCGCTCGTTCGGATGCGTCGGAAAATCCATGTATTTCCGATTTGGAAGTAAGGGATGTGTGGACAAATCGTGGGATCTGTAGATGCGAAAGATCCTGGAGTAGCTCTTTCCAACGTATGAGTGCATCCCACTCGAGCCCCTTTAGTGTCAGATCCTGCAATAAAATTTTACTGCGAATAATTACAGGCCTGATGAATCCAATGAGATCAAACATTCGTGCATCGACAGACAATATTGATCGACGAGTATAAGGCTCAGCAGATTGAAACTTGAATCGAAAGACAAAGACATCTAAATTCGGCTGCCATTCAATTCCGAGCGGATTTGTAACATCTTGGTCCTCGAGCTTGATGAATACTTCGTCTTCGGACGTTGCAATGATTTGAGGAGAATTGCTGCTGAATTTTGTGAGATGCAAGCCTGCCTTGGCCAACAGTCTTACGATGTCATCCTTTTTATGATGCAGTTCTTCGATTTCATCTGCGCCAGTCAGCAAGTCATCGACGTATAAGTTACTGCGCAATGTTGCTGCACCTACTGGATGTTCCTGTTCGTGTTCATCAGCGATATGGAAAAGTGCTCTTATGGCGAGATATGGAGCTGCAGACATCCCGTAGGTAATTGTGTTTAATTCGTATGTCTGGATCTCATTTTCTGTATCAGATCTCCATAAGATTAGTTGAAACCGTCTGTCGTCCTTGTGCATAACAAATTGCCGGTACATCTTCGCGATGTCTCCAGTAAGTGCGTATCTGTTTAGACGGAATCTCAAAAATGTTGTTATTTAGTCTTGTTGAATTGTAGGTCCAACTGTCAATAGTTCATTCAATGATTGGTCAGAACTTGTTTTTGCCGAGGCATCGAATACGACGCGCAGCTGTGTTGTAAGAGACTCTGGTCTTAAAACACAGTGATGTGGGATGTAGAAGTGAGGTTTATTGACATCTACATTCTTTGCAAGGGACATATGTCTTAGAGATTCATATTCATTCATGAATTGTACATATGCCTTCTTTAGTTGATCGTCACGATCAAGTCTACGTTCGAGTGATTTAAATCTTGTCTGTGCATTCCTGTGTGAGTTTCCAGTTCCATTAGGAGTCACCTTGAATGGCAACCTCACCTGTATCCTGCCATCTTGTCTAGTGATGACAGTATCACGAAAATGATCTTCAGCGAGCTGCTCTTCTTCTGAGTATTTTGTCGGATTTGTTGTGTAGTCTTCAATTTCCCAAAATCGATTTAGTGACGACTGGAGAGTATCCTCTTTTTGTGTAAAATGGCATCGTTGGGGCTGCATTGCCTTGCAGCAACCAAGATTTCCGCCAACAATCCATCCGTATGCAGTGTTCAGAAGGATAGGCATGCCTTCGCCCAATGTCATCTTGCCTTCTCTAATGGCATGAAAAAACCCTTCCGTATTGATAAGAAGATGTATTTTATTAGGCTGAAAGAATTGAGGATCAGCTAACTCTACATTGGGTGGGAAGTTCAAGCATGATATGTCGTATCTTTGTGCAGGCTGCGTCGCACAAATTTTCTTAATCACCGAAAATGTTGAGGACCATTCAAAATTCGAAACGCGAGATTTCAGTGTTGCAGAAACATTGAAGTTGGTGGTTTGCCTGCCATCAGATATGCCACTTACTTCCTGATGCACTCGGCGCTTCTCGAGGTGCAACCTTTTTGCAGTTTCTTCGGTTATAAAACTTACCTCTGAGCACGAGTCTAATAGTGCTCGAAGTACGTGCCACTGGCCACTCTTGTCTCTGATATGAACTAGAGCAGTCGGAAGAATGCCTTGTCTAGCAGTACGCGCAAGTAAGGTACTACTATTCAGTTGTGGAGGATTTGATGATGTGACCCCATGAGAAATCGTGTGTGTTGTGTTTGTACTTGGTGCGTGTACAAAGCTGTGCAAAAGGGTGTGATGCGCTGATCCACAAACTCTGCATCGTGATTTAGACTGACAGTTGTTTACCCTGTGTCCCTTGTTGAGACAGTTAAAGCAAACTGCAGCATTGCGTATTGCATCGTTGCGTTGTTGTAGAGATAATTCGATAAAAGCTTTGCACCGACCTATATGGTGCCCATTTGATTGGCAGTGTATGCATTCTGCTGCCATGCTTACAAAGGTCTTTGAGCCCGATGGCTGCTAACTCCTTTGAGTCGAGTTGGCTGTTCTGGTTGAGACGCCCTATGTCCTTCCAGAAATTGACAGCGGCGATTCAGGATATTGCAACAATCCTCCCATGTAGAAAGTTTTTCATAACTTTGCTTCTCATCGTACTTTGCACTCAGCAGATCCGTTCGAGAGCAATGATCCCAGAATGGCGGACGCATTGTCTATGAGCCTTTGCAATGTCATCGCTTCCGGATGCTTCATTGCAGGCAGACCAAAAAGACTTGATATACAATCTTGAAAAATGAGAACGTTGTTGTCGTAGCGCACATCCAATCGTTCTATTGCCTTTGGATAGTTGTCATCTGTTATCTGGAAAGATTGCACGACTTCTAGTGCAGATCCTGACAGACAACTCAACAGATAATTGAATTTATCTATCGTGGGTATATGAGGGTCGCTGTGTACTAAATTGTCGAATGAACTTTTAAACCGTTTAATAGTTGCGTATTTGCCGTCGAAGTTAGGCAATCTAAGTTTTGGCAATCTATTCGTGTGAATAACTCCTGGACTTGTAGTGTTGTTTAAGTCGTCTGCTCCACATTGTTCATTTGGTGGGCGCTTCTTCTGTATAAGTGATGTGAGGCTAGCCTTAGCCGCAATGAATTGTTCCTCTTGATTTGCTCGTTCGCTATCTATGCACCATAAATTTTCTATTTGTGTCTGAATTTGAGTTAGCTGACGGTAGTGGGATTCTAGAATCTGGAGTCTACAAGTCAGCACGTCTGCATCCTCGCGAATTCCACTTGACTTTACCCTATCATGAATGTTTTTAATGTGTTTCTCAAACAGGGTCCGTTGGGAGCGAAGACTAACCAATTTTGCTTCATTTGTCACTGTTTGACTTGTCGAGGTTTGGTTTTTATACCCTGTTCCCATTAACAATGGGAAAAGGGGATCATGAAGTTGTGCAAATGTATGTAACAGGCAGAAGGAAGCTTCTCCGACCCTATAAAGTATATATATTCTTGATCAGCATCAACAGTCGAGTCGATATAGCCATGTCCGTCTGTCTGTATGAACGCGTCGATCTCAGAGACTATAAGAGATAGAGACACAAATTTTGGCATGCACATAGGTGTATACCGTACCCAGATCAAGTTTGTTTTAGATTTTGATAATATCCCCCCCTCCCTCCTTAAGCCGCAAAAAACTGTCACAGCCACCATTTTAAAGTTAGAACCTTGTGGATTAACATATGCTATCCTAGGCCTTACATCTAACTACTCTCAAAAGAAAAATAAGATACGAGCAAAAACACAAAAGTTATTAAGCAATTGTCTCAATTGAACAGGGTATTTTGTAGTCGGGAAACTCGAGTACAGCGCTCTTACTTGTTTAAGTTATCTTCGTTGTTACCCATTCTGTATCATGTATGTCGATAAATTTATGTAGAGAGCATTCAATGTAGAAAACGTGATGTAATAAATCTAAGCAGCAGAACCAACAACCTTAGAAAACACATCAACCTTTATTAGCTATCAATTTGCTCACCTAATTTGTCTTGGATATTCTAATTCTGCTTTACCACGGCTGTGTCTTTACGATGTCTATATATGTAGTTGCACACGCACTTTGGCTCATGAGTGTGCGTTTGATTCGACACCCTGTATAATGGAGCGGAGACGAATATGATGCAAAGTAAAGCCAAGCAAAAACGAACGGGAAAATGTCTGGGTGTATAGAGACGAACGTACCGACATACATACAGATGTGTTTGTATAAACGGTAACTCAGATTTTTGTGCTATAGCGTTTGCGAAATTATTTGTGTGTACTTGCGGTTCTTTTTCAATGCCAGCTCTGCAAAGTGTGTGGAGAGTTCAAGAAGGGGGGTGAGGTAGCGTTGTCCATGTGCCGGGCTAGGTTAGAGATGAAGTTTGGGATGCGTCTGTCACAATGGATCTGTGTGTGCGGTATACCAATCGCCAGTATACCACGTCCAATCGATCTTCAGATGATGCCTCAGAACTCCATACACCAATCTGCGAGCAGCCAATAATTTAATCTAAATGATCTCAATTGGACGACAACTTATCTGCCAGCAAGCTGTGTCCTGTCACGGTCCCCAAAATGTTGGCCGCTTTCTCGGCCAGGTAAATTGAGATAGATGGATCTTCACTTGACTTCACGTTACAAAGTTTCTTTATTTGTGGCTTCGTGCCGATGTTCGCTCTGTGGCGGTTCTATGCTTACTGATTAAGTTATATTTTACAAAGGTCTAAAGAAGTAGAGAGAGTAATGCGTAGGATAAAGAGAGAGAATACAATGCGAGCAAGCCTGGCATTGCCAGCCTGCGGTAAATTCATACAATGATACTGAGCAACTTAGAGAATAGTAATCGATTTAAATATAAATTCAAAGGTAAACAGAAATTCAAATTCAAAGAGGTGTTCTCCTCCAACAAAAGCCATGTCCGTCTGTCCGTCCGTTTGTCCGTCTGTTTCTATGCTATCTCCTCCGTCAGTTTTAAATCTATCTTAACCAAACTTTGCACGAAGCCTTTTGGTACCATTTAAGCAATAGCTTAAAGCCTTTGCTGCTTTAGCTCTTAGTTTATTTATAATATTACATTATAAGTAAACTGTTTTATAAATAAAAAATAAAAAACAAATACGCTGCACATTTTTCGGAACCGGCCGGATCGGATGACTATAGCATATAGCTGCCATAGGAACGATCGGTCGAAAAACTAGTTTTGGTGAGAAAAACTTTTTAATGCAAACGCCCCAAGCCTCGTATTTATCAGTTTTCTATGCTTTTACATAATTCCACCAAGTTCGATGAAAATCGGACAATTATATAGTATAGCTGCCATACAAAAGTTAGTTCTGAAAAAAAGCTTAGTGGAAAAAATTATATCGTATAGCTGCTATATAACAAACTGGCAAGCAAATGGTCAAAGTAGTGGCACCATCTATTACTGAGTTTGGAAAATAAAATAACTAACCTTAATTTCTATAAATTATGCAAGCTACAAGGGTATATAAACTTCGGACGAGCCGAAGTTAGCTTTCCTCTATTTTTTCCTTAAAACGCGCAACATGTCTGTTAGTTTTGCCCAGCAGCTTCTTAACATGGGCAACAAAATTTTTCAATTTCTTTTTGAAGTCTTTTGAAGTGAAGGGAATTTCGGTTTAATCGTTCGCACAGCCAGTCAAATGTAGCGCTCATACTGCGACTCTTTGCCGATCAAACTTCCAGCAAATCGACACAACGAATATCGACCTTGACTGAATCTGTTTAAATATTTCGAAATTGCGCAAATATGCGCTCAAGTTGTTAATTCTATATAAATATATACACAAAAATACACACTACTTCATTAGCACTTTCGGTAATACGGCGTCATCTTGCTAGATCTGCTCCACGAAACACAACTGTTGAGATTAGGTTCTCTTTGTTGTTGTTTTTTATTTTTTTATCTATTTTTAGAAAACCTTTCTTAAAATTTGGGTTTATTTTCTCAATTTTAGGGCAAAATACCCCAAATTTGTCACAAATATTTTCTAAAATCAAAAGGCGAAATTAACCTAAAAATTAGAAAAGGCAATAAAGCAAATTCACCCTAAAAATTAGAAAAAAAATATATTTTTTTAAATTTTAGAAAGTTTTTCCTAAAAAATTCATTTTTAGGGCAACTTTTCTAAAATGAAGAAAATTTTTTCTTATAAATATAATTTTTTTCTAAATTTTAAGGCGATTTCGATTTTATTGTGATTTTCTTAAATATAGAAAAATAATTTTCTGAGTGCAGTGGTGCCACAGAATTCACTAGCGATTTGGCTTCTAGCGATTAGTCAAATCGCGCGAAAATTTTCGCCATGCCACAGAACTTCGAGTGATTTCATTTTTATACCCGTTACTCGTAGAGTAAAAGGGTGTACTAAAGTCGTGCAAATGTATGTAACAGGCAGAAGGAATCATTTCCGACCATATAAAGTATATATATACTTGATCAGCATCAACAGCCGAGTCGATATAGCCATGTCCGTGTGTCCGTCCGTCCGTCTGTCCGTCTGTCTGTATAAACACCTAGATCTCAGAGACTAGAAGAGCTAGAGCAACCAAATTGGAAATGTAGACTCCTATTCTCTGCACGCAGATCAAGATTATTTCAAATTTTTGCCACGCCCGCCCCCGCCCCCACAATAAAAAATGTTTAATAACTCCCACTATTTTTAAGATATCGATCTCAAATTTAAATCTTACATTTATATTCGCTGCATCTATAAGCCCTGATTTTCATCAAGATCGGATGATAAATAGCCGGGTATTATTAAACATTTCTTTCCATGAGTAACGGGTATATCGAAGTCGGTTAGAGCCGACTTTAACTTACGCTCTCGTTTAAGCTTGTACACAAACCCTTTCGAACTTGACTGCGTAGGGTAGACAGTGTCTGTAGTAATGTGTAAAGTAATTGGTTATTTCTTTTTTAAACAAAATAAACTTAATTTTCTTCAACGGAGTTGAACAAGGCTGCAAACCTCTACAATTCTGCAGAAGGTTCGGTCCGGGGGCTTGAACCCATTGCCCTAGCCCTAGGTTCGGTTCGCGGACCGCTTCCTGAACCCCTGAATCCAAGGTTTTGGTTCGAACCTTGGTTCGCTTGAACAAAAAAGAATAGTTTGCCTTTCGTTATATTATATTAATTCTACGTTGATAATTAAATTTCTATACCTCTCTATTCATATACTAATCATAATATTCAATTACTTAAGTTATTTTAATTATCAAATCCATTAGCTGACATTAACAATTCTTAGGACTTGCTTAGTTTAAGCATTATATCTTCCAGGAGCTGTTCATCTATACTAGCTCTTAAATCAAAAAGAACAAATTTAAGTGTTGGAAATACTCGTTCAACTGATACCTGAGTTGCTGGAACAGCTAGTATAGTAAAGGCAATATTTTTTTTAAGTCTTCGTTTTTATGACCTTTCCAAAAATTTTAAAACATTTGTAGATGTATATAATGTATGTGCTCTTTGACAATTTCCAAAGAAATCTATAGCATCATTCAGAGCTCTTATATTTGATATTGTTTATTGATTTCATAAGCTTCTCTTCTTCACAATCAGACGTTGAGTCAGTTGCTTTGCAACTGTTTTTTGTAAGCAAAATATGAAATTTCTGGTCTGAGAATACTGCAGCCAATACTGAACTCCTAGTAGAAGATTGTTTGTCGGGGCACTTAGATAGTAATAAACAATGATTTGCTGAAGATCCAGAATCGTTTTGCCTTGGACAAAATTCTGTAACTTTTGAACCGCTCAAAATTTTGAATTCTTTTTTTTCTTGATAAAAATTTGTTCAAAGTCTTATACAATTAAGAGTTTATTAAAATTGATTTAGGCCCAATTTCTCAATGTCCGTTTAGTCAAAATTACCGGCAGGTTAGCCGAATTTGCGTGTCCCCTGCTGTCTTTGGCGAGAACCGAGCGGCAAAGTTAACCGCTGCCTCATGATAGGGTCAAATTTTAACCTGCCGGCAAGTTGCGATAGAATTATTGATATTTTTATCGATCGACAAACAGCTGTGTCCAAAATTTGTATTGTTTACTTTGTCAATTGCCAAAACAAAATATTTATAAATAAACAAATTTCTTACATCCACGCAATGGAAATCGAAGATTCAGGCGGCAAGACAAGAAGACACACGCGGCGATGTGGAACTTTCTGTTTAGCAGAATAGCAGCCTCCGCATTTATGGCAAATGTTTTGACCGCCACGCCGGCATATCCGAAATGGCACCAATGGCAAAGCAGGCAAACTCACTGCCCGCCGTCTGCAAAATCGAAGGACCCACCTGGCCAATGGCACCACCAATTGCCTAATGCGATGTGGTATACCGATAGTGATCTTACCGCTGATATGTGTGCACCATAATGAAAATATTATTCACACACACGGCCAGCACCAGGAACGGTATTACCATAATGGCCAACATGGTGGTGGTTATACCCACATAACCCAAGACGGAGCAACGAATAAATAATGCGGGAGAGTACAGTATTTAGGAGAGTATTTATTATTTTACTGATCTGGATGAAGCCAAATTTGTTCAACGATTCAGGTTAAAAAACTCAGCATGTCAAATTGGATTGTTAACAGGAATCGTGGATTGTTGTCAGAGAGCAAACTTATGGTGGCGCTGCGCTGCAATCCTTCTGCTTCCAGGTCTCCGCATCCCTCTTTTTGTTCGAGGAAGCGGATTTTCCTCTGTCGCAGAAAAGTTCTTCGCTCTTCGTCTTTTCGGCGTTTCACATAGGTTCATCATCGCAAGCAATTTTATTTAACTTTTTTGCCAAATAATTACCAGCGGCAACAATAGCATTAAAAAAAGCCAAAACAAAAACAGCTGTTTCGTCGACAGAGTCAGGTCACAGTTTTGCAGCGATAGCAATTAATCGCTATCGGGTGAACCAGCCGGTAAGTCTCGCTGAGAAAACCAAAAGACTTAACCTCTGGTAATTCCGGCCGTCAAATTTGATCGGCCGGTACCTAACCTCAACTTTTGAGAAATTGGGCCTTAATCGGTCAAGGTTTAGGCACATTTCTAATATTAATAAAATTGTTCACATCTGGTGTTACCTTTAGTGCACCTGAAATCCACAAAAATTAGTGTGGTGTTCCAAATTTGTATCAAACTTATTTTTTTTTAGTTGTTTCCAGATTTCTACCAAGTTTCGAGCCAATCGGACATCGTTTAGAAATAGCTCCCATACAAAATCAATATTTTTTCATACTTTTTATAGAAAAATTCGAATTTTTTAAAAATATTTTTGAAAATCAATTTTTTTATTTGTGTGAACTAGGTTTTAAATTATTTTTTTAGTTGTTTCCATATTTCTACCAAGTTAAAAGCCAATCGGACATGATTTAGAAATAGCTCCCATACAAAATTTAAGCTTTTTCATACATTTTCAAAAAAGTATAAAAATTAAGATTTTCGTTATGCAGCATGTATGTTACGAAGATTACACAGAGTGGACGATTCGTGAGTGGTTCTTCCCCTGCGATATTGATTCATATACCACTCGAACATCACGTTGCATACGTTACAATTACGATACGAGCCGTGTGCTAACGGCACACAAACAAACCTTGACTGTTTTCACATAAGGTACTTTTTCTCGAGTTGGGTCTCGATCGGTGTCGGCTAATGACATTTTCCTTAAAGGGAATATATTAGACTGTAAAATTAAACAATAAATTTTGAAATGACAGAGTTTAAGAACGCTTGGATAAAAATCAAAAACTTTTGTAACTAAAATCGATTTTCCGTCAGATGAACATCTGATTTCGACCAAATTTCGCGAATCTTTTTGAAAACATATCAAATTAACAATCGCCAAGTTTAAGAACGATAAAATTGAAAACAAAAAAGTTTTCTCACTAAGACTCATTTTCCGACCGATAAGTCCTATGGCAGCCTGCAGATATAGTCATCTGATTTCGACCAAATTTTTCAAATTAGTTTGAAAGCGTTTAGTATTAATAATCACCGACCTTAAGAACGATTTACTTGAAAACAAATATTTTTTTTCAGTAAGACCCATTTTCCGACCGATCGGTCCTATGGCAGCTATAAGATATAGTCATCCGATTTTGATCAAAGTTTGCGAATCTGTTTGAAAGCATATTATATTAATAAGGGACGAGTTTGAGGACGCTAACATAGAAACCAAAAAAGTTTTTCTCAGTAAGACCCATTTTCCGACCGATCGGTTCTATGGCAGCTATAAGATATGGTCATCCGATCTTGACCAAAGTTTGCAAATCTGTTTGAAAGCTTTTAATATTAATAATGACCGTGTTTGGGAACGCTAACATTAAGAACAAAAAAGTTTTTCTCACTAAAACCCATTTTTTTACCGATGGTTCCTATGGCAGCTATAAGATATAGTCATCCGATCCGGTCGGTTCAGCGTGCAGTAAAAAGAAGACTCTGTGCAAAATTTCAGCTCGATAGCTTTAAAACTGAGAGACTAGTTTGCGTAGAAACAGACGGACAGACAGACGGACAGACAGACAGACAGACAGACGGACGGACAAAGCTCAATCGACTCAGCTCGTCGCCCTGATCAAGAATATATATATAGTTTATGGGGTCGGAAATGAATATTTCTATGCGTTGCAAACTTCTGGGCAAAATTATAATACCCTTTGCAAGGGTATAAAAAGGATACCTGCGGCAAAAGCAATTGTTTTCGCACACTACAACTTCGATTTTGAAATGTTATATACTTATAAAATGAGAAGTATCCTATACAACAAAATTTTAACAACTTAAAATTTCCCACTATAGATATAATAACTCAAACTTAATTAATAAACCAAAATTTATGCATTTTTCGGATGGCGAAAAATTGACTAAGCTGTAAGATTTATATTCGTAAACATATCAAAGCAATATTTTGGCTACCTTAATTTGTGTATTTAAACTGTCGATTTATCTAAAAAAAATTTACTTTTTCAACAAAAATGAAATTAGGATTTTTTCCAAGGCGGGTCGTGGATGGACCACTGTGCGTCGGCAAGCAGCGAAAACAGAGAAACAGACAAAAAGTATTTCTGCCTGCGTCGCCCGAGCAGCGGCCGGCTCCCTTATCGCCGCCTAGTGATTTCCTAAACATTCCTTGGGGACTCGAACTGAAGTCGAGGAAAGGAAATTTTAGGACTGGAGGGAAGTACCCAAGTAAACACAACACTACACATGAGAGACCCTTGCGGACGCACTCTCTCCAGCGTTGTCGCCGCCGCCAACCACTAGCAACCCCGCCTCAGCCAACAAATGCGCTCCGTCATGCGGCTTTTGCGGTGACTACCCTAACAAGCCCATTCATACGTAGCCACCGGCAGCAGTTTTCAGTAGTTTTTATTTGTCACCCAATATCCCTACACCAGATACCACCGACCTGGCCTGGGCATGGGTAAAGGGGAGAGAGCAGCATCCATTGATCGTCTTGAACGTTGACGTTGGCTTTCTGCTTCCTCCGTTCCATTCTTTGTGGTTAAATGTGTTTGCCGCTATGCGACAGTCCATCAGCCAGTCAGCAACCCCCTGCTTCTGCTTCTGTATCTTGTATCTTTTGGTGATAGGTCTCATTTGTAGCTAGATTGTGTCGACCAATGGCAATTGCCTCTGCCTCTGCTTCTGCCTGTTAAGACTATCGATCGTTGCTCTGCCTCATTGTAGTGTCGCCAGTCTCTTCTTAAGAAGTTTTTTTTTGCATGCCCAAAAGCACGCAACCACATATTTGTGAGGTTGAGCTCTCGGAACAGCTGTTTCGCAGCCGGAGAGAAAGCGATTTACAGACCTGAATGTCAGTGGGAGTGGAGAAATGGCGCCCACTCTCCGCAGCGCTGTTAAAAAGGTTTCATGCGCGAGACAATTGGACACACTCAGTCTTTTACAATTTGATCCCTGTCCAGCTCAGACGTATTTTGTCTATGTTATACAAAGTTTATTCCAAGTGTCGGGTACAGCAAGTGTAAGCTACGTAGTGATACAATTTATAAAGAAAGTGTTGATCACAGATCGAAAAGCCAATAAAACTACACCCCACCAAACTTGGTGAGTGTAACCTCAACTAGAAAAAAAATCAGTTAGAAATCCCTGCCTCCCATGTCCAAATTTAACCCTGAAAATTCGACCTGCTTGCAGGTTTGGCCCCTAGTGTATATTTACACAAAATTTTGGGCAACAACATGGTGAAACAATATAAAGGTGTTCCATTCCACATTCCTGCTCTCTTTCGGGGTACTTAGCGTTTGTCAGTATGCATTGACATTTTGAAGTGAGCAGTCGTGTTGCGGAAATATTTTTAATTTTATACTTAGAAAATGTCGAAACAATACTGTTGCATTTGTCGCGCAAACAAATTTGTTTCATATTTTTCATTTCGTATTCTTTTATTTGCTGCAGCTAACAATAAACACTAGCAAGAGCAGTGCCGGTATATGAAGTCGTATCTGTCTCTTTCTTAGCTCTCTCACCATGCTCTCATACTCACTGCTCTCTTTAAAAAATAAGTACCCCGCCACGGCGGAATGGAACACCTTTATATTGTTTCACCCATGATACAATAACATATACTGCCGTTTCGTTCGAACTCATGATACAAAGTGCCTTCTCACTCGCACTTGTTGCAAGCATACGTTAAGCTACCCTCTGCCGCCGACGAGACTACCTTATGTTATTGTATCATGGTTTCACCATGGGCAACAATAATTACCACAATAACTACGACGTACATACATACAAACGCATAACCGGAGAGAGGAGATCAATGCAGCGCCAAAGGCTGTGTTCCAGTTCCTAAATTCCTAAATTCACCAACCGTCAGAGGGAGAGAGAGCGACACAGCCAATTTACATCTCCCCCCCCCCAGGCTCTGCAGTTGGTGCGAAACCAGAGCGCAAAGTGGCGGCCACAGCTCTGCATCTAGCCGTGTTTGGGGAAAATCCACGGAAAAGAACCGGAGAAAAGTGCGAAAATCCCTATGAATGTTGACAGAAGTCGGTAGCGAAAATTCGTGCAGAAAACCCCATAATCGAAGCTCAGTTTTGGTGTTGCAAATTTTTATTCGTTACCTAACCTCAACCTGGTGGCGGCAGCCATGTTCTTTTTTTTAGTGGAAATTTAGTTAATCGACTTAAATTTGCATTGGGATCAAATGAGATCTAGCCGTGATGGTAAAAATCTGTGTATAATTATCAAATGTATTAGTTTGTGTTTCCACAAGGTGGGCAAATAGCGAGGCATGAAGATTTAGTTTCGCATTTTTGCGGTAACAAAAAAATAAAAGAAAAAAAAACGAGATAGCGAAAAATTGCATCAAGAAGTGATAGAGAGAGAGAGAGACACATACTGAGTTACAGTAACGAATGCAAGTGTAAAGGAGTATATGCAAACGGTGGAATGTTGTGTTAGCGCAGCTTAAAAATTAAGAGTACGCGTTTGCCTATTTTCTTTTACTACGTTTTTTTATTTTTTTTTGTTGTGTGCCAAACCTCTCCATGCAATAATATCTAATTCCTACAAACCAAGCAACAGTGACTCCGAAAACTATCCAGATCACTGGGAAGCGCTTCCGCCGTGGGATTTTATCTGGTGAGTGAACCGATTTCCAATTATTATTAAAAGATGCAATTATTCTGTGGTGAGGTCACACGATTGTAAATATTATAATTTTTTTGCCAGTTTATTTTTTTTTGGCTATGATGAAAAGGGCTTTGCAAGTGAATGTAATTTGTCGATTCACCATATTGCGTTTACTTAGCAGTTGCTTTGCCTGTGGTTTGCCTATTTACAGCTAACTTCTGAGCCATGTCGTTTTTGTACAATTGAAACAACCGAGTCCTATAAGTTTAAAAGAAAAAGAAAGACTTCCAGAGATTATTTCCTTTTTTTTTTTGTTCTTTAACAAATTTTTATTGCCCCACTGTGTGCTACCTTTTGGTATTATTAAATGAATTAAACCCTTCTGGCCATAAGATTGAAACACATCACCTTAGAGTAAAACGAGAGCGTAAGTTAAAGTCGGCTCTAACCGACTTCGATATACCCGTTACTCATGCATAGAAATGTTTAATAGCCATCCTGTGTGCCTGAGGTGAGACAGCCGAAAAGTATGCAACATTTTTTTAACTCGGCTATTTATCATCCGATCTTGATGAAAATTGGAGGGCTTATAGATGTTGCGAATATAAACTTAAGTTTTAATTTTCTATTGCGGGGGCGGGGGTGGGCGTTGCAAAAATTTGAAATAAACTTGATCTGCGTGCAGACAATAGGAGTCTACATTTCAAAATTGGTTGCTCTAGCTCTTCTAGTCTCTGAGATCTAGGTGTTCATACAGACAGACGGACGGACGGTCAGACGGACAGACGGACATGGCTATATCGACTCGGCTCTAGGGATGACTAACGAAAAGGTGGCGTTAAAGGTCTTAGTGATCAAGGATGGGTGGGCATATGGTTGTGGCAATGACATCATACACAACTCGAGTTCAAGTTGGAGTGATTACTTGTGTCGGTTTTGCTGTCTCGTCTACTCTAATGTGTTTTTTTTTTTTTGTGCAGTGTTTCTTTAAATGAATTCATATCTAGCCAAGCACGCGAATTTTTAATAAGTAATATAATTTATCAGCGAGCGCATTGCAAGACGGTTCCTTACCCCTACCACTCCCATTCTACCGACTAACCTCAGGCCGGATACCACCGCGTGCTCCGTTCATTGGCAAATTACCATCTGCTCGTCCGCTATAGCGCAAATCCCTTTTTTGCTGGGTGAACTGCTACAGCATAGATACAACGAACTGAACTACCCGAATGCAGCAATTGTGCCCGTATTTCTTATACTCTGTACCGAAGGTACAGACTGTCACACTGATAGACTGTCGGTCTGTCTGATGGTAAGAGATACAGGTTTGACATGTATGGGAAACATATTTCTTATACTTGCAGGCAGATCAAGTTTATTTTTAATTTTTGCCACGCCCCCTCCCGCCTCCGCAATTTGCAAAAAACGTCATATCTCCCAAATATATAGAAATCAAAATTATTTATCGATTTGCTGCCTAACCAGTTTATTCCCTGGCCAACTATCGGTTTCAGTTTCATGTCAACAACTTGCCCAGTACATGAATCGGAGCCTTGTTTTGATGCCGATTGTCACATTGCATTAGGTTCACGGATGAAGTGAGCACCAAGCAGGAGTTGAATTGGTTGGAATTGGAAAACAATAATTAGTTTTTGGTATATATTAATATGATGATTTGAAATAAAGGGCAGGTGTCAGCTGTGCAAACTGCTCCCCGCCATTTTAACCTCTCAATTAGCCATGAAGCCAATAGCACTGTGTGAATTGGTTACCCCTTAAGTAGAAGGGTAAATTCTTTAGCCACCACTGTGGTACCTGCTATCATCAGCGTATCGTCATCATCATCATGCACCGCACCACACTATCAATTGCCCAACACGTGAACTTGTTTACTCAGCCGAGTTTCCCCTATTTATTTAAAATATTTGTCTTTATCAAGAGTTACATTCTTCGTGACAGGACTTACTCACGCCTAGCTGGTCCTGATTTATTAATTTTTATTGTTGCTTTCAGCAACGCAAATTTCCACTCTGGCATTCGTTTCAGTTGCGTTTCATTTTGCCTTATGTGTTCTCTTCTGGTTTGTTCTGTTCTCCACGGAGGCTTCAAAAATCAATGAAATACTTTTCGGCTGGCATTTTTGGATTTGGGTAATATTAAACAAGGCTGCAAACCGGTCCGGAACCGAACCCCTAAGAACCGGTTCAGTTCGGGTTTCTTGGGTCTGACGAACCGGACCATGAACCGAACCCCATTTATTTTTGACTCCCGGAACCTGAACCTGAACCGGACAACTTTTCGAAAATTTATGTTCGGTTCACAAAATGATGTAGTTTTTCCAACTACACATACGAGGAAATACAGAAATTCCTTGTAATCTGACTGGTATCATTCAAGAAGTTCACCAATTCTACGACATTTCTCTATGTCAGATTAATACTAGCACCGTCGACAATGGAGCCAATATGGTTCGAGCAGGAGAACTTTAAAATAGCAAATGCAGCGCAGAAAAGGAATGTAACTATGAAGAATATAATGTTGATGAATGTTGCTCATGTGAATCAAAGGCATTTCTTGATTTGGACGGTGACCAAGTTACCTCAATAGATTCCCTGGAGGACTCTATAATTAGTTTTTTGTACGGCACAGACTCTAAATTTAGTAGTTAACTATTTGTTTAGGGAACAGGCTTCCGGGGTTGACCGACTTTCGCACTTGTCATGCACTCAGAGTGAACATAGAGAATTTCCCTCTTGAGCATTCGTTCTCAAAAGTATGATCCAAGAGCGAAATTCTTGATTCAAGAGTGAATTTTTGATCCCGACATTCCTGATTCAAGAGTTTCAGCTCTTGATCCCATTTTGAATAATTCTTGATTCAAGAGTTTCAGTGCTTGATAAAAGTACGAATAATAAAAAACTTAAAAGGAATATTTGGGGTGGGGGTGTGAGAGACACGACCGACCCGACCCGACCGACGTGGTCCGACTCCCTCCCCCCTCCCACTCACCACTATCAACCAACCAACCACCACCCAAACTTTATTTTAAGCTGTGATTGATTTTGAGATAGCCACATAGATATTTTTTTTTTTTTTACTTACTGTTTCTGGGAGTTGAAACTCGGTACCTCGAAAGATTGAAACGCACACAGGCGATGGGCAGCTTAAACCACTCGGCAATCATCCATTAGACAAACGCGGCGACGAAGCACACTTATAAATAAACGCAGTTGCCTTTCGTACGCATTGCACAACAACAAACCGCGCATGCGCTCTCTCTCTCTGCGAGAGCGAGTCCAACGCTATTCTTTCAACGACCAACTGCGCATGCGCTCTCTCTGCGAGAGAGATAGACACTCCCCCTGTCTATAAAAAACCAAATTTAGAACGTTTAGAACGAATTTATCTCGATTCTAAAAGCGAAATTCTTGGAAATTCAAGACGACTAATTTTCACGAGCGTTCGTTCTCAAATTATTCGTTCTAGTTTTTTCTTAGTGTGATAGTATTTATGAAAGCGTTTAATATTTAGCTTACAATGAAAACGCTGGTAAATGGAAGGTGTAGACCGAACGGTCAAATATATGGCGAAAGTTGTAAATCTCTGAGAGTTTAGCTTGTGGGTCGAACGGCCCGAAAAATCCCGAAATTTGTATAATTCCGAGCATCTAAAACTAATTTCTGCAAGTCTTCCCATGGTGAATACGAGTTGATATGTCAAAGTCATTCATCCGAGAACCGATATTCTTGGTACCGAAAATACCGAAAAAAGCATAAACATTTTATGTCGGACTTCTATTTTTTATACTCTGTACGAAAGGTACACAGAGTATATAAAGTTTGTTCAAAAGTATGTAACAGGGAGAAGTATATATAAATATTCTTGATCAGCATCAACAGCCGAGTCGATATAGCTGTCTGAACGCACAGATCTCAGAGATGGTAAGAGATAGAGGTTTGACATGTATGGGACATATATTTCCTATACTTGCAGGCAGATCAAGTTTATTTTTAATTTTGCCATGCCCCCTCCCGCCTCCGCAATTTGGAAAAAACGCCATATCTCCCACAGTTTTGATGATCTTCTAAAGATAGTTAGTAATTAGCATTATTTATCGAAATGACAAAGATCGGATGAACGATACTCAAGTTATGAGCAAAAAACGGCCAGCTAACACACCGCACCCATCACCACAGCTTTCCATTCAACAAAAGCAATCTTAGTGAGAGAGAGAGAGGGAAACTTAGAGATGAGCGTATAATAAAAATAATCCACGATATCCGCGTGACTCCTTGGATGTATTATAATTTTATAGCCGGGAGCAAATGCGAGAGGCGGCCTGAATTGGCACAGAGTATATTATAGTAGGGCTTGACCGACTTTAACACTTGTTTTTTTAAATATTATTAATTAATTTCTTAAATCGTAAGCTTTTAAAAAAAGAGTCTGGCATAGCTAAACTTTTGTTTTATAAAATAGAAAAACGTGAGCCCAGTCACTTTGAAAATATTGCATACTTTATTCTTGGACCTTCATTATAATGTCATGACAACCTTTGAACAGAGAAGTACTTCTGTTATCCATTTCTGTTCAAGTGAAACTTACACACAATTGTTTATCTGAAAGTGGAGGCTAAGTCGATTCACACATGTATTTGTATGAAAAGAAGGAACAAAACAGTTGAATGGCATCAATCATTATAAATTTTCAAAGTTTTTGTTTGTGCTGGCACAAAGGTCAGGATTGATTATAATTTAATACAAATCAATACCATTTTTGAATTTTCATAAAAAATAAAGAAGATGTACTTAAATTGTGGTCAGAAAACACGACAAAGCTTCCACACGTCCAAAATTAAATCGCTCAGCATCCGTCCCGGACAATATTCATGCGCTGGTTTTGGATGAAGAGCACTTTGAACAAGTCCAGCAATTCGGCTACCTAGGCAGCGTAGTCGCTGCGGATGGAGGCACGGAGCTCCATGTGAATTCGCGCCTTCAGAAAGCTAAGGGTGCCTTTGGTATGCTGTTGGCCGTTTGGCAATGCTCATCATATCCACTCTGTCATAAAATCAGCCTTTTCAAGGCCTGTATCCAGGAATGGGCTAGTTATTTCTTTTGTACGTGGAACCAAAGATTTATAGATATTATAGATGACGCATGTGAAACAGAAAACGATTTTCTTGGGAGCTGACATTGGATCATAATTTTGGCTTCTCGCTGCCTTTACGAGGAATGTATGTATTTAAATTTAGCTATACGTTTTAATTAATGGGTGTTGGATGAGAGCAAGGATTAATAGATTTTATAGATGACGCACGTGAAAGAAAAATCGATTGTTCTTGGGAGCTGACATTGGATCCCACAAAAAAAGAAATAAAAAAGTTTGTATGAGATGCGGTATCTACATATGTAGTGTCTTTGGTGGAACGTAACTAAATCAGGGTGACCATGCACCTAAAAGGTGCAATGTCACTCTGATTAATCAGCTGTTAAGCACTGTTAATTATTTGAATTTAAATAAATGTAAAGAAAATAAAAATTATATTTTCCGGGGGAAGCATGCATCGCGGAGTAGGTGCTACTTTATACTATACTAAAGGATGATAGGCCGATGGCTAAGCATGACACTTTGCCCGGATGGCGCAAAACATTAATGCAGCATGTTGTAATCTGCACAACTTTGACTTCTCGGTTGGTCGCCAATAAAATGAAGTCTTTCATGGTCGGATACAAGATTGCCTAAATGCATTCGCATTAATATTAAGGATTTTGTCAACTCAGTAACCGAGGTCAGTACCTTGGCAAAATAAATCTACTCAAGCGTAGCAATAATTAATCTTCATAAAAAAATTGCTTCGTTGGAAATCCTCAATTTAGTTTTTTCCACAAAGCATTTCTTTGTTCATGTACATTCGGCCAAATGTACATATTTTTGACAAGGCCTCCTATATACACTTTTTACACCCAATTTCTATGGCAGCTATGCTATATAGTTGGTCCTATCAAACTTTGTGGAATTATGTAAAAGCATAGAAAACTTATAAATACGAGGTTTGGAGAAGTTTGCGTTGAAGACAAAAAAGGTTTTCTCACTAAAACTACTTTTTCGACCGATGGTTCCTATGGCAGCTATATGCTATAGTCATCCGATCCGGCCGGTTCCGAGAAATGGGCAGAGTAATTGCCTAAAAAGTCTTCGTGCAAAGTTTGGTTCTTCTTTATTGGCCCGATGTTGCATCACAAACGCTTGACGGTCTTGGCCTCTGCAATGAATGCCCTCCACTCGCTCCTGCATTGTGCGAGCTGGCACAAGTTGTTCACACCAAGGCTGGAAATGTCTTTCCGCACTTGATCATCCCATCTTAGTGGTGGGCGACCCCTCCTGCCTTGTCCTCCAAAGTCAGCCGCCTTCGCTTTGTACGCCTTTTTTACTGGAGCTTCTTCATCCATCCGGATTACATGTCCTAACCAGCGCAGCCGCTGTTGCTTTATGCGCTTGATTAGACTGATGTCCTTAAAGAGCTCATACAGTTCGTGATTCATTCGAATGCGGTATCCATCGCCAACTTTTAAAGGTCCATAGATCCTCCGAAGGATTTTTCGCTCGAACACGCCAATCGCCTCCTTATCCGCTGCTGTCATTGTCCATGCTTCTGCGTCGTATTTCAGGACTGGGATGATGAGCGACTTGTATAGCGCTATTTTTGTTCTTCGATAAAAGGCTCTGTTCTTGAACTCCCTACTGAGCCCTTAGTAGCATCGGTTTCCAAGAGTAATTCTTCTTCGGATCTCCAGGCTGATGTTGTTGTCGCCGGTAATCATCGTACCGAGGTAGACAAAATCCTCTACAACCTCAAAGTTGTAATCCCCCATAGTAACAAATTGTCGAAGACGCGTAGACTTCTTATCCGTGGATACTAGGTACTTCGTCTTGTCCTCGTTTAGCCCATCAGATTAGACTGCTTCTCAATCGCTAAAAACGCCCTGCTTACCGCCCGTTCGTTTTTGCCCATAATGTCAATATCAATATTAACAAGTAAGAGCGCTGTAGTCGAGTTTCCCGATTACAAAATACCCTGTTCAATTGAGAAACACATACAAACACACTCGCATACACACACACACACGCGTGTGGACACACAGACACACACGAGCTCACACACGGCCTGCTGACTGCATACCGGCCCCCCTCCCCCGCTCCCATAAGCTAAATTGCTTAATAACTTTTGTGTTTTTGGTCGTATCTTATTTTCCTTTTGAGAGTAGTTAGATATAGGGCCTAGCATAGTATATATTAAGCCAGGGGGGAATATATTCAAAATCTGAAACAAACTTGATCTGGGTACGGTATACACCTATGTGCATGTGTAATGTCATAGTGTAGTTCGCATTGTGGCAGCTGAAAATCTCTGGGTCTGCTATGCCTTTACTCGTGTTAGGGATGTCGTCGGTTTGGGATTCTTTTAGATTCAACTAGCAAAACAGCCTGCGGGGGGGTTCTTTGACTCTATCCTAACACTCTACCATACATATTAAAGAAGAATCCCTTCAAGCCTTTTTATTTAAAGAAAAGACACAAAAGAATAAGATGAAGAACCAAGGCAATTGAATAAGAGAGAGAGAAAGGAAGCAAAAAGAATTTCAGGCCCACACTGGGTTAAGCTACTAAGGTGTACTGTAGCTTCGCTTCTGCACCCACCCTACCTTTGATTTCCTGTTAGCGGACATATTTATAGGAAATCCCTAAATAAAATTTTTCTTAGCACTCGCATACAGCCATATAAATATGCTTGCCTAGCGCATGCGATATGTGTATGTATGTATGTATGTAATTAACAATTTATGCACTGGCACTCGCACACACTTTTGATTGATTAATATATTTTGTTTTTGTTAATTTCGCATTGCATTTTCCAAAAAAAAAAATGTAATTTATCCAAAATTTTCATGCCATGTGGCCAAATAGAAATATTGAAAGGGATATAAAAAAAAATATGCACAAAACGAAATTTCCTTTTTAGATTTCTCTTTTGGGGATTTGTAGGTGTCTGTATGGACAGACTGGCGTTGCATTAATTGTCACTGCACTGCACTTAGACTTTTGGCGTGCTGCTGCGGGCAATTTTATTAATTATGCTTGGCCCGAAATTTCTTGCTGGGAGTGTAGAATTGGCGATTCAGCCACGATACTGCATTCATTGAAGATGATCTGGCCAAGCTCCTGATAGAGATTTGGAAATTAGTTTTCTGAGGTTAAGGGAGAAATTTATACTTTTTACCTGATCTAAACTTGGCCAAGAGTTTGTCAAATCGTTGACAAAATTTAATTTGAGGCCGTTGCTGGGCAAGATGAGTTCAAATCTCATATATTTAAGACTGGATGCTTGTCGGTTTGGATATTTGTGGGTCTGAAAAAATGTGATTTTTGGGTTAGGTTGCAAAATTAAAGTTTTTCTTTAACTTTGAACTTACCTTGCCCAAAATATCAACAGCCAATATCAATTAAATATTGGTAATTGTTACCATAAGTATGGATGGCAGCAAATTAATGATTATTTTTCCACTTTTAAAATTTATTACTGCCATGTGTTGATCAGAAAAATTTTCTGGCAGCGAGACGTCCGTCTTCTTTTGTGGATCAAGTGGAAAGAATGAAGCCACGATTGTCGGTACGTCAGCTACCTAGTTTCGTCTAGTGCTTCGCCCTTGTGCAAGGTCAACGAAAGCCGACCAATGCAAGCAAAGCTTTTTTTCGTATCTAAGTGCAAGCCTGCAGCTGCAATCGGGATCTTCCCTGGGTTTGGGTCTCGACTAAATGTCAGTTACTGATTTAACCTGACCGTTACAGTATCTCAGACGGTGTTTACTATTTGTGCAAATAAAATAAAAAAAATCAAAAGGCAGGAATTACATTACAAATACAATTACATTACAACCACAAGATAGTTATAGAGAAGTTTATCGGATAACTAACTTGAAAACAGGCAATTACTGTCGGATATCTTTGCCATGAAACGTTCCTTGCAAATGACCTTGGAGGTTTTCTAGAACATAGAAGCAATTTCCTAGTTTTTCTCTCACTCTGGCCTTAATCCACTGTGGATTAAGTTTAGCGTTGACGTTTTTCTGAAAATTGCTTTGAGAAAAATTTCTCCGGTAAACTTCCTGGCCTACTACGAAATGAACATCTCGCGTACGGAGATTGTATTGCTGTGCATTTTGCTCATAAGCTTTTGCAATATTTTTCCTTAGCTCTTTCCGCAATATTTTCATCTGATCGTCTCGTTTTAGCACATTATCAGATTCGTCTAACAGACTTAACTTTTTAAGCAACTCGTAATTTGATCCATGAGTGATCATGTCAAAACCATACAGCGCGTGATAGGGAGAGCATCCGATACTTTGGTGAAATGCATTACGCAAAGCACAACTAATGGCGTATATATGCATATCCCATTCTCGATGATCGTCTTGCAAATATGCTCGGATCGCAGCTATTATCGAACGATTTACGCGTTCAGAAGCGTTAGACTGGGGCGAATAAAGGGCTGTGTAGACATGTTTAATGCCCAATGATGTCAGCCACGCATTAAAATCTGCGGCTTTGAACTGCGAACCGTTATCGCTTACTATCGTCTCCGGAATACCATAAGCAAAGAAAATGTGATTTTGAAGGTACTCTTTAATGACAGAGGCAGTAAATTTTTTTAGAGGACACAGCCAATGAAATTTTGACAGATGGTCCAGGACTATGAGCAAACCTATATATCCACCTTTGCTTCGAGGATAGGGTCCTAGGATGTCCACATACATCCTCTGGAAAGGACGAACTGACACCGTAGCCTTGCCCATAGGGGGCTTAAGTGAGTAATTTGGTGCTTTGGTAGTTTTGCACACGTCGCAATTGCGAATATACTCACGCACCTGTGATACCATCCCTGGCCAATAAAAATTTCTCCTAATCAGTTCCAGTGTTTTTGCCATGCCTCCATGACAAGAAACAATAGCATCGTGAGCTCTTTTGACAACCTCAGCAGCCAGACCCATTGGAACCCAAAGCTTCCAGATGGACTGCTGATGCGGCTTTATGCCATCATCATGCTCCGTTCTAATGTACACGAATTTGTCAACAAGCTTTATGTCTGGATATTGACTTTCATTTCGAAGGATCTTGTCCTTTAGTTTCTGATAATCTTCATCATCAAAATGCGCAGAATTCAGATCGATTTCTGGCAAAATTTCTTCCAACACTAAGACTTCCTCACTGTGCATTCGGGAAAGGGCATCAGGTACAACATTCTCTCGCCCTCGCCTATGGCTAACTGCAAACTTATATCCTTGCAGCTTCATTGCCCACCGAGCAAGCCTACCTTTTAAGTTAGGCTGCTTCATCAGCCATACAAGGCTTGCGTGATCCGTGACTACCTCGAATTCATGCATTTCAAGATAGCATCTGAATCTGTCGATAGCTTCAATTGCTGCAAGGCATTCGCGCTCAGTCACGCTGTAATTGCGTTGAACAGTATTTAGCTTTCGTGACATGAAAGCTATTGGCTTTTCTACGTCATCGACAGACTTTTGGACTAAAACTGCGCCTATGCCGAAATCACTGGCGTCGCAATGAACATAGAACTTTTTATCGAAATTTGGATTGCTTAATATTGGAGCAGATGTCAACAAGTCCTTAAGCTTATCAAAGGCTTCCTGTGCTGCCTCATTCCAAACGAACTTTCGTTTGTTTGAGAGAAGCCCAGTGATTGGAAAAGTTACTTCCGAAAAATTTTCAATAAAACGTCGGTACCATCCAACCAAGCCAAGAAAACTTCTAGCTTGTCTAATGGTTTTTGGTGCTGGCCATGCTCTAATAGATTCAACCTTGCCTGGATCAGCTGAAATGCCGCCGTTGCCTATCACATAGCCGAAGTACGCTACCTGGGTTACGCAAAATTGGCTCTTTGCAACGTTCAAGGTCAGATTTGCCTTTCGAAATTGCTCAGACAATCGTACTAATACCGACAAGTGTTGATCAAAGTCTTCTGATACCACACAGAGGTCGTCTAGGTAACCGAAAACGCAATATTTTAATTCCGGAGGAATTAACTCGTCCATAAGACGGCACATGGTCTGTGGGGCATTGCAGAGTCCAAAAGGCATTACAGTATACTGATACAGGGGGCGACCTGGAACAGTGAATGCTGTAATTGCCTTGGATTCTGGGGTTAATGAAATTTGCCAAAAGGCATCTTTCAAATCAATTTTTGAAATTATGTTGGCCTTCGGTAATCTGGCAAATATTCCTTCGATGCTAGGGAGCGGATATGCATCTTTTTTCGTCATTTCGTTGATTTTACGAGCATCGAGACATAAGCGTACCTTGCTTGGTTTGACTACAAGACGAACTGGAGAACTCCATGAGCTGTTCGATCTTTCAATGACTCCTAAATCAAGCATCCTATCTAACTCCTTGTACATAAGATTTTCAACTGCGGGGGATACAGGATAGAAACGTTGCTTTATAGGTTTCGCGTTTTGCACGTCTATCTCATGACTCAATAAGGGGGTTTTCCCGAGCCCTTGTTCTGCAAAGTTGGGAAAAAGATTTATAACTGCTTCGAGCCGGAGTTGTTGCTGTGTAGTCAACGGGTACTGATTATCGGATATCTGTTTCGTGCTTGGCGTTTCAAATGAAGAAATCAGGCCAGGAGCTAGATTAAATTTTCTCCAAAAGTCAATGCCAAGAATAACTCTCTTAGAAATCGAGGGGATAATGAAGAATGTAATTGGCTGCTTGAGCTGTTTGTACTCGATATCAACGGTGATCTGTTCTAGGACAGGATGGCTTTTTCCATCAGCAGTCTTTATACTTGAACATACTTTTTGGAATTTTGGAAATCTCGATCAGTCAATGCTAGCTAAACTTTCACCAATGCAGCTAATGTTGGCACCAGTATCAAGCAAGCCAAGTTCAGAGAATTCATAAAACGTCACTGGAGCATAGAGCCGACCATCTGTCAAATCATTGACAACAGCAGAAACAAGCAATTTTCTAGTTGTTTTAACGTTGCGCCAATAATTGCGCATACGCACAGTAGAACGTTTTTGCTTACGTGTGACGGAAAGCACTTGTTCATTAAAAATTCGAGCTCTTGCTTCCATGTATCTTTTATAACGCTCATGATATGGATTGACCGGGTATAAAATCGGATTATTGGATTGTGCAGGATTGTCCGATAGAGTTAGCGAATTTTCACTGTTTTCAGAGGCTTTTCTACAAAAAGACGCCTCGGACGGACTTGACAGTGAAAGATGCTGTGTTGATTTTAAAATTATTTTGGGGCCATCCGGCTCTGATCTGCAGATGGTCCCTTGCGCAAGTTTTCCATTCTCTTAATGCATACGGCGCATTGAGGCTTGTAGACTTTCTTTGCACCACAACCGTAGCAGAAAATGTTGCGGTGTTCGAGACACATATCCCATACATGCCCTGGCTGATCACAATTCCAGCAAATGGGTTGCTTAGCGACATGTTGTATTGCATCTACATTGTTATCGGCAGTTTGAAAAGACGTAAGGCCTTGCTCTTCAATTGCAGAGATTCCTTTTTTGAAGGACTTCTGCATGTTTTGCTGCTTTATAAAACGCTTTCCATCGCTCTCGCTAATCAAGTTTTCACGCAAATGTACCAGTTGGCGAAGATGAGCAACGGAATGCACAGATACGTACAGCAAAGCTTGACGAAATTCTGTGACTAAATTTCTTTTTAGTTGCTGCACTAAACGATATTCATCTAGAGGAATCGACAGTCGAGAAGAAATGTTCATAAACTCATCATAAAATAAATCAAATGATTCTCCTTCTTTCTGCTTTCGAGCCCTCAAATCATCCATGATTGAATCATCATCCTTATTGTCCTGGTACTCATTTTTAAATGCTTCACAAAATCCTTCCCAACTTACTACTGTGGTCTCTTTTCGGTATCTCCAATACCACTCTCGTGCCTTTCCTATAAGAAGAACGTGCAAATTGCGACATACGGCAGAGAAATCTTTTCGCAAACAATCTTCAGTGAGAGCTTTTATGCGATACAAGAACTCTTGTACAGTTGGGCCTCTCAGCGAGCCATCAAATTTGATGTTCCAACCTTGAACTATTTGTGTAACTTTCTCCTGGCTTAAGTCAGAGGAATACCTGGGCAAGGACGTGCTATTGGTATTAGCAGAAGAGCCTGCTGAAGGTTGTTGCACTTGCCTCTGTAGAAGATTAGAGTGCTGGTTAGGGGTAGTCCAATTAGCGAATTTTTGATTGATGAAATCTTCCATTCTCTCAAAAATAGATTCGTAATTAACGTTTACTTGAAGTGGAGACATTGGAGACAGTGCTTGTTGTATATTAGGTGTTTCTTGGCTTCCTATATTTAAACTGGCGAACTTTCGATTAACAGTGGTTTCTATACACTCGAATATTCGATCATAGTTTACGTTTGGTTGTTGTACAGGTGCTCTACCAGTATTATGATACGAGCGCGTTGTAGATTTTTGCTGCTTAGGGGGTCGACCTTTTCGAGCCGATGCTAGCGTTATCAAGTCTGTGTTAGACGCTGTATTCTTACTGCTGGATGCTGGATTTGGTGATTGAGATGGATTTACATCCGTTGGGGGCGCTTGAGGAGCTTCCAAATTGTTACTCTGTGCGCTACTACTATTTTTACTGCGAGTATTATAATTTTTTGCGACTGTTCCTACGTTTTTCTGAGGAATACTTGAAACTTGATGGTCCTCTGAAAAATCCTTTACATGTAAAAGTTTTTTGCAAATGGGGCACTCATGTGTTTCACTAACATATGTAACTATACATGTTCTGTGAAAACTATGCTCGCATTTGGTGAGTACGCTATCTTGATTTTCTAATAATAGCTGGGAACATATTATACATTTAACCTCGTGATCATCTTTAGGTTCGTGTAAGTTTTCATCACTCCGGGTTAAACCCATTTTGATCAGAAACAGTTAATTTCAAAATATACTGAATGACACAAATTTTCATAAGATATTCCTTTTATTGGTATGTTGGGTTTTATAGGGCGGTGGGTGTAGAGCCTATTCTTAGGGAAAGCTATAACAGCGAAGAAAATTGCTGTATAGTTCTCAGGAAGGAAATTGAGAGAAGAAAAGAAAAACTATTAAGCAATTATAAATTACACCTGTCATGTTCAAGTAAGTGGACAAAATCAATGGAGCTGATCCTATGTTTGTATTCCTACTTACAAAAACCTTTTAAGGGCAACAAATTTTTGCTCAAAATATAGTCAAAGCTAATTAGATTATTGACAGTCAAATTAGCATTACTAAGGGTTAATCAAAATGCTTAAAGCCTTATGATCATTAAATTCCACCTAGTTGTAAGAATTCACTGGATTGACTTCGTTTCAAACGTCAATAATTAAATCATAACATCCACTAATTAGGATTGCAGTTCAAATAAACTCTAGATGGGTAGCGGATGATATTTCGAACAATGTCAAAAGTCATAATTCCAGCAGCCACACAAAAATTTATAAGCACCTAACCTAACAGCTGGTTATTTAGATTAACAAACTGGAATAACTGGAGATGTAATTGATATAAAAAAATGGAAAAAAAAATGAGGCAACGTGGAAGAAAATAAACTATTTTCTAACATGTGTAATGGTTAAGTTCAAACATGCCCCACGCTTTGGGCGCCAAATATGTAATGTCATAGTGTAGTTCGCATTGTGGCAGCTGAAAATCTCTGGGTCTGCTATGCCTTTACTCGTGTTAGGGATGTCGTCGGTTTGGGATTCTTTTAGATTCAACTAGCAAAACAGCCTGCGGGGGGGTTCTTTGACTCTATCCTAACACTCTACCATACATATTAAAGAAGAATCCCTTCAAGCCTTTTTATTTAAAGAAAAGACACAAAAGAATAAGATGAAGAACCAAGGCAATTGAATAAGAGAGAGAGAAAGGAAGCAAAAAGAATTTCAGGCCCACACTGGGTTAAGCTACTAAGGTGTACTGTAGCTTAGGAAATCCCTAAATAAAATTTTTCTTAGCACTCGCATACAGCCATATAAATATGCTTGCCTAGGGCATGCGATATGTGTATGTATGTATGTATGTAATTAACAATTTATGCACTGGCACTCGCACACACTTTTGATTGATTAATATATTTTGTTTTTGTTAATTTCGCATTGCATTTTCCAAAAAAAAAAATGTAATTTATCCAAAATTTTCATGCCATGTGGCCAAATAGAAATATTGAAAGGGATATAAAAAAAAATATGCACAAAACGAAATTTCCTTTTTAGATTTCTCTTTTGGGGATTTGTAGGTGTCTGTATGGACAGACTGGCGTTGCATTAATTGTCACTGCACTGCACTTAGACTTTTGGCGTGCTGCTGCGGGCAATTTTATTAATTATGCTTGGCCCGAAATTTCTTGCTGGGAGTGTAGAATTGGCGATTCAGCCACGATACTGCATTCATTGAAGATGATCTGGCCAAGCTCCTGATAGAGATTTGGAAATTAGTTTTCTGAGGTTAAGGCAGAAATTTATACTTTTTACCTGATCTAAACTTGGCCAAGAGTTTGTCAAATCGTTGACAAAATTTAATTTGAGGCCGTTGCTGGGCAAGATGAGTTCAAATCTCATATATTTAAGACTGGATGCTTGTCGGTTTGGATATTTGTGGGTCTGAAAAAATGTGATTTTTGGGTTAGGTTGCAAAATTAAAGTTTTTCTTTAACTTTGAACTTACCTTGCCCAAAATATCAACAGCCAATATCAATTAAATATTGGTAATTGTTACCATAAGTATGGATGGCAGCGAATTAATGATTATTTTTCCACTTTTATAATTTATTACTGCCATGTGTTGATCAGAAAAATTTTCTGGCAGCGAGACGTCCGTCTTCTTTTGTGGATCAAGTGGAAAGAATGAAGCCACGATTGTCGGTACGTCAGCTAACCTAGTTTCGCCTAGTGCTTCGCCCTTGTGCAAGGTCAACGAAAGCCGACCAATGCAAGCAAAGCTTTTTTTCGTATCTAAGTGCAAGCCTGCAGCTGCAATCGGGATCTTCCCTGGGTTTGGGTCTCGACTAAATATCAGTTACTGATTTAACCTGACCGTTACAGTATCTCAGACGGTGTTTACTATTTGTGCAAATAAAATAAAAAAAATCAAAAGGCAGGAATTGTACATTACACATGCCAAAATTTGTGTCTCTAGCTCTTCTAGTCTCTGAGATCGACGCGTTCATACAGACAGACAGACAGACAGACAGACGGACAGACGGACATGGCTATATCGACTCGGCTGTTGATGCTGATCAAGAATATATATACGTTATAGGGTCGGAGAAGCTTCCTTCTGGCTGTTACATACATTTGCACAACTTCATGAGCCCCTTTTCCCATTTTTAATGGGAACAGGGTATAAAAATGACGGAGGAGATAGCATAGAATCAGACGGAAAGAAGAACGGACGGACAGACGGATATGGCTATATGAACTCAGCTCGTCATGCTGATCAAGAATATATATACTTTATGTGGTCGGAGATGCTTCCTTCTATGTGTTACAAACATCTCGAGAATTTTAATATACCATCTACAAGGGTATAAACATAAAACAAAGACTCTATAGAGTCTTTTATGTGAGGTCCCTGATAAGTGAGGCACACAACTAAATACCGCGATTTTGACGCATTGCCATTATGAGCTCAAATCAATATGAATCGTGGTGGCACGCTCCAATAGACTTGCCTCTGTCCATGGAGGGCATCTCTCAGGCCGCCTCAGCAATTTGGCATAAGTGTCCCCTTGGCACCATGCCCTACCAATCTCTGCACGCTGCTAGTTCCCCAGCAATATGACAGGTCATAACCAGGGCTTAATCCCGAAACGAATTTCGGTTCCGGTACCGGTTTTGGTACGTACCGAAATGGATGTTTCGGTTAGAGGTTCTATTTCGGTTTTCAATTAATTTCGGATTTCGGTGTCGATACGGTACCCGGATTTTTATTTCGGTATTCCGGTATGTACCGGAATAAGTACTACTTATTATTAATATTGGAAAAATTAAATTCTGATATAAATCTAAATCATTTTATTCCTGTGTAATATAACGAATCAGAATTCAACACAAAATGAATGGTTTCTCATTTAAAGTAAAATTATATAGACTATTTCATATTTTTTTACGTAGTTAACAAATTAGAATTTATGATTACATTCACGGTTGCCACACTTGGTGTTTTTGCACCAAAAATTGTGTTTTTTTTTCCTGTTGGTGCACTGGCACTTTTTTATTGGAATTGGCTCTTTTGCATGGAGCCCGAAAAAGACGCAGAAATTAAAAGAGTTTCAAAAATTCTGCGAAGTAAGACCACACATAATTTTGGGAATAGCCATGACAAGATGGTTGCGCGAGCTTGCTTGAGCAGTGGGATGTTCCCAAAATATTTTCCTTGGCTCAGACACATCAAAAATGATTTAAATTGTATTCTTGAAATTATTAAAGAATTGAATACGTATTTTCAATCAGATCGAGACTAGAATCTACTTTAAAATCAACACAAGACACCAAAATTTGACTTTATTCAAAAAATTGAAGGGTTGGTAGTGATTCTAAACTATTTACATCTGCTAAACACGAATCTGTTTTCGGAAATGGTCCATCACGTCTAGATTTTTAGTAACTTCAGCTTAATGCGCTCCCTATGATATTATCGGAAAGTAGAACTCTTCAACTTTGAAATAAAGTATCTCAAACAATTATACGATTTTTTTAAGCGAAGATATACATACCATTTTGAATAAATGTCTGTCTAACAAGCTACAGAGTAAATTCAGTGTTTATCTGGCAAATAGCAGCTATACAGGACATGAGAAATCGTCCCTTAATGAATATGTGAAAAAAAGTATTTGGTCGTAAAGTGGAAAATAATTACAGATTGGGAGCATTATTTCTTTAAGATCAAGATGTTGTTTTAGTATTTTGACTTACAGACCAATTTTTATTCAGACTTCTTAAGACTTACGTTGTTTTGTTTTACTGATTTATCTTTGTAACCACTCATCCGATTGTTTTTAAATTTGGACACAATATAGAATTAAATCCGAGGAAGCCATAGGTATGAAAATCTCAATTTTAACATTTTATTGCCACAGTAACTAATTAATACGTGAAATATTTTTTGGGTTATTTTGTACGTTTAATAACACTCAAGAAATGAAATGAATGTTTAATTTAACGATTTTGTAAAAGAGATACTTTTTATTTTATTAAATAAAAATATGACATGAATAAGGGGATGCAAATTTTGTTGGCTCTTTTTTAATGAAAATGGCTCTTTTTTGAAATTTTTTTGGTGTCGTTTAATTTTTTCAAGTGGCAACCGTGATTACATTATATGCTCATATATATATATATATATATATTATATTAAATATTATTAGTTTTCGAATTTAAGTTTGAATTTTATGCGTTCAGCATTCTTGTGACTTGCTCGGAGTAACATAATTGCATTCAATGTGGTTGAGTCCATACAACTTCTGATAAATTACGCCAGAGAATAGGCGTTCCACGCTAACCTTTGTAACTGGAACTGAAAGCACGACTTTTGAAATCCTCTACAATTCTATCACCAAGTTTATTTTCCTGCTACATCATATATGCCTCAACTTGGTCGGCGCTTTCAGATGAACTAGTATTAGAACTGCATTCATCATTAAGCAGTGATTGATCAGCAACCGACGAAATTTGTGCATAAATATTTTGTAAAAGATTGAGAAAAGTATTTTTTTGTTCAGTACTTAGCGTTACGTTATATCTAGGGTCCATAAATATGCCAAATTAAAAAGCACTGTGTTCTAGAAAGGACTTCTCTCGTTTTTCTACGAACAAACATTTTCGCTAGAGATGGCAAATTTTTTGATATTTCCAATTTGCTGTGTATTCAAATGGAATAAAATCACTCAAAACTTGATTTTCGGTTTGAAGTTTAGTTGTGGCAACCTCCGCTAGTTCTAGTATGCGTACAATTTCGCGAACTGAATCCCCCACACTCTGGTGCAGAAGAAAGTCAATATCTGCAGCCGCAAAACTGGAGCAAATGTTAAAGATGTCTTCCGCCAGCAAATATTTTAGCACCCTGTAGGTTGATCTCCAACGCGTGACCAAAACTACGATGCTCTGTGGAAAGGTGAAAAAAACAGAAACTGTACCGGTATCAACGTTTTGGTTTCGTTCCGGTTCTATCGGTTCCATTAATAACGGTAAACGGTTTTCGGTTCTCAAAAAAATATTTGTATGGGTTCCGGTCCGGTACGTGATTTGAATCGGTATATTTTGGTTAACGGTTCCGGTACCGGTTCCGGTATTAAGCTGTGGTCATAACAAAAACAAAAAAGCATTCCACCCAAATTTTCGTTCATCACGTCCAACATAATTGTAAACAATATATTCCTGAGCAGTGTATCAGCTGTTCTCTCGATCCTCACGCGCTATCGATAGACCAACTACACTGTGACACATTTTTGAACTCAAAAAAGTTGATTGCGTTGAGACCAAAAAATTCTGAAAGGGTATGATCTAAGTATAAAAGCCCTGTCTGGGTTTAGTCTGATTAGCAGCCGTTTTGTTTTTATTGCACTTTGAACTTTTTCGCTTCAGAGTAGGATTTACGATTCCATATCTCATAAACTATTTAGAATTTTGCTTATATATCTTTGGCAAAGTTGTTGCTCTTGGTTTGGCCTACAAAGATTTTCTTTGTAGCAAACAAAAACGAGAGCGTAAGTTAAAGTCGGCTCTAACCGACTTCGATATACCCGTTACTCATGGAAAGAAACGTTTAATAGCCTTCCTGTGTGTCTGAGGCATGACAGCCGAAAAGTATGCAACATTTTTTTAACTCGGCTATTTATTATCCGATCTTGATGAAAATTTCAGGGCTTATACATGTTGCGAATATAAATCTACGTTTTGAATTTGAGATCGATATCTCAAAAATTGTGGGAGTTATTCAACATTTTCTATTGTGGGGGCGTGGGTGGGCGTGTTAAAAATTTGAAATAAACTTGATCTGCGTGCAGACAATAGGAGGCTACATTTCAAAATTGGTTGCTCTAGCTCTTCTAGTCTCTGAGATCTAGGTGTTCATACAGACAGACGGACGGACGGACGGACGGACGGACGGACGGACGGACGGACGGACGGACAGACGGACATGGCTATATCGACTCGGCTGTTGATGCTGATCAAGAATATATATACTTTATATGGTCGGAAATGATTCCTTCTGGCTGTTACATACATTTGCACGACTTTAGTATACCCTTTTACTCTACGAGTAACGGGTATAAACGAGAGCGTAAGTTAAAGTCGGCTCTAACCGACTTCGATATACCCGTTACTCATGGAAACAAATGTTTATTAGCCTTCCTGTATGCCTGAGGTCAATTACTAAATCCAACATAAATGACTCCAAATTCATCACGATAAACAGATCAGACAACAAAACTTTTGAAAACGTCGGTCAAGCCCGACTATTACATACTCTGCACCCTTAATGTCGCAGCTCGAATTTGGTCACGAGTCAAACGGCCAGTTAACACACAACGCACAACGCAGTGCGCTCTCTGAGTCTCTCTCTCTCTCTCTCTCTCTCTCTCTCTCTCTTACTAAGATTGCTGCTGAACGCAGTGCTTAGGTTATGGGTGGGGTGGGTGGTTGGTGTTAACTGACCGTTTTTTGCTCATAACTTGAGTATCGTTCATCCGATCTTCATCATTCCTTCAGCAAATCGATAAATAATTTTGAGTACTAGATATCTCTAGAAAGTACGAACCATCTATCATCAAGACTGTAGGAGATATGACGTTTTTTCCAAATTGCGGGGGCGTGAGGGGGCGTGGCAAAAATTGAAAATAAACTTGATCTGCGTGCAGACAATAGGAGTCTACATTTCAAATTTGGTTGCTCTAGCTCTTCTAGTCTCTGAGATCTAGGTGTTCATACAGACAGACGGACGGACGGACGGACGGACAGACGGACAGACGGACAGACGGACAGACGGACATGGCTATATCGAATCGGCTGTTGATGCTGATCAAGAATATATATACTTTATATGGTCGGAAATGATTCCTTCTGCCTGTTACATACATTTGCACGACTTTAGTATACCCTTTTACTCTACGAGTAACGGGTATAATAATACAAGCTAATATAAGCTTTGATTGAGCCAAAGTTAACTTGTTATACCCGTTAATCGTAACAGGCAGAAGGAATCATTTCCGACCATATAAAGTATGTATATTCTTGATCAGTATCAACAGCCGAGTCGATATAGCCATGTCCGTCTGTCCGTCCGTCCGTCCGTCCGTCCGTCCGTCTGTCTGTATGAACACCTAGATCTCAGAGACTAGAAGAGCTAGAGCAACCAATTTTGAAATGTAGACTCCTATTGTCTGCACGCAGATCAAGTTTATTTCAAATTTTTGCCACGCCCACCCCCGCCCACACAAAAAACGAGAGCGTAAGTTAAAGTCGGCTCTAACCGACTTCGATATACCCGTTACTCATGGAAACAAATGTTTATTATCCTTCCTGTATGCCTGAGGTGGGTCAGCCGAAAAGTATGCAATATTTTTTAACTCGGCTATTTATTATCCGCCAGATATTAATAGACATTTGTCAATTACTAAATGCAACATAAATGACTCCAAATTCATCACGATAAACAGATCAGACAACAAAACTTTTGAAAACGTCATCAAGCCCGACTATAACATACTCTGCACCCTTAATGTCGCAGCTCGAATTTGGTCACGAGTCAAACGGCCAGGTAACACACAACGCACAACGCAGTGCGCTCTCTAAGTCTCTCTCTCTCTCTCTCTCTCTCTCTCTCTCTCTCTCTCTCTCTCTCTCTCTCTCTCTCTCACTAAGATTGCTGCTGAACGCAATGCTTAGGTTATGGGTGGGGTGGGTGGTGCGTGTTAACTGACCGTTTTTTGCTCATAACTTGAGTATCGTTCATCCGATCTTTATCATTCCTTCAGCAAATCAATAAACAATTTTGAGTACTAGATATCTCTAGAAAGTACGAACCATCTATCATCAAAACTGTAGGAGATATGACGTTTTTTCCAAATTGCGGGGGCGTGAGGGGGCGTGGCAAAAATTGAAAATAAACTTGATCTGCGTGCAGACAATAGGAGTCTACATTTCAAATTTGGTTGCTCTAGCTCTTCTAGTCTCTGAGATCTAGGTGTTCATACAGACAGACGGACGGACGGACGGACGGACAGACGGACAGACGGACAGACGGACAGACGGACAGACGGACATGGCTATATCGAATCGGCTGTTGATGCTGACCAAGAATATATATACTTTATATGGTCGGAAATGATTCCTTCTGGCTGTTACATACATTTGCACGACTTTAGTATACCCTTTTACTCTACGAGTAACGGGTATAAAAATGTTGAATAACTCCCAATCAAATTTAAAACCTACATTAATATTCGCAACATCTATAAGCCCTCCAATTTTCATTAAGATCGGATGATAAATAGCCGAGTTAAAGAAAAGTTTGAATACTTTTCGGCTGTCCTGCCTCAGACACACAGGAAGGCTATTAAACGTTTCTTTCCATGAGTAACGGGTATTTCGAAGTCGGTTAGAGCCGACTTTAACTTATGCTCTCGTCTCTATTTATACCCGTTACTCGTAGAGTAAAAGGGTATACTAAAGTCGTGCAAATGTATGTAACAGGCAGAAGGAATCATTTCCGACCATATAAAGTATATATATTCTTGATCAGCATCAACAGCCGAGTCGATATAGCCAGTGACATATTCTTATCAGCTCCATAATATGTTACATATTTATTATCATGGTTTCAGCGCGCGAGTATGCCACATTTTTGTTAGTTATTTGTTGATTAAGCTTTTGTAAGATGTTTAAGCTTTAAGCATATCAGAATCTAGTTCTAGCTGACTATTAATACCAATATTGTAAACAAGGTCCCGAATAAGAAACCAAGAGCTAGCGTCAGAAGAACTCCCGTTTGGAGTAATTTTCCATAACTTTCAGCAGCCTCTGCTGAGGTTCTACTTGTACAGCTTGTGCATTTGCTAATTAGTCTAAGTTTAACTCTCAAGCGAGACACAACATTATTTACGATAATTAATAACAGTTGTAAGCTTCCATTGCACCGTTTTTGTTGGGATATTCAATTGGCCCTTATTTTTGAGTAACCGCGGAAAGGTTACTCTGGTGTGGAAGGAAACCGAAAGACTCCGGATCATCTAAACCCAATCATCGAAATCCTCCAGTGACGAACGCTCCAGAAGGATCGACTACCTGCTACCTTCTACTTCTTTTAGAGGGTCATTGGCGTTTGGAACATCCGTTACAGCAAACCTTTGGGACTGGGCTTCAACCTCAAGCCTAGGGTCATAAGGTTATTTCATTGGCGCAGCCGGTAGGATACAAAGAGATTTACGACCATAAATTCTCATTGTGTCCGCAAAAGAACCAACCAACCCCGACGTCTTATCATGGCTTTGCAAGACGGTGCTTTTAACCAGAGTCTGTCCCACATCAGACAAATCTCTCCATTCGATGGCGATTCTGTGTACCTCGGCCTGTTCATCAAAAGAGTGGAGCAAGTTTTCTAGCTCTACCCCACGACAGCAGCGACACAACAAGCCATCCTTTACAGTGCGATTGAGGGACTTATAGTGGGTCCAGCACAACAAATTTTAATACGTCGAGCACCTATGAATTGGAGCGAACTTCGAGCAGCCCTGATAGACGAATATAATACTCATGTACCTTTCTTCTTCTTCTTTATGGGCCCGATGTTGCATCACAACCGCTTGACGGTCTTGGCCTCTGCAATGAATGCCCTCCACTCGCTTCTGCATTGTGCGAGCTGGCACCAGTTGTTCACACCAAGGTTGGAAATGTCTTTCCGCACTTGATCATCCCATCTTAGTGGTGGGCGACCCCTCCTGCCTTGTCCTCCAAAGTCAGCCGCCTTCGCGTTGTACATCTTTTTTACTGGAGCTTCTTCATCCATCCGGATTACATGTCCTAACCAGCGCAGGCGCTGTTGCTTTATGCGCTTGACTAGACTGATGTCCTTATAGAGCTCATACAGTTCGTGATTCATTCGAATGCGGTATCCATCGCCAACTTTTAAAGGTCCATATATCCTCCGAAGGATTTTTCGCTCGAAAACGCCAATCGCCTCCTCATCCGCTGCTGTCATTGTCCATGCTTCTGCGCCGTATTGCAGGACTGGGATGATGAGCGACTTGTATAGCGCAATTTTGGTTCTTCGAGAAAAGGCTCTGCTCTTGAACTCCCTACTGAGCCCGTAGTAGCATCGGTTTCCAAGAGTAATTCTTCTTCGGATCTCCAGGCTGATGTTGTTGTAGCCGGTAATCATCGTCCCGAGGTAGACAAAATCCTCTACAACCTCAAAGTTGTACTCCCCCATAGTAACAAATTGTCCAAGACGCGTAGACTTCTTGTCCGTGGATACTAGGTATTTTGTCTTGTCCTCGTTTACCGCTAAGCCCATCAGTTTAGACTGCTTCTCAATCTCTGAAAACGCCCTGCTTACCGCCCGTTCGTTTTTGCCGATAATGTCAATATCATCGGCGTATGCGAGTAGCATTAGATCTTTATAAAGAAATGAGCCCGATCTGTTGGCATTTGGGCACTGGCGCAGTATATACTCCATCAGTAGATTAAAGAAGTCACACGATAGGGTGTCACCCTGCCTAAAACCTCTCTTGGTATCAAATGGTTCGGAGAGGTTCTTTCCTATTTTGACGGAGCTTCGAGTGCTTCTCAACGTCATCATGCAAAGTCGAACGTACTTTGCTGGTATACCAAAGGTAGACAGGGCTTCAAAGAACCTTGACCTTATCGGTGTGTCAAAGGCTGATTTATAATCAACAAAAAGATGGTTGGTTTTTATATTTCTCTCATAGGTCTTCTCCAGGGTTTGTCGTAATGTGAATATCTGGTCTGTGGTGGATTTACCAGGTCTGAAGCCACACTGATAAGGTCCGATCAGTGTGCTAATAAGCGGCTTTAGACGTTCACAAATAATGCACGACAGAATCTTATATGCGATGGGAAGGAGACTGATCCCGCGGTAGTTGGCGCAAACTGCAGGGTCTCCTTTTTTAAAAAGTGGGCAAATTACACTTAGACTCCAATCTTCAGGCATGCTCTCGTCGGACCATATTCTGCTGATGAGTTGGTGCATGCACCTTACCAATTCCTCGCCTCCAGCCTTAAACAGTTCAGCTGGCAGGTCATCTGCACCTGCTGATTTGTTGTTCTTAAGCCTTTTTATGGCTACGCAGACTTCGTGATGGTCCGGTGGGTCTATCTCTATATTGTCGATTGGTGGCGTCGCTACTACTCCAGAGGCGGTATTGTGTTCGTTGTCGCCTCCCAGCAGGTTGGCGAAATAGCTTCTCCATTTGTCTAGCGCCACTTGCGGATCTGTGACCAGATTTCCATTTTCGTCCTTGCATTGTGTGACTCCGGGTTTGAAACCTTCGGTAAGTCGTCTAATCTTTCGATAGAATTTTCGAGTCTCACCCATGCCGAATAGCATCTCGACTTCCTCACGCATGCGCCTCTCTCGCTCATTCTTTTTCCTTCTGAAAAGGCGCTTCTCCTCTCTCCTTTTCTTCCGGTATTGCTCTTTAACAGCCCGCGTTGCTCCCGACTGCAGAGTTCTCCTGTAGGCAGCGTCTTTCTCTGCAGTAGCGTCGCGGCACTCCTCATCATACCAAGTCTGCTTTCGAGGGTGCTCGGCGTATCCGAGTATCTCCTTGGCAGCCGTACTCATGGAGTGTGATATATGATTCCACTGTTCGCATACACCAGAAGGGAATGGTGAGTTTTCCCTGAGCAGTTGGGTGAGTTTAGCTGTGTAGGCTTCAGAGGTCCGTTGTGATTGCAGCTTATCGACATTTAGCTTTCGACGTGTACTAGTACGTGGTGGTGGTGGTGATCCGAGTCTATGTTGGCACCTCGAATCGCACGCACATCTAGAACACTCGATGAGTGCCTTCCGTCGATCACAACATGATCAATCTGATTTCGCGTTAGTTGATCAGGGGACTTCCAGGTCGCCTTATGGATGTCGCGATGTTTAAACCTGGTACTACTTATGACCATGTTCCTCCCCGCGGCAAAATCTATTAGCCTCTCTCCGTTACCGGAGGTTGTTTCATGAAGGCTAAATCGGCCGACTGTCGAGCCAAAAACTCCTTCTCTCCCAATTTTAGCGTTAAAGTCGCCAAGCACGATCTTTATGTCGTGATCGGGGCAGCGCTCATATAATTGTTCCAGGCGCTCATAGAATTCGTCTTTTATCGAAGCGTCCTTGTCTTCCGTTGGGGCGTGTGCACAGATAAGACTAATATTAAAATATTTAGCCTTAAGTCTGAGTGCGGCTAGTCGCATGTCCACTGGTGTGAAACTGATGACAGCGCGACGCAGTCTTGCACTGACTGCAAAGCCGCATCCAAACTCATGCTTGGAAGCATGTCCGCTGTAGTAGATCTCCCAGGGTGCATTGGTTGTTGATGTTCTTTTCACCATGCTCCCCTGTCCAATCCATCGCATTTCCTGAAGTGCGGTAACGTCCGATGAATATTTCTCAAGGACATTCACCAACTGGATATCAGCACCTTCTCTGTTGAGGGTGCGAACATTCCAGGTGCATATCCTCAAATCGTGGTCCTTAAAACGTTTGCGTGGGTCGTCGTCAGAGGGGGTCCGTATCCGAGGCATTGTTGTCGCAGTTTTCATTGGTGGAGTTTTTTTGACGGCGGTGGGTACCAAACCCGACGCACCAACCCTAAATATTGTACCCTGTAGGGAGGGCTCGCCGCTCACGTTAGCCAGAAGCTTTGCGGATGCAAAGCGTTCTGCTTACAGTGGTCACCAACGAGGAGGTGTGAGTCGACTTGAGACGCAGTAAGCCAGGATCGCGCTGGGTTCGCCAAGTTGAACCGATCAGCCGCTTTACCTCACTACATACGCCCCCATTAGGTCCAGAAAAACTATGACTAGAAATTTCTGGACGACCACTCATGTACCTTTGCATCAACTTATTATGAATATTTATCGCACCAACTATAGTGGAAGCCTCCGTAAGTTCATCGAAGCCCTTGAAGACCAATCGAACATAATTTTAAGCAAAATACATTTAAACAATGAACCTAGAATTGTGTACTCAAGCGCTCTAGATGATGCAATACGCACCACCATAAATGACAAATTACCCGATAGAATTTTTATGTCTCTGTGTCGGTATGATATAAGTACGATTTCAAAGCTAAGAGTAGTCGCACAAACTATAGGCATTTATGAACAGAGCAACTCACAAACAAACCTAAGACCACCACCCATTAGGAAACCTCAGTCAGACGAAAATAATTTACAGATGAATAGTAATTCTCGAGCTACGAGTGTTGAACGACAAGTAAATCAAGAAAATGGGAACAGACCCCACAGCAACTACGATCATTCCAATCGACAAAGGAGATACGATTCAAATAGGTTTGGACAAAGCTCATATGATCAAACTAGCCGATCTCAGAATCAAGATAGGCAGAGTAATACCCAGGGTCAATCACAACATCAGGGACAGCAGGACAGGCAAATGTCTCAAAATAATTTGACCTACTACAGACCAAATAACAATGATCCTAATAAAAGAAAGCGAGAATCAGATTCCACTCAGCAAAGAAAGTCCGACCTCATGGATATATCCGAAAATTTTCAAGCACACGCCTCGGACGACCCTCAACAGTAATCAGAATCCAAATAAATAATAGATGGCTCAACTGTGTAATAGACACTGGTTCGACAATCAATATCGTTAAGAAAAATTTTACTGATCAAATGGAAACGCATACTCCCACTGTTATTAAGACAATAAACGGTCTAACAACCCTTTTCAACACAGCAAAGATAAAAATTCCTAAGCTGAGCAATAAGGAACACATTTTTTTTATCCACGATTTCTCACCAAAGTATGATGCGCTCTTAGGAAAACAATTTCTTAAGGCCACTAATGCTCTCATCGATTTTGATAGGAAAACAGTACGCTTAGGAAAGTTTACCTTCCGCATGTTGAGCGAAAATCAACAGGAACCTAAAGAAGAGATCAGCCCTGAAGTAGAATTGATTGATCTCGAGTTTGAATACTCATTTAATATAGAACTTGAAGAGAATCCTTATATAAGAACAAGCCACTTAAATTCAGAAGAAGCAAGAGCAGTTTTGAATTTAACAAACGAGTACTTAGACATCCAGTACCATGAGAAGGATGATCTGACTTTTAAAAATAAAGTCAAACACGTTATTAGGACAAAACATGAAGACCCCATTTATAGGAAAGCTTACCCATACCCATATATACACGACAAAGAAGTGGACAAGCAAATCGAAGATATGCTCAAACAGGGAATCATTCGCGAATCGAAGTCCCCTTATAACAGTCCTGTATGGGTCGTACCTAAAAAGGACGATATCTTAGGGCACAAGCAGTACCGAGTCGTGATTGATTATAGGCCTCTAAATGAGAGCACTATTAATGACAAATATCCTATTCCTAACATGGATGAGATTCTTGACAAACTCGGAAGGTGTCATTACTTCACAACTCTTGACTTAGCCAAAGGTTTCCATCAAATTGAGATGGACAAGGACTCAATCGAAAAAACTGCGTTCAGTACAAAACAGGGGCATTATGAGTTTACCCGCATGCCATTCGGCCTAAAAAATGCCCCAGCGACCTTTCAAAGGTGTATGAATGAAATCCTTCATGATCTCATTGGCATACATTGCCTAGTTTACCTTGATGATATAATCATCTACTCCGTTTCACTCGAAGAGCACCTTAATTCATTGAGACACGTGTTCGATAGGCTTAGGAGTGCAAATCTTAAGCTCCAGTTGAGCAAGTGTGAGTTTATGAAGCGAGAAACCGAGTTCCTTGGTCATATCGTGACAGCAGAGGGTATCAAACCCAACCCTAATAAGATCAGTGCAATCCTTGATTACCCCATGCCAAAGACTTCGAAGGAAATCAAATCCTTCTTAGGGCTATGTGGATTTTACAGAAAATTTATAAAGGACTTTGCCGCAATAGCAAAGCCTATGACCATATTTCTCAAAAAGAGTCTGAAGATTGATATTAAAAATGAAGCGTATGTCAATGCTTTCAATAAATTGAAAATCCCGATCTTAATAAGACTTTCACCCTTACCACGGATGCAAGCAACTTCGCTATGGGAGCAGTATTGTCCCAAGACAATCGACCCATATGCTTTGCCAGTCGAACACTCAACGAACATGAGTGCAACTATTCGGCAATTGAAAAAGAATTATTGGCAATCGTATGGGCCACCAAATATTTCAGACCGTACCTTTTTGGACGGAAGTTTAAGATAAACTCTGATCACAAACCCTTGGCATGGCTCCATAACCTGAAGGAACCAAATATGAAGCTTCAGAGGTGGAAAATTCGTCTTAACGAATACGACTTTGACATCAAACACATTGATGGAAGAGAAAATCATGTTGCTGATGCGTTGTCTTGAGTGAAGATTGAGGAAGTCAACGCAGCAGATGATGAAACCACCGCAGCCACAATTCACAGTGCAAGCGAAGATAATGGAAACTGCATCGGAATTACGGAACGCGCCGTAAACACATATTCAAACCAGATACTTTTCATAAAAGCGGATAGACCATCCATTAAGGTTGATAAATACTATTTGAAAACAATCACAACAGTTCGCTATGACAACATGACTACTGAAAATGCATCTGAATGGATCAAAACCCTTCTGTGTGGCAGATATTTATATTGAAGATGACAAAGATTTCGCAATATTTCAACGAACTTACATGTCCCTTGCTAAGCCGAAAACAGGTACCACTGTTATCAAATCCTCAAAGTTGCTTGTAAATGTACACACTTATGCAGATTTTGAGGAACTTCTGCGAGAGCTGCACGATAGGGCCTTACATCAAGGAATCCAAAAGACGCTTGATGAGTTTAATAAGACACATTTTTTCCCATATGCAGGAAAACTCGTACAGGCTATTATCAATAAGTGTCAGACATGCAATTTGGCTAAAGCAGAATATCGACGCACAGACCATCCATTCGAAATAACACCTGAGGTGATGAGCATTCGTGATAAATTTGTCATTGATTACTATTTTATAGGGAAGCGAAAATTTCTCACGTGTATAGATTTGAAGTCGAAGTTTATAATGGTCACTGAAACAAACACAGTTGACTGGCTTGAATCGAAACGAGCCCTCCTTAAAGTTTTCAATTCTATGGGGGTACCAAAGGTATTAAAAACGGATCAAGACTCAGCTTTAGTAAGCAAATCGCTTCACAATTGGCTTAAATCGTTGGGCATACAAGTCAATATAACTACCAGTAAAACAGGTTTAGCTGATATTGAACGAGTTCACAAGACCTTAAATGAGAAAATGAGAATCATTCACACCGAGAAATCACTTGATGACAAAGCTGTAGATATCGAAAATTCTACATACGTTTACAATCATTTAACAGTGCATAGTACTATTGGTAAGAAGCCAGCTGAAGTATTTATTTTTGGCCAAGAACCAGAAAAAAACGCCCAGAAGATTAAGGAGACTAGAATCAAAAAACTTAACAAGAATAGGAAGGATTTTGAAGTCGACCCGAAGTATACTAAGACTCAGCCCAGGCGGGAGAAGATTAAGAACCCCTTCAAGCTCTCAAAAAAATCCGAACAGAGTGGACGCTACCCACTATGAAGAAAATCTTATAGGCAAACACCCTATTAAGCATCGTAGCAACTATCATAAGTCAAAAGCTGATCCCAGTCAAAAGATACTTTCATAATACAACAAATTTTCCTATAATGACTCCCACGCGATTTGAAGAAACAATTTGTAATATTTTTTCTAGTTTTTAAGCATTATAATGACTTTGCATATTGTTAATCATTCTATATAATCACATTTCATAAAATATTCATGTACAACCAATAGATCTATAGAACATTTTTGTAATAATCAACGAGGACGTTGATTTCTCTTCGATTGGGAGGAGTGACATATTCTTATCAGCTCCATAATATGTTACATATTTATTATCATGGTTTCAGCGCGCGAGTATGCCACATTTTTGTTAGTTATTTATTGATTAAGCTTTTGGAAGATGTTTAAGCTTTAAGCATATCAGAATCTAGTTCTAGCTGACTCTTAATACCAATATTGTAAACAAGGTCCCGTTGCGAATAAGAAACCAAGAGCTAGCGTCAGAAGAACTCCCGTTTGGAGTAATTTTCCATAACTTTCAGCAGCCTCTGCTGAGGTTCTACTTGTACAGCTTGTGCATTTGCTAATTAGTCTAAGTTTAACTCTCAAGCGAGACACAACATTATTTACGATAATTAATAAAAGTTGTAAGCTTCCATTGCACCGTTTTTGTTGGGATATTCAATTGGCCCTTATTTTTGAGTAACCGCGGAAAGGTTACTCTGGTGTGGAAGGAAACCGAAAGACTCCGGATCATCTAAACCCAATCATCGAAATCCTCCAGTGACGAACGCTCCAGAAGGATCGACTACCTGCTACCTTCTACTTCTTTTAGAGGGTCATTGGCGTTTGGAACATCCGTTACAGCAAACCTTTTTGACTGGGCTTCAACCTCAAGCCTAGGGTCATAAGGTTATTTCATTAGCCATGTCCGTCTGTCCGTCTGTCCGTCCGTCCGTCTGTCCGTCCGTCCGTCTGTCTGTATGAACACCTAGATCTCAGAGACTAGAAGAGCTAGAGCAACCAATTTTGAAATGTAGACTCCTATTGTCTGCACGTAGATCAAGTTTATTTCAAATTTTTGCCACGCCCACCCACGCCCCCACAATAGAAAATGAATAAATGAAATTGAATAACTCCCACAATTTTTGAGATATCGATCTCAAATTCAAAACGTAGATTTATATTCGCAACATCTATAAGCCCTGAAATTTTCATCAAGATCGGATAATAAATAGCCGAGCTAAAAAAATGTTGCATACTTTTCGGCTGACCCACCTCAGGCATACAGGAAGGCTATTAAACATTTGTTTCCATGAGTAACGGGTATATCGAAGTCGGTTAGAGCCGACTTAAACTTACGCTCTCGTTTTTATATCATAAGGTTTTCAGAAAGAAAATTTCGGTTTATTTGATCGCACAGCCAGTCAACCAAACTTACACTAAATCGCCAAGACGAAATTTACATTGTCTAATTCAGGGAATCAAACCGGAACAGGAACCGGCACCGTATACCGAAAAGAACCGATTAAAACTCAGAATCGGAACCAGTACCGGAACCGATATTTTTAATTTTTTGTATACCGGTATTCGAGAACCGATATTTTTAGAACCGAAAAGAACCTAAACAGTGTACCGGTACAGTTTCGGCTCTGAGCAATTATTTTTTTTTAACTTTCGTAGTTGCCGCACGGAATTTTGTCATCGCTATATTCAGAGCTGCTGATTGCGCGTGAGAGAGAGACAAAGGATATTGTTTTTGTCTATGCATATAGGTTTCTGTGAGAAAGACTGAAACAAAAACAGCAACAAAAATATGTATATATTTGGCGCTCTTTCACTTAAGTTTCGTTTTTGTATGTTGGCTTTCTGCTAATTCTTCGGATGCTGTCCCGAAAAAGCTCAGTGTACTGTCGCCTAATCGTTGTAAAATTTTGATTTGTGTTTGTGCGGCGAAACTGCAAAGAGTAATTAATTTATTTAATTGTTGCAAGTCAATCTAAGCGATCGCTTAAAACGCCAATGCCAAAAACAAATTTGTATCGGTAGTATTTCGCCTTTGACATTGAAGAAAATGTAAGCAATTGCTTAATAAACGAGTGTGGGCAAAAAATTAAGGTGAGTTTGATATTTACGAATTTACTTTAAGAAAAATATAAATATACATATGTGTGTACAATGTACAATGATACTCAGTATAATGCACATACATATGTAAGCTTCGAGACTTTTCTCTCATGCATATACAAACAGACATACTTATTTCTTATGTAAGTGCTTAGAAAGTTAAATAGCCTGCATTTATATATGTATGTACATGCTAATGTTTGCCGAAGAAAAGAAAAAAAACATATGTGTATGTATATTCTTTCCTTTTTTATAGGGCGATCATGGAACAAATTTAAAAAAGCACATTGCTCGATCTCACGCCGATTGGATAAAAAAGCTTGACAATCAAGTCGATCAGAAAAACACGAATCAAGCACCGGAAAAAAAACTGCTGGTTCCAGGTCCAGGTGCATTGATGAATTGTTTAAGCCCAGTATTCGGGTGGGAATTACCAAACAGACTATTTGTGATGCGTGTGTTTGATGGAAGTGCACGGTTGATGGAAGGCCGTTTGCCCTGATGAACGACCTCGGATTCCGCCAAATTCTAAATCCAATTATTAACGGCCTGGGTTGTGCGAATTTTATTAACCCGCAATCGGTACGCGAGGATGTACTCTGTAAGTCAGAGCAGCTGATTGCGATTATAAAAAAAGAAAGGCAAATTGATCTGTTTGAAAGTAGATGGGTTAACTCTTTTGACTCGTTCGCTTATTGGTAAGTTTAATATTCACACAAATAATATCGACAGTTCACAAATCCAAGAACCTTTACAGGGGTAAAAGAAATGTTTTCTTCTCACACAGCTAGTAATCTCAAGGATACAATTCTCCGCGTTTTGAATAAATTTGGAATTGACAAAGATCAACTTTTTTCGTGTACCACCGACAATGGGAGAAACATGGTGAAGATGGTTGAACTATTGGGAATTGATCCAGAATCCGAGGAAGAGTCAAACGATGACCGTGATGATATGTCCATCATGGATGATTTGGTTGTGGATCACAAATGCATAGGTATAGGCTTAAAACTTTAATATTATACATGTATTTTGAATTTGGTACAATTATTTCAACTTTCAGGTGTGCGTTGTGCAGCTCATACGCTCCAGCTGGCCGTGAATGCGGTTTTGAAAGACTCCAGATTTTCGAAATCAATTACATCTGCAAGAGCACTGGTTAAAAAGTTGCGTACGCCAACTATAAGCAACCTCATGTCAGAAAAGACTAAATAAGCCGCCAATTGATTGTCCTAGAGAACAGCGTTTATGATTTCTGTTGCAACTTCGCGGCAGCAAACACTGATTTTTTTTAGAAAAAAAAAGTTTGGAAACAGTTGATCAAATTGTTAGCGTTCTTGAACCAGTTGAAGTTGCAACGATTAGATTGCAAGCCGAGCAGCTAGCTTTGGGGGATTGTTACGCAATTGGCTCAATTGTAACCTTCAAATTAAAAAAAAGATTCTGGCTTAGCAAATCTTTTGTTTAGTGATATTCAAAAACGCGAGCCCAGTCTCTTTGAAAATAATGCATTCCTTTGTGGCATTTTCTTAGACCCTCGTTATAATGTCATGCTAACTTCTGAACAGAAAAGATCGTGTGTAACTGCTTTGACAGATATATATTCAAGAATTTTATCAACTTCTGTCCCATTGCAACTAAATGAGGAAAACAGCTCTGATCCAATTACTTTGTGTCAAAGTGGATATGAAGTTGATTTATATATGAATTTGTATGAAAAGAAACAGGACAATACAAATAGTTTCGTATTTTCACAAAACAGTTTAATGGCATCAATCAAGGTTTTCCTGAGCATAAAACGTTTACAAAATAAAGCTGATGAACTTAAATGGTGGTCAGAAAATTCGACAAAGTTTCCAGAATTGTAAGAACTATCAAAAGCTATTATTGCTGTTCCAGCTACCCAAGTAAGCGTAGAGCGTTTATTTTCCGGTGTGAAGTTTATTATGCCTCCGCTAAGAAATCAAATGGACGGAAAAACATTAACCGCTATTATGTTTCTAAGAAATAATCAGTAATTTACCTTCTTTGTAACTAATTTTTGTTGAGTTTGAGTAACGATAAGTTTGGTGAAAACATCTTATGAATACAAGCTTGTGAATTTTAAATGGCTAACACACACGAATAAAATTGATAATTTATATACACATACATGTGTATAACTTGGTTACCCACTTTGTTTGAACTTAAGTCTTAAAATTTCTGTTAATTTTACCGGTTCATACCGGTACGTAGCGGTATACCGAAATAAAAATCTATGTACCGGTACGGAACCGAATACCGAAATAAAAAAAACCAAAACAGAACCTTTTACCGAAACAGAAGTTTCGGTACGTACCGGAACCGGAGCCGAAATTCGTTTCGGTTTGATTCCCTGGTCTAAATATATTCAATTATTTCGAAATTGCGCAAATATGCGCTTAAGTTGTTAAATCTATATAAATGTATTCACAATAACACTCACTACCACATTAGCACTTTCGGTAATCCGGCGTCATCTTGCTAGTTCTGCTCCACGAAGCACAAGTATTGAGGCTAGGTTCTACATAAAATATGTTCCATTAATAACATTAAATACAACACAAAACAGAAGCTTATCTAATTTAAGTGCTTTACACATACCATTATGAGTATTTTTGAGTATTGCAAATCGCCATAATATACAATCTTATTAGACTGGCTGATAATCAAACATTCACAAAATTTTCAGCGCAAACAAGGCACAATTAGCCTTGCGCAAACAGGTCCCTTTCACGGGCTGTCAAAAACCAATGATGGGTCAAAAAAAAATTTGGATCATATTTTTATTTAGGGGAGACATTTATTGAACGGAAATAAAATTAAAATTATGTCAATATTAAAAATAATTTTGGACTTTATGCCAAAAAAATGGGAATTCCGCCCTATGTGCACTGGCTCCCGGCCTGTTGGGAAGATAGAATACTTTAGTAAATATTAAATACACATATATAGCCATTTCAAAAATTTGCTTCAAGTCTCAGTAAATGGCTTTGAAAATTGCGCTTAATCATTGATGGGAAAATGATTCAAATTGCAGTCGATAAAGCATATTTGTGCATCGACAATGTGCAATTGCATGTATGTAGGTTTTTTTTAAGTTCCGTCTCCTCCACATTTTAACAGCGAAAAACTGTCTGTTTGTCTTTATGAACGCGTCGATAAGAGATAGACCCACAAAAGTGGGCCTATAAAAACAGTAAGTTCTAAATTACTGAATGACTGAATTTATTCAGTAGTTTACTTATTTGTTTTATTAAACTGGGCTGGCCTCTTTCGCTGCAGTTTGATTCATAAATTCCACTCCAATTTTAGATAGACAAAAATTTACTCAAAGTGCATGAGCTATTTTGTGCGTGCACTTTATCATATTATGCAAATATTCAATAATTAACGAGTCTTTTCGTTTTCTTCAAATAAATATATGAATGCTCATCCCAAAGTGGTGCGAGATGTGCGTATAACGATGATCCTTTTTCCTGAATATTCCTGGATAGAGCAAAGTGGCATTTGAATGCAAAGCATGAATGGTACAAATTTAATTTTTATCTAGAAGTGTAAGCACAAGTGCTTGAGTTTGTATGGCAAACGCAATTTGTTTGTCATAACCGGAAGTCTCTCAACTCTTTGTGCCTCCGTGTCCTATCAGCATCATTATCTGACTCTACTTTGCGGCCTCAAAATTGTGTGTCAATTGCTAATGGAGTTTATGTTTTGGTCACAACAGGACAATGCGGTTGATGGATAAAAGGACTTTCAGTTTTCATAAGACTTAAACATTATTGCTTCAAGTGCAGCATATCCGGAAATTGTTCTAAGCAATGTCAGGAAGCGAAACTGCACTCAAAGAGCACAATTACCACCAGGAGCCAGCTTGAAAATATTATGCCAGAAACACACAACCTTTTCCCAAAATCCATTTAATAATTTCACTCTGCGACATTGATGCTGGGTGACTTAAAAATATCTTATGAGGAATCTCAGAGTTGAAAACAAACTTTTGGCAATAAAGTATTTCGAAACGTTGAATTGAAATAAAATACTGAGATTACACAACTTCAATCAGAAAAATTGCATTGCTTAAACTTTAAAACATAATTAACAATGGTTTCTCATTTCCAGTTTTGGACTGAACGTAAACCAGTCATAATTTCATATCGACAAGGCTTTCACCTCACAAAGTTGTGTAGCGGTACCTGAAGCATTTCTTTTGCTTTAAATAAAACATTCACGTTGGCTTGGATGTAAAAGTATGCAAACGGGCTTGGGAGGGCAAATTAAAGGGTCATCCTAAAAGCCGGCAATACTATTTTTGGTCTTTAAGTGAGACAGGCTTAAAAGCTCAAACAGCTGATAGCGTATTGATATAGATAATTTTCGTTATCAAATATAATTAAAAGCTTTTACATTTACAATTGTCACAAAGCTATTACACAGAACTTTCGTTCTCTGTCGTCCTTTTTTAACCACACCGCCAAACCTAACAGAAGTATTTTTGAGAGCGAGATTTGATGTTGAGAAAGAAAAATTTGAGAAAATATTGAAGTGCGTTTTAAGAATATTAATTAATACGCGTTGATTAATCCTCTAAAAAGAAATCAGTGCGTGTGTTGATTATTGCTTTGTGTCTCCCCGCGGCCAGCATATTGATCTCTGGTGGATCTCTAGTTTACATTTTCGGAATGGTTGAAGCAGATTGAGTCTGCACACGGCCCTAGGTGCTTACAAGTGCAGATCCAGCAGGCTCGGCTGCCGCGGCAAAGCCGGACGTTAGCACGAAAAGCAGGCATCGTTTAATGTGTGTATAGCAAGCCAGTGGAAGTCTAATTGAGTGCTGACTAAACACCTGAGCGTGACCTAATCATCTTTGAGCGTCCATGAACAACTTTAGTCGACCATGATCATCTTTATTGGCCTGATCTTCAGGGTTCAGCCCTTACCTACTCAGCCCATGGAATAATATTTAAGTATGCTAAGCGAAATATTCGAGAGTGTTTGAAAATTAATTTACGTTTTCATTTCCTTTTGGTTTTCTTTTATTTGATTTTTCTTTGCCCTTAAACCTAGAATAAAACAGGCAGAAGGAATCATTTCCGACCATATAAAGTATATATATTCTTGATCAGCATCAACAGCCGAGTCGATATAGCCATGTCCGTCGGTCCGTCTGTCCGTCCGTCCGTCTGTCCGTCTGTCTGTATGAATACCTAGATCTCAGAGACTAGAAGAGCTAGAGCAACCAAATTTGAAATGTAGACTCCTATTGTCTGCACGCAGATCAAGTTTATTTCAAATTTTTGACACGCCCACCCCCGCCTCCAGAATAAAAAATGTTGAATAACTCCCAGAATTTCGTTCTGAAATTTAAAACGTACATTAATATTCGCGACAATATTTTAAAATTCATTTTTATTACTTAAAACCCATCAAATCTTTAATAATATTAAAGCAATTCGATCAGTTAAGCATTAAAGCTGTGTTCCTCATTATTATTTTTGACTCAAATCTCTTTATTAGCAAAACATAAACCAAATGTCGCCACAAAATTCGCAACATTTAAAAACAACCAAAAATGGTTTCAGGATCACCGACCATTGCTTTTGCGTTGCTTTTGGGTTGTTAGAGGTTTGTAGAACACGGCCGATACATTTATAAACCTTTGGTCTGTTTTAATATTGAGTTTTTGTTCTTTTTTGATCGAAAGTTTACCGAGTCTAAATTAATCTTCCGTTTTCTTCAATTTTTATTAAATTTCTAAAAGAAAGATTTGAATATTTAAAAATCAAAGAAAAATCATTGGTACAGTAAACCCTTATTATGAAAGCAAGAATCGACAAGAATTTGAAATTCAATTAAATCGAAATTAAATTAAAGTAAACTTAAAATAAATTAAAAATTGATTTAAAGTAGATTAAATGGAAGCAAGCTTCAAAGTAAAGTAAAGCAAAATTATTTGAATTAATTTAAAACTTATTCCTATACACATTCTTATCTAAAACGTTAATCCAAATTTACAATTATGTTCCTTATTTGGATTTAGTCTACTTTTTAGTATTATCTAAACTATATATCTGACTCCGAAATTGAACCCGTTTGTTGTCTCAAATATTATTATCCTGAATTAAAGTTTATAATGAATCTGAACTAAATGGAAACCGTCCCTTGTCTGGGTAGCGCTTTTCGCACGCGAATACAACAAGAAAGAACGCAAAGAAAAACCCGAACGTGCCTGTACCTTTGGTACAGAGTATAAAAACAAGAGACATTTGAAAGAAGAAGAGACAATCGGCCGATGCACAAAAGGAGGAAGAAAATTAAGTCAGACGAAAAATTATTTGCGCGTCTAGTTGATTCTCGATTGTGATGAGAAATTAATGCTGTGAAGCATTCTGAAGTGCAAAAAATTAAAATACGCGAAGTCAGTATATGCAAGTATTTAAATTAATAACGAATGCTTTATTGTTTGTATCATTAATTATTTATTTTAAAATTCCAGAGTGGAGGATCCAGATTAAATAAAAATCATCAAAGAATAAATAGCTACTTTAATGAAGCGGTAATGGAGACAAAAAAAGTGTGCACAATCGATTCTAGCATTAAAAATTAATATATAACTTAAGCTGATTAAATATTAACAGAATTTGTTTGAAAATGAAAAAATGTTTGAATGAAAAAATTTTTGAAATCGATTTTTGAGATAACCAATCCAAACTAAACTTAAAAATAGTTTCAGTAGAAATGGGACTTTTTGGCTGTAAACTAGTGTAATTATGAATTAAATTATTTTTAAAAGTATTTATTAGAAAAAAAAATTAGTACTGGGGGTAGCTTTGTGGTCCCTTTACAAGGACATGCAATAATATCGGTAAAAAGTCTAACACAGAAGCCGTAAATTACTGTTGACTTTTATTTTGGGCGAAAAAAATAAAAATCATTAATAATCATTACACAAGGCAACAAAATTAGACTTTTTCCAGTATATTGAAGGGTCGGTGGTGGTTCTTGATGATTTTTGTGTGCTGAACACGTCTCTGTTTTCAGAAATGGTCCATCACGTCGAGATTTTTAGTTATTACCGCTTAAAGTTGCAAAAAATACCTACTTTGACTCTTTCCAGGCGCGTTTTGTGGGGAACCTATACTTTTGTTTTGACTTTCTTTGATATTATCGGAAGGTACTACTCCTTAACTTTGAAAAAAACTATCCCAAACAATTCTACGATTTTTTCCAATGAAGATATACCACATTTAGTACTTATATCAACATTCACAATACGGCAAATATATTGTTGCTGCCCCAATGTATGCCTTACAGAAACAGTACAACCGGCTAGTAAATTGTATAGAATTTCAATACAAATTTTCAACAAAACCCATTGTATACATTGGGGAGTTTAATTATGAATTAATTAATTTTTAAAAGTATTTATTAGAAAAAAAATTAGTACTGGGGGGTAGCTTTGTGGTCCCTTTACAAGGATATGCAAAAAACATAGAAGCCGTAAATTACTGTTGACTTTTATTTTGGGCGAAAAAAATAAAAATAATTAATAATCAGTACACAAGGCAACAAAATTATACTTTTTCCAGTATATTGAAGGGTCGGTGGTGATTCTAGATGATTTTCGTGCCCTGAACACGAATCTGTATTCAGAAAGGATCCATCACGTCGAGATGTTTAGTAATTTGAGCTTTAAGTTTCAAAATGTGCCTTTTCGAACCTTTTCAGACGTGTTTTGTGGGGTACCTATACTTTCGTTTTAATATTATCCTAAATTTCTATTTCGGACGGCCTAAAATAACCCCAGTAGAAGAACACATAACAATTGAAACGGCCTATATCAAAACCAACACTATTTCTTAACTTTAAAATAAACTATAAGATATACCATATACCAAATAAACCAAAGAATTGTACGATTTGTTAAAGCGAAGATATACCATTTTGAATACATAGTCTCAATAATAATAAAATAACAAAACTGTATGCCTTGCAGAAACAAAACAACCGGCTAGTAATTTGTATAGAATTTTAATGAAAATTTTCAATAAAACCCATTACATTCTTTGGGGCAGCAACAATATATTGGGTTTTTGGTAAACTCGGATACAATTACTAAAAATGGTATATCTTCATTGGAAAAAATTGTAGAATTGTTTGCGATTGTTTATTTGACAGTTAATGAGTAGTTCTTTCCGATAATATCAAAGAATGTCAAAATAAGAGTATAGGTTCTTCACAAAACGTCTAAAAAGAGTCAAATTAAACATCTTTTGAATCTATAAGCTCAAACTACTAAAAATCTCGACGTGATGGACCATTTCTGAAAGCAGATTCGTGTCCAGCACACGAAAATCATCTAGAATCACCACAGACCCTTCAATATACTGGAAAAAGTATAATTTTGTTGCCTTGTGTAATTATTGTTTGATTATTTCATAATAAACCATGTGTCTAGCATGCGGTTTTTCATGCCATCCAAAATAAATTCAAACATTCTTTACGCAGCGAACGCTGCATGCATGGAATATTCCCTTCCGACTGATGTGTTTCTGTAACCGTTCTTTGAGAAAGAGAAATTGGAAAGGAAACCCGAACGATTCACGAAGCTTAAAGTAACAACAAAAACCTATGCTGAAATACCATCCCAAAGAAGCATTCTTTGAAGGTTTCACGCCTTAATAAATGCGAATGGAACTTTTCAGTTTTGGGAACTACTTCTTCGGTGAAAAAGAACTTGTAAAGATGTGCATTTTCATGGTGTCAGGCCCGACTGGGCTGTTACCCATTTACCCTGACAGAGCTTTTCTCTTTCAGTTGCGCGCCGGACTCTGCAGAAGGCAGACAGAAAATAATTTGTTGGTAAATTCAACCAATTTTGTGGTTAAAAATTGGTGGATTGACCGCTAGGTACAGTAAAAGTGTGGCTTAACACTTAACGTATTGATAACGGTAGCAGAGTAGATTTCAACCAACAAAAATAGATGAAAGCACACGTCGGCTTGGTCGAAGTTTATATACCCTTGCAACTGGTATAATTGATATAAATAACAATGTTAAATAATGAATAATGTTAGCTGAGTGATTTCTCAAGCTCAGCAAATCATTGTCTAATCAAAGTCTAATTGTGAAGAAGAGAAAGACTTTTTCAGCCCTATTCATCAAACTTGGTGAAATTAAGAAAAGGCATAGAAAAGTAATAAATGCGAAGTTTGGGGACGTTTGCATTGAAAACAAAAAAGTTTTTCTTACTAAAACTAGATTTTCGACCGACGTTTGTTCATGATAGCTTTACAACTGAGGGAGGAGACAGCACAGAAAGAAACGGACGGTCGGACATGGCTATATTAACTCAGCTCGTCATGCTGATCAAGAATATATATACTTTATGTGGTCGGAGTTGCTGCCTTCTATGCGTTACAAACATCCGGACTATTTTAATATACCCTCTACAAGGGTATAAAAAGATTGAATTTATCCCGAAGTTTTTTTGTCCTTAGTTCTAGTGCCCTGCTTGGTGTGCCATCCCACAGTGTTTCGTCTTGAACAGCTTGTCTGGACAAAATTATTTTTTTGGCTTTTTGCATTAATTGGCTTTAGACTAAAAAAAATTGTTCTAGAGTCATGGTCGGAAATGTCCCGTTAAGTCGTTGTTGGAAGCTGCCGAGCTTTTTCGACAACTTTAAATAAAAAGAAAGGTACGAGAAGTTTCTCTTCATTAATTACATTTATTTTATTAAGGGCATGGCCGTGGATAAATTGGCATATGCAAAAATGTTCGTTCGCGAAGATGCTGCTGCACTCGATGGCTCTCAAATTACAACTAACTTAACAAAGGCAAAGATTTAGGCACTCAAGCTTAGCATGCTTGAGTTGAGCGTATGGAGAGTAAGATAACAGCAAATGATTGAACATAGATAATTAGCGAGGGGTGTAACAAGAGTTGTGGAGGCTACTTAAAATTAGCTGCTGCGCCGAACATACTCCCCGTTGAAAGTGCAGGGCTTTCAACAGAATCTTCAACGGGAAGGACGTACAGCTTATTGACTGCCCGTCTAATGGTTCCAGTGGTTGTGCGTAGGTCTGCGACTCTGATGACACCGTCAGCTCCAGAAATGGTTTTAATGACCCGTGCTAGTGGCCATTTTAAAGGTGGCAAGTTCTCGTCCTTAACACACACCAGGTCGTTGACCCGGATTGAACGTTGAGAAGTGCGCCACTTTGCGCGCTGCTGGAGAAGTGTTAGGTACTCTTCACTCCAGCGCTTCCAGAAAAGTTGCTGAACCAAGGTGGCGCGTTGCCAGCGATCGAGACGATTGAAGTTAAGTGGCGCCAAGTCGGGTTCGGGAAACGCCATAGGTGGACGACCCGTAAGGAAGTGGCCTGGTGAAAGGGATACAAGAGGACGAGAATTGATTATGGCTTGAATTTGGCAAACCAACGTTCGCAGCTCGTCAAAGCCAAGAAGAGACGATGCCATCGAGCGGTATCAGTGTTGTTTAGCCATCTTCACCGCTGCTTCCCATAAACCGCCGAAGTGGGGTGATCGAGGAGGGATAAATCGCAAGTCGAATCCATTGTTGAGGCAGTGAGCATGAACTTCATCCCAATGCTTTTCGCTCAAAAATAAGAGCCGAAGTTCCTCTAGCTCGTTCTTCGCGCCAACAAAATTAGTTGCATTGTCCGACCAAATGCATCTTGGTATGCCTCGAGTAGCTACAAAACGCTTCAGAGCGCTTAGAAAGGCTGCAGTAGAAAGATCCTTTACCAGTTCCATCCAAACGGCTTTGGTGGCGAAACAGATAAAAACGCTGATGTAGCATTTCTGCGGCGCCTTGTTGCGCACCTCTGACCTATAGTAAAAGGGCCCGCAATAATCAACGCCAGTAACGGTGAAAGCCTGCGAATCTTGGATGCGCTCTTTGGGCAGGTCAGCCATGATGTGTTCAACAAGACGAGGTCGGGATCTGCAGCATATAACACACTTGCGCAGCACACGCGCAACAGTTTTCATACCACCTATGGGCCAGAATTGCAAACGAATAGAGCCCAGCAGTGACTGTGGACCAGTGTGGTGATGCTTGCGATGCAGATGCGTGATGATAGCGAACGTCAATGGGTGCTCCTTTGGTAAAATGATTGGGTGGCGCGCGTCAAAGTCAAGGGTTGAGTTACGTAGCCGTCCACCAACACGTATCAAGCCAAGCTCATCCAAAAATGGTGAAAGGGAAGCCATATTGCTTGAAGAGTCAACGCATCTCCTCTTTTCCAGTGAATGGTATTCAGGATACAATTGAGCTCTTTGAATGATCCGAATCAGCAAGTGAAGTCCTCCTAGAATGTTCTCAGATGTCAGCTGAGGCGACTTAATTTTGTTGATGAACTTGTGCACATATCCAAAAATGCGCTGCATCATGCCAAATGAGTTTATGTATTTGAAATACAACGATATGTCGACCCGATCTGATGACAGCATGACCTTGTGGCGAATCTCTGGAAGTTTGCTTTCAGGCAGGCAATGTTCTGGCCATCCGCATCTTGGCTGTTGCAAAAACGATGGCCCGTTCATCCAAAGTGTTGGCCACAGATCCTATTGGCCACGAAAATGTTGAATTTGGATGGTTCCTCCTGCAACCAAGAAAGGACAACGGATGAGTCTGACCAACCATGGAACTCACAGTCAAACGGCTCCATTTTTGAGATTTCGGATACTAAGTGTGCGAGCAGAACGGCAGCACAAAGCTCAAGCTTAGGTACTGTAAGCGTTTTCAGAGTGGCAACTCGCGCCTTTGAGCAAAGTAGGTGCACTTGAACACTATTTTCCGCCAGAGATCGAACATAAATACAAGCTCCGTAGGCCTGCAGACTGGCATCACAAAAGGCATGTATCTCGAAGCTACCTTTGGACTGCAGTACGTAGCGAGGAAATGTGGCGTGTTCTACATTAGCAAAGTCTTTGCAAAATCCGGTCCAAGACGCTTCCAAGGACTGAGGCAAGCTTTCATCCCATTGCAACTTGTCTCTCCACATGCGTTGCAAGATGATTTTCGCTCTGGTCAAGGTAGGTCCTATGAGCCCAAGTGGATCATAGCATCGTGCAATAGTGGCCAATACACGAACGCTTAGTGTGCTTGCCAGAGCCTATCTGTGGAGCAAAAGTGAGAAAAAACATGTCGTTATGCGGCGCCCAGGCCAAACCAAGCGCCTTGGTCACATCGCTGTCGTCATGAAATTTGAGGAAGCTTTCCTTGTCCTTCTCTGGGACATCATGAAGTACAACCGGTGAGTTGGAGCACCATTTTCTTAAACGAAAGTGCCCCCGAGCAAGAAGCTGAGTGGTTTGATGCATGATGTCACGAACTTCTTCAGTAGAACTGCCTCCAGATATCATATCGTCAACGTAAAAGTTTCTTAAGACGACTTGCGAGCCCAAAGGGTATGATTCAGACTCATCCATGGCCAGTTGATGCATTGCGCGTATGGCAAGAAACGCGGCAGGCTTTGTCCCGTAGGTGACCGTGTCCAACTTATAGACTTGAATGTCTTCGTCAGGAGAGTTTCGCCACAAGATGCACTGAAGCATGTTGTCAGGAGCAGTGACCCGAATGCATCTGTACATCTTACAGATGTCACCTGTAAGAGCAATGGGAAATGTACGAAAGCGAATCAGTATATTGAAAAGATTGGCCTGAATTGTGGGTCCTGCCATAAGAAGCTCATTTAATGAGAGCCCAGAAGTTGTCGCTGCGGAGCCGTTGAATACAACTCTCAGACTTGTTGTAGTACTGTCTTCTTTAACTACGCAATGGTGCGGCAGGAAATATTTGCATTTGTGAACTTCTGCTTTAAATACGATAGACATATGCTTGAGGGTCAGATATTCCTTAATAAATGCAGAGTATTTTGCCTTGAGATTCGGGTTGCGATTGAGTTTGCGCTCTAAGTTTTTAAATCGATGCTTGGCCTGTAAGTAGGAATCTCCCAGAGACTCTAATCCCCGCTTCATTGGCAAGCGAACAGAATATTCCCCAGAGGGCAATCGAGTGTAGTGGCTTTTGAAGTGCTCCTCACATTGAAGCTCTTCCGTTGTAGCTTTAGATATTGGCTCAAAGGTATGCTCCACTTCCCAGAAGCGACGCACCAAATCGTCCAGCCGAGTGCTGGTATTGGTGCCTTCCGATGACCTTTGGCTAACGACAAAAGATGACAGTTTTTGGGTCCTATGACCGCCACCAGAGAGGATCAAACCAAGATGGGTTTTTTGTAGCAATGGTAATCCAGGTGCAAGCTGAATCTGCCCCACGCACAACAACTCGAAAAACAGACCTGCTCCGATGAGCAAATCTATCCGTTGTGGCAAATGAAACGAGGGATCGGCCAGCTGAATATTTGAGGGAACGTTCCAATTGGTAGTGCTCACTGACATGCCTGGCTGATTGTCAGTAATCGTTTGCGCAATTATGGCAATGAGGCTGGTAGTGAAATCTGAAGTCCGCGACTTCAGCACGAGGTCGACTGAGTATCCTTCGGTTGAGAAATTGGTATCTCCAATACCAGAGACTGCAGTCTGCGATTTAGTTTTGCGAAGTTGAAGTTGGTTTGCGAATCGAGTTGTAACGAAATGTATTTGAGACCCTGAGTCCAAAAGTGCACGGCAAGGTACGAGTGTGCCAGCACGGTTTTTTATTAGGACAACAGCAGTGGCTAATAGCACAACATCAGACGAAGAGTGAGATATAAAGGCTTGAGGCAAGGCTGGCGACATAGCGATCATGGCAGTAGATTGCGATGTGGTTGATTGGGCAGAATTTTGAGTGTTAGATTGAGTAGCAGGACGATTATAATGCAAAAGAGTGTGATGATTTAATTTGCAAGAACGACAGGAACCAAATTTGCAATCTCTCATTTGATGGCCTCTTTTTAAGCAGTTAAGGCACAATGAAAGCCTCTTAGCCTCTTTATGACGAGCGATTGGCGATAAGTTTTCGAATGTTTTGCAGTGGTAAATCTGGTGATCTGTGCCGTCACAAATTATGCACGTACCTGGCGAAGCACTTGCAGCTACAAACGACTTTCTCTGATGCGTACTCACGGTTTTTCCAGACTTGCCCACCTGACCATCCTGCTCTTGAATAGCGTGCTGCACATTCTCAAGCGTTCGGCATCGCTTCTCCAAGAAGGCTGATAATTTCTCCCAGGATGGCAGCTCGTTGCTCGGAGAACTTTCCTCCCATTTGGCCTGAGTAGTCTTGTCCAGCTTCTGAAGCAAAGTTTGCACGAGAATGCAGTCAGCCACTTCTTCCGTGGTGGCAAGCGATTCTAATGCCCGGAGGTGCGAAGTAACCTTGTCCGTCAGCTCTCGCAGCTTGCCCACAGATGCATCTGCCTTGCCCAGCCCAAATATCTCCCTGATGTGTGCCTGTAAAATGAGACGCTTATTATCAAATCGCTTTTTAAGAATATTAATTGCAATTGCGTAGTTAGCCTGATTAATTTCCAAAGAGCTGATTGCGTCGAGCGCAGTGCCAGTTAAACAGGATCGCAGATGTTGCAGCTTTTCTATAGGAGTGATCTCCGCCTCCTTGCCAATTACAGAAGTGAACATTGCGAAGAAACTTGCCCACTCTGTATATGCCCCATTGAATTTAGGCAGCTCCAACTGAGGCAAGCGGGATCGATTGGACATAACCACTAATGATTGGGACTCGTTCGTATTGACTCTGAAGGTGGAACAGTGTTGAGTCGGCTCACGTTTGCTAAGCTCACGCTGGAGAGTAGCTCTAAAACTCAACAGAGTAAGATCAAATTTGCCGGGCAGCTCACTAGATATGGAATCGAAATTCAGCTCCTCCAGGCCTGCATGCGCAATGATAAAATTAGACTCCAGCTTATTTAATGATTCCAGCAGTCCACTTAGAACGTATTCATCCATGCCTTTCAGCTTCTGATCATCCATCTCAGCACTAATAGATTTAAGCCGGTCAAATATAGCACTTGTTTTTTGCTGTAAAAACGCAATCCGGTCTACGGGTGTGCGTCCTCTGGATGCAGCAGCAGAGCCGTACGATTCGTTAGGAGTAGAGTTGTTGGCTGAAGAATCATTAGGAGCCATGGTGTTAGCTAATGAATCCTCCATGTCGATTAATTTTTAACAAAAAACAAGAAAGAAAGTCGGTCAAGCCCGACTATAACATACTCTGTACCCTTACACTCGCATTTGCTCAGGAGTCAAACGGCCAGTTAACACCCCGCGCACAACGCGGTGCGCTCTCTAAGTTTCTCTCTCTCTCTCTCTTTCTCTCTCGCACTAACATTGCCTGTGTTGAACGGTTAGGGTATGTTGCTGTGTTTATTGGTGGGAGGGTGGGTGGGGTTAAGTGGCCGTTTTTTGCCCATAACTTGAGTATCGTTCATCCGATCTTTATCATTCCTTCAGCAAATCGATAAATAATTTTATTTACAAGGTATCTCTAGAAGGAACGAACGATCTATCTCCAAAACTGTAGGAGATATGAAGTTTTTTCCAAATTGCGGGGGCGGGAGGGGGCGTGGCAAAAATTGAAAATAAACTTGATCTGCCTGCAAGTATAAGAAATATATGTCTCATACATGTCAAACCTCTATCTCTTACCATCTCTGAGATCTCTTCGTTCATACGGACGGACAGACAGACAGACGGACAGACAGACAGACGGACAGACGGACATGGCTATATCGACTCGGCTGTTGATGCTGATCAAGAATATATATACTTTATAGGGTCGAAAACGATTCCTTCTCCCTGTTACATACTTTTGCACAAACTTAATATACTCTATGTACCTTCGGTACAGAGTATAAAAAATACCGATTGCACGTTGCAGTTTATGTTGGCTGTGAGCGCGCGTATGTTCAGCCCCGAGAAAAATATATAACTATTTTTTGACTGCAGCTGCAACAACAACGAACACGAGATCACCGTTAGAATCGAAGCAAAGCGAATGACCGTTCAATTGCGAGACGTTTCTATGCAGGTGGCCAAAGCAAAGGGCGAAAGCAAAGACGAAAAATATAACAGATTCGCACACACAAGCACACGTACGCAGTTCTTATGTGTGTGTGAACATTTTTATCCACTGATATGAAACCGTTATTGTTTGCATGTGCACAGCGCAGACAATTCGAAAATTAAATTAATTATTTTTGGTAATTAATTAGTTTATGCACAATATTATTAACCACGATCACGTCGGGGTCACCAAAATGTTGGAAGCTGCCGAGCTTTTTCGACAACTTTAAATAAAAAGAAAAGTCCGAGAAGTTTCTCTTCATTAATTACATTTATTTTATTAAGGGCTGGCATATGCAAAAATGTTCGTTCGCGAAGATGCTGCTGCACTCGATGGCTCTCAAATTACAACTCAAAATGTTGGAAGCTGCCGAGCTTTTTCGACAACTTTAAATAAAAAGAAAGGTACGAGAAGTTTCTCTTCATTAATTACATTTATTTTATTAAGGGCGTGGCCGTGGATAAATTGGCATATGCAAAAATGTTCGTTCGCGAAGATGCTGCTGCACTCGATGGCTCTCAAATTACAACTAACTTAACAAAGGCAAAGATTTAGGCACTCAAGCTTAGCATGCTTGAGTTGAGCGTATGGAGAGTAAGATAACAGCAAATGATTGAACATAGATAATTAGCGAGGGGTGTAACAAGAGTTGTGGAGGCTACTTAAAATTAGCTGCTGCGCCGAACAGTCGTTATGGTGACTAGAAAGTCTTTCCATTATTCTACGTATAACTTTTAAAGTACTAAAGCTACAAACCGGTTTCAGTTCTGGTACGTACCGAAACTTGTGTTTCGGTAAAAGGTTCTGTTTTGGTTCTAATAATATTTCGGTATTCGGTTCCGTACCGGTACCTGCTTTCTTATTTCGGTATACCGGTACGTACCGGTATGAACCGGTAAAATATGATGAAAGAGCGGTCATTGGTTATGCATTCATTCGATTTCTTAGCGAAGACTTAATAACAGTTATAAGCTTACTTGCCCTTCTCAAAGGCCACACAATTGTGGAAACTTTGTAGAGTTTTCTTTATTTTTATAATCGAGTTTTTTCGGGTTTTCGGGTTTCACTATTTAAACACCGTTTTCTATTTACGATGTCTCTATACGTGTTTTTTCTCTTCACGGTTTGTCGATATGGATTTTTCTTTCTGTCTCTGTCTGTCTGCTTGTCATTTTAATCACTGCTTCTGTCTTCGTTCATCTTCTACTATCTACTGCGTTCTACTTCCGGTTTCGTCATCTTCCATTCTCTATACAGTGTGACCATCATTCGATTTTTACCAGTACCTTAACACTTAAATGTCGATACATTTATACATCTTGGCGGTCATTTTCAAATAATTTAAAATAATAATTTGGAAAACGTTTTAAGCTCAGAAAAATTGATCACGATTGATGCCATTAATCAGTTTTGTGAAAATACTGAACTATTTGTAGTGTCCTGCTTCTGAAGTAATTGTGCTGATTTCCTCATTAAGTTTTAAGTTGAACAGAAATGGATAACACAAGTACTTTCCAGTTTCGAGGTTAGCATTAGCATGACATTATAATGTGGGCCTAAGAATAAAGGATGCAATATTTTTCAAGATACTGGTCTTGTGTCTTTCTATTTTACAATACAAAAGTTTTGAAAGACCAGACTCCTTTTTGTTGGAAATTGCTTAAAAGTCTCCCAAAACTAAGTGTCAGCTTTGAAGTCTAGTCGTTGCACTCAGAACCGAAACTGTACCGGTACAATGTTTAGGTTCTTTTCGGTCTTTTAGGTTCCAAAAATATCGGTACTCGTCGGTTCTTTTCGGTATACGGTTCCGGTTCTGGTTCCGGTTTTCGGTGCCACGAATTTCCGTACAAATTTTGTACGGGTGGGTCATAGAAGATTAGTAGGCTAGACCAAAACAACATGACAGATCAGTTGAGTGTACAACCTAGAAATGTATATATTTTATTTGGAACTTTTGTTACTACAACTAGAACTAACTAAAGTAAATGACTTAGTAAATGCCTGCGACCATCAAAAACAGCAATGAAATGAATCTTAAAAGATTCAAACTGAAGCCAGAATTCCAGACCATTTCAATAGGCACAATCTCTTTTGGCCTAATATGAGCATTAGGAAATCCAACAAATATGATTTTCCGGTTATCCGCATTGGTGATATTATAGACAGGAACTTCTTCGGGTCGCTGGGCTTGTTTATTGAATTCGTAGGGTATCATTAGCAAGCCATTGATGGCATAATCCACTGGTATAGCTTCGGCTTCATTCTTTACTCACCATGACCTGGCCCAAGGTTTGATTAGGAGAGGACATAATCGCCGTTACTTAGTAATTGGGTTGAAGTAAATAAGAACAACAGGACATTATTGGGAATCCAGATTGCCGCCATTTGTCAGTGTGATATTATTAGAGTTGATGTGGTACCATCTTACGAGAAAAATATAGTTATTAGTAATTTGAACTCTATGTTATTCAGTGTTGTTATGCTGGAATCAAGTAATCGCCATCATTTCGGACATATACCATTTCATACAGATCCGCAAATGATTTTCGAGGACGTTTGTCATATGCAGGAAATGTTCGGATGCTGCAAGGGCATTAGATAAAATTACAACTTATACGTTTTTATTTCAAAATTTCTCGGCGCGACCATTAAACATTTTGCAGAGGGAAAACGGATACAATTTCAAAGTTTAGAAATTGTATTGTACGATATTATAAACAAAAAGTTAAAACAAAAGTATGGGTGCATAAAATCATGTAGAATCTCCACCAACCCTTCAATATACTGGATCTTGTTTAATAGTGTTATATTGTATTAGATTTGTGCTCATCTAGCCAGATGAAAAGGCAAATAATTGCCATTTCTGTTGTTATAATTTCTGGTTCAGTGGAGTTTTCAAATTTGCGCTCTGGGTTGCAATTAGAAACCCCAGAAATTAAGTGTTCTAACCTGAAATTGCTAACATCTCTGAACGATATCTCTCCTGCATTTCTATTATTGAAAAGTGCGAAATGACGCCCCATACATCTACTCATGTCTCTGCAAAATGTTTTATGGTCGCTTTTTATGCCGTCGATTGGTGTGTTACTGCAAAAAAGTTATATTTCTGCTATTTTTTCAGAGTAATTTTCAAAGGAGAACCGATCATCTCGAAATTTATCAAATTCCATTGTAGCATATGGGTTAATGTTCTGCATATGTCCGCGCATATGGCAGAAGTCCGCCAGAAATAGAGAATGACTAAATAGAAAATGATCTGAGGGTCTGGACGTTATAAAATAATATCTGTCAGAAATAATGGCTATTATTTGATTACATCTGGAACCGCACTCAGAAAAGATAAGATTTAAAATTCTAATTACTTGGTTTCTCTCTGCCGATGGTACAAAATTCCTACACTCTCTCATCATATCCCAGGGACAAATGGCAATTATTTGGATTCCCAATCCATTTCCGGTAACGGACATTAAGATTTAGTACTGTTGTCTCCCAGTACCCGTCATCTACACAAAGCACATAAGAAACCCCCAACCGCATTTCATGCAAAATTGAAAAATTGAAATATATGTCGTATATATTTTCACTTTGGATCCAAAGTCTGAAACAAGTTAAGAATGAATGTATCAAAAATATGAAATTAGTTAAAAACCAAATTAAGAATTATACATCGAAAAGTCAAATTGAACAAATGTAAGCTTATCTCATATTTATTCATAACCCATTTAGAAATATTCGGTTTTACTTCCGCGGTAGAGCAATTTTTCTGCCTATCGATTTCTTGTACTTTTTCTATCTAAAACCTCAGAAAGATTACAAATGGTCAAAAAAGAGTGCACAAGAAACCATGAGAAACTATGTGATCGCAATAATCTTAAAGTTTTTCTTCTCATTATAATGGAAACCACATAAAAAGTATGATGGAACAAAATGTCACGTATCGACAGAGATAAATATTTATTTAAAAAAAGTACTGAAGATTTCCAAATCAAATAAAATACTTTTTTTTTTATTTTGTAATATTTAATTTTTTTAATGTGTACGACGGTCACGTTCGACAGAATAGAAATGTCCATCCTAATCCTAACTGGAAATGCATCACTGACCAATGAATATGCATTGGTAAACACAATTGTTCAAACAAATTTGAAGATTACCTTTTAGTTACCAAAGTCTAGACAAATACAGACAAGCTGTGCCAATACTTTTTTGACATTAAAACTGTGCATTTTTTAGTTAATATCCATTTGCAACTAAACTATAAGAAAATGAAAAATTTGATTTTTTTAAAAATAAAATCAAATGTTGAACGCCAAATGTTGTATCTTTTTAATTACTTTGAGTTAAATATAAACAAAGATATTTAGGATTAAACTTGCAAAATGAAGGTGTGCCATTACTTTATTGATTGACTGTAAGCATGTAAGCCACACATAAAAACGCATAAGAAAATTGACTCACCTATTTAAAATTTCTTGGCGGTTCAAATTTGTTTCTCTTTGAACAAAATCCATAATTGGTTTCAGGTTTCACACACTGGTTCATGAAGTTTATTTCCATTTTTTCTTTATGTTTTTCTTCACAATTTTTGTGTTCTGTGGCTCTGTGTCCTGTGTGAGAATGTGTCTTGGCAATTTGACCGTAGGCGTTGAACTCAAAAACAGCACACCATTAAAACATTCTGTTACGTTACGTTACGTTAGTTTCTGGGCACACTGTGGCACTTCGGGCTAAACGCATTGTTGCGCATCACTAATAGCTTACTGTGCATTATTTTGTGTATTTTGTGAAAAGCTATTGTTTAATAAGTTGCAAAGGGTAAGTTAAGCATTAAGTAGTGTCATTCAATGTTGTTAGACCACTTTTAAAGCAGAATTTAGAAAAGCTTTTTTTTTTAACTCAACACATTTTATAACCCATTATGTAAATATTTTATATCCATTCACATATTAAAATTTTCCTCTATATTTTCCTTCATAATTATGTACATAAGCGACAAAACTTTTTTATGTTAGCTCGTCTCGAAATTGTTAGATTTCTTTGACTTTCGGTCTTTCTATCGGTTGTTCCTTTTGGCTATTCACCATTGTACCATTTTGGTTTTTTTTTTTCTGATTTTCGTTCCCTTCGTTTTGCAGCTTAACCAAACCGAGGTCACTAAAAAGAGTTTAGAATCGTGTTTTTCTTGTAGAACAAGCTAGATGCACAAAACTGTTTTATAATGCCAATTGAATCTTTGAAGTGTCCTGATCAACATTTGTAAGGAGCCTCCCCCTGAAAAACACACACATTATCCCAAGTGGGCTTCTGAAAGTTGTGGTAGTTTCATGCAAAAATAGGCAAATTTAATTAGATGGCCTCTGAACCACATCAGGTAAAAAGATGTGAAAATGTTATTTTTTGTAGTGAAGAGAAAAAATTTTATTTTATTTATAGACGATCTTTGGGCGTGACGGTTTAAAAATGGAAAAAAGAAAAAATAAAGGTTATCGATAAGTAATACTGTGTGTCAGAAACAAAGAAAAAATAAAAAAAAATTGTTGAACACCACCAAATTTATTACACACAATGCCAACAAACAACACTAACATATACCAAAAATTTAGCCGGTGCAGATGAGTACATAAAAACTTATTCTCTATCAAAGATTAAAAACACGAAGAATTTTCATAAAAAATTTCAGACAGCTTTAAATCGGCACAAATAAAAGCAAATTCGCACAATTTTTATGGCCAGAGTCGAATTGCTCAAACTCAGCATGTTCTCTTTGCAATTGGAACGAGCAGGAAAACACTGTCCATTTTATTGGAAACTGCCCAATCTTGAGGGAATACAGAATTTTACATTTTGGTAAGGCAAGACTACATCTGCACGAAGTTCACCAGCTATTAAATGGATCAAATTGGAGGATCCCTTATAACTTTATAAGTCAGGCAACTAAATATCGAAAACAAATATTGGAAGGGGACTTTTAAAACAGAGTAACACGGCCAACCGAATCTCGCGTTATGCAGTTGAACGATCTGGTATCTGGGGTAGACCCGGGAAGCCAGGTGAATTAGACTGAATAGCGAAGAATCTGGAAGGCAGTGATGGACTGACGGTTTCAAACCATGTCGATTTATTTATTTTAGTATTTTATATACGAAAAAACTTCTTGTTTAGATATAAATTTTGAATCTAAGCCATTATCTATGTATTATCTGTTTTATAAATTTAAATAAAGAAGAACACTACTGCTACTACTACTAAAAACTTCACATATTTAATCAGAAATTTTATCTCCATGAGAAGCACTGACTTTTAATTAAATCACCCATATTCACTTGAAATAAATCTAATTGTGTTTAGTCCAAATATAATGCTTTTTTTTAGCATGTGCGAAACTTGAACGTTAAATGCATTCAGCAGCAACATAACAAGTTTGCACTTTAAAAGGCTATTTCTAGAAATTAACGGTTCTTTTCCATGAAACTTTTTTTGTTTTGCATTCTCCACATATTTGTTTAAGATGTTGCATTGTTGTTTTTTGCCAATTGTGAGAATCTATTTTGTCCAGCTACTAGACGAAACACAGTGCTTCCGGTCCTGGAGCTTTATCAGTGGATGCGCTTAAGTGCCACCAAGATCTCTGTCTCATCAGCCAGTCTGACTAACGGGGCAGGTATAGAAATCGCAGCAAGGTAGGTCACTGGCTGTGGGGGAACAGTGCTTCATCTGTCGTACCCAGGAGGTTTGGTCACGTTGGTATGGGATGTCTTCGCAGTTTTTCCATTACTTTTTTGTTGCCATTCTGCATCAGCACACAAGCATAGCCAGCACCTCGCTTTGTTGGTCTTTATTACTTTGGTCAGGATTGCTCTTTTTTAAATCTTAATCTATTCCATCAAGTGCTCTTGGTGGCCGCGCCACGTGCTCTTTGCTTCCAGCGTCTAGCCGCTATGCATTCGCTGCTTGCCCTTACTATGGCGGTACTCCCCCAGTAAACCGGCTTACGAAGGCATCCTTGCTCTAGCAAACTCATTTGCAAATATCTCGCTGAGAGTTAAGGAGGCACCAGCGTTTGAAGCTAGGTACTTCTCTTTGTTCCTGCAGCTGGCTTCCGGTGTCATTACAATGTGCTTGGATGTGTGTGTGTGCCGGGACTCTTGACTCTCACTGTTAACTAAAATTTTGGATTGAAAAACAAATTCCTGTATTCGAACTTGTGGACTGCAGCTGCCCATGGCATTGTACATTGTTTATTTCGGCCCTGTATGCAGGCAAATGTGAAATTGGCAGTACAAAAGAAAAGTCAACGCATGATAGACCCACATTGCCACCAGCCCAGTGGCACTGGGGTTTCATTGAAAATTTGTTCACATTGATGATGGCAGCGGCCGGTGCCAAATCAGATTACTGCCTGTTGCAGTCTGATACGTGTACAGAGTGTATAAGTGGCATAAATGCAGCTCAGTGCACACTGAATGTAAGTTGTTTTCTGCATTCACCAATGTCAATTGGCAAAGAACCAACCACAGCAGTGTTGCAGTAGCTGTTGCATGTCTTCTACCGTTTAACAGTGCACTATAGGAAATTTCCCATTTTTTAGGCATAAACCACTTTCATCCGAGCGGCGTGACGCAGCCGTGTAAGGCGTCGTTCCAAACGCGTTTCAGTTAAACGGCCCCGAGTTCGAATCACCCGCAGAGTAAGAAAAAATTTGTAATAAAGTTGTTTAATTTTTATGTTAATTTTTGTTTAATTTGTTGTTTTTCGGAATAATAAAAATAAAAAATCGTATCCTCCCATGTAAGAGACTCATTAACTCATTCATATCTTCAGGAAGAAACGATTTACTATGTCCAGAATATACTTTTTTTTATCGCCAGGAAGAAGCGGCTCTTATCGCCAGGAAGAATCGCTTTCTTATCGCCAGAAAGAATCGCTTTCTTATCTCCAGGAAGAATCGCTTTCTTGGCACACTTCTTCCCGTAGGGAGATAAGAATTCGATATCGCCAGAGTTAAGCGATACCTACTGGAAGAATCGCATTCTTATCTTCCGCGATAAAAAATGTTTGCTGGGCAACTCCATATAAAAACGAGAAAGCAAAGCTAACTTCGTCTGTGTAAAGTTTTTCTCACTAAAACCCATTTTACGACCGATCGTTCCTACGGCAGCTACAAGAAGTCATCCGATCCTGGCGGTTTAGACATATCAGCTTATTACCCTGTAGTACCGCTGCACCGGTGCTGGTTCTAGCGAATCCGCTAACACTCGTTAGCGACAGTCACCAGCCTAACCACTAGCAATGTTATTTGCCTAACGAATTTTGTATGGGAATGTCCGCAAAACGTACCGGTCGGTGTAGTGATGGGAGCACACGACCCTGAATAACGACCTGATGCATCACTGAGCGTACGTCGCTTCGCTAACGACTGGTGATGCAGCGTCGTACCGACCGGTACGTTTTGCGGACATTCCCATACAAAATTCGTTAGGCAAATAACATGGCTGGTGGTTAGGCCACCACCATCACCCGTTGCGAAATAATTGATCACAAAGTTTTGTGACGCACGGTACAAAAAGTGGAAGTCACTTTGAAAGTTGAAGTGAGTTTTCGTAATTTTTAGCGAATTTTTTCGTAATAAGCACACAATGACCAATACTTTAAAATAAAGATGAATGATAGAGGATCCAAAAAAAAAAATTTGAAGCAAAAATATTTTGGCAGTTTTTATCAATGGACGTGAATCCTTTGTGACGCACGCTATTTTCCATAATTTTATTTATGTGTTTTGTATTATAATGCAAAACAAAACTTACAGTTATTTCCAATCACATGGTTTCGTATGCATTCTTTTTTTACCCTGTGTACCCTCAGAAAGATTTTAGATAGCAAAAGTTTTATCAAAAAAATATGCAATATTAATGTCAAAATGAGGATAATTGCGCTATCGCTTTAGTGAAACCGAAAATTTTCAAACGGGCTATGAATAAATTTAAGATTGGCTTACATTAATTAAATTTAATTGTTTCCCTATGAAAATATGAGAAAACATAGTGTTTTTTACCACTTTTAATTGTTTGGTTTTGGTGAACTGTTTCTGGAAGTTGCCGATATATATTATAGCATTTAATCATCAGCCGCAAATTATTATAGCATGTTAAATAAGCTTGGCTACAACATCCATTAAGGACCAAGCCGAGATTCAATTTATTATAGCAGCTGCAAATTGCACAAGTTTACAAGATTTTACTCCAGAGATATTTGGGTAATCTTGTCTTGACCAAGGTTCGCTTATATTTTTATACTTATTGAGTTTATGCAAAAGTATGTAATAGGGAGAATTTTTCCGGCTTTTATAAATTTTGAATAAAAAGTGCGTATACGCATTTGATTTACGTATTAAGCGTAGTGTGCTTATGCCTCAAATATTAAAACGTAGTGTGCGTACTTTTGAAGTATACGTCAGCGTAGTTGAAATACGCATACGCACTATGAAGTATACTTATACGTACTGTCTTAAAAATGAGTATTGAAGTACGCATACGTTTTTTGACTGGATACGCATTGAAGCTTTAACGGATTTGAAGCTATACGTATGCGTATACGTTTTTGGTACGTTATGCAGATCTCTGTTATACAACCGACTATTAAGAGATATATGACAAGTGTAAATGCAGCTTTACAATTTTATATAATACATTCTAATTTATTTTTATTAAATATAATTTATTTTTGTTTTTAATTTTTATAAGGCGGGGTGAAGTGCTACCACGCCCACTTTTCACATATATAGCCCAACGGTACGTATTGTATAACGTAAAGAAAAAATCTCCACACAAAAAAAAAAATTGTAAGTTCGACATTTTTCGTTTTTGGCTAACAATTTTTGATTTTATAACACAGTTCTACAAATATAGACCATTTGTGAGTTTCCCGAGCATTTTTAACTAATTCCTGCTTGTCTACTCATGCTGATTACGAGTTGACATGTCGAAGCCATATCTAAGTTTCCGTTTCCAAGATATTCGCTAAAAACGAATATTCCGACTTTTTACCGTGCTAGAAGTTATGTATCTTTCGATAAAATTTTCGAGTCTCACCCATGCCGAATAGAATCTCGACTTCCTCCTTCCAACTTGATATAGCATAAGCCAATGCCAACATATTTATTGAAATGTAAAATAGCAACATGCTACGTTAATATTTGTGGATAGTATAACTATGGCCGAATTATAAAAAGGCTACTTGATATAACTGTAATCAGTAGCTATACCTACTCTGTGATTCTCAAAAAAGCAAAGGAGTTTTATGCTTTTGTTATTTTAATTCAAAGAAAATTTTACGTATTAAAAGTGCATATTAAAGTGAAAAGATGTCTGATTCTGCAGTTCTTACATCCGCGTCGCCAGTGCAATAGTGTCGTGCTAGTGTAGTGCTAGTGAAGACAGAAAAAGACTGCCAGTGTGGGAAAAGCAGAAAGAGACTGCCTTGTTTGAGAGAAAGCAGTGAAAGTGACACTCACCTTAAGCAAAATTATGAGTAAAAAATTCGTCAGAGAACGGAACGTTCGCAAGGTTAAAGTGTCGGTCCCGAAAGTAAAGACGGTCAAGTGCGATAATATGGCCAGCGCGAGTGTACTCCCAAAGTTGTAGGCAGACAACGACGTTGATGCGTTGTCTGATCGCCCAGCTGCAGGCGCAACTCCTGCAGCACCAAAAGGAGCAGCATGGCAGCGCCGCACAGTGGCCGGTTTCGCTGATTTAGCATTGCAAAAATCGTAACTTTTGAACGGAAAGAGATATTTGAAAAATTCCAACGGGAAGGTGATAGAGAATTTCAGTATCGACCACCAATTTTTGATTATTGCAACGCTAAATCGGCCAAACCGGCCACTATAGAATCAAAATCTGGGCCTCAAACCCCAGGTAAGGACGCTAGTGGGCAACCCCTAAAAGTCCCTAGCGGTGTCGGACGATGAGTTCGACCAAGAGGAAGAGGCTGGTGAGTTCCCCCCGCTGGCCCAAGCCAAAAAGAAGAAGAGGCGAAACACTAAATCGCCAATGAAGAACCCACAGCCTCCGACTCAACAAGACATGGATGTGGAAGTAAGTGAGGACGAGCCGGCATAGCCAGGCGGGGCATCAGCATCGCCAAGACCGGCAGGACCACCATCAGCCCAACCCAAAAAAAAAGCTGGCACAGCTAGGCGGGGCATTATCAGCGCCAAGACCAGTAGGACCAGCCCATCAACAGCAGCAGCAGCCGAAGAAGGAAAAAGTAAACATGCCGATCGTCGCTATTTACAATGTGAACCCAAAGGTTTTGACGGGTAAGTTGAGCCAAATTATCCTTGACCAATTTTCCCTTAATATCATAAATAAGAATCTGACCCACATCAAAGTGTTCTCCTTAGAACACTTTTTAAAAACCAGGAATCGCAAATAAGAGTTATGGGCTTTAAAAAAATCAGAGCCAAATAAGTGTCCAAGATATTGTTGGAGGCACCCCATGTCCGAATTTTGAGTAATCAACCCAAGCGGATATCAAGTTTTACCCCAAAATGGTCAGACGTAAAGTCTTTAAGAGTTTCGCACCCGAAGCCTATATCTACAGGGAGTTCAGTTGAGCATATAAAATAGTCAATAGACGTGTGTCTATTGGAGTGATTTTGGCTGCTTGACTCTTTGCCTCATATACTTCATGTGGAAGTTTCCTTAAAATTACTGAATGGGGCTTAAGTTCCCTAGGGGTATATGAATAATAATAGGTTGAAGGTTGATATTTCATCAATGGTATTTATCCCGGTTCAGTATTGTCCTATTCATGGCTATGTAGTTATGTGTTGGCATTTGTGGCCTTGAAAAGCAGTTTCTTAAGATTTAGCGGTTTTATTAACATGAAGATGCCTTAGCTGCGAGTTCCGTTAATGCATTGACCATGGCAGGGTTTTTCACTTGATTGTCATTAACTTTTTTCATTATTACTATTTTTTATAGTCTATGGTATTTTTTTACGATTTATTAAGTCGTCAGCTCAGTCACGGTAAATAGGTTTAAATAGCTTAGGACCAAGCGCTGTGGCTCACATGCCGAAAGCGGTTTGATGCCTCACGGCTTACGAGCTGTGTCTCACGAGCCGAGAGCCGGTTGATGGCTCACGGCTCACGAGCTGTGGCTCACAGCTCAGAGCCAAGAGCCGAGTGTAATGAGCTGAGAGCGAAAGCTGGGTCTCGAGAGCGATTCCGAACCCTTTTGTTGCAAAAGCAACTTTGTACGAATTTCCCAATTTAAAAATTGGCTGGTGTAAAAAATCCCAATTGAAAATTTAATTGAAGTGAAATACCCCAATTAAAAATTGGCTGGTGTGAAAAATCCCAATTGAAAATTTAGTTGAAGTGCAAAATTCCCAATTGAAAATTTAATCGAAGGGAAATATCCCAATGGGAAATTTAGTGGAAGGAAAACATCCCAAGCAAAATTTTAATGGAAGGGAAATAAATAAATATATCACTCAGCTGGCACTTGACTGGGTTTTGAGTGCCATTAATAATTGACTTAAAGCTTGATTTTTCAAATAGTTCTAAATTTTAATGGAAAAATTCAATTAAATTTCAATTGTCTTGAAAAAATAGTTAAGATAAAATGTAAACAAATTTCAACAGGCTTTAATAGTAATTGAAAAGTTCAACTACTTAAATCAAGTAATTTTTTATAGCTTGAAAAACTCCATTATTTAAAAAAAAATATTTTTTTATTTAAGCGACGACTGATTAAAACAAGAAAGAAAGTCGGTCAAGCCCGACTATAACATACTCTGTACCCTTAACGTGGCAGCTCGCATTTGCTCACGAGTTATACTCGCTCATCTCTAAGTTTCACTCTCTCTCTCTCTCTTTCTCTCTCTCTCTCACTAAGATTGCCGTTCAATAGAATGCTGTGGTGATGGGTGGGGGGTGGTGGGTGTTTACTGGCCGTTTTTTGTTCATAACTTGAGTATCGTTCATCCGATCTTTATCATTCCTTCAGCAAATCGATAAATAATTTGTTTACAAGGTATCTCTAGAAGGTATGGACGATCTATCTTCAAAACTGTAGGAGATATGACGTTTTTTCCGAATTGCGGGGGCGGGAGGGGGCGTGGCAAAAATTGAAAATAAACTTGATCTGCCTGCAAGTATATATATGTAAATATATGCCCCATACATGTCAAACCTCTATCTCTTACCATCTCTGAGATCTCTTCGTTCATACGGACGGACAGACAGACAGACGGACAGACAGACAGACGGACAGACGGACAGACGGACATGGCTATATCGAATCGGCTGTTGATGCTGATCAAGAATATATATACTTTATAGGGTCGGAAACGATTCCTTCTCCCTGTTACATACTTTTGCACAAACTTAATATACTCTATGTACCTTCGGTACAAAGTATAAAAACTAATCAGCATTCCTAGCACTGGTTATGCCTATACCCAAGCCAAATGCAAGCTCAAACAGCTTGCAAGGCTATCAGCGGTGTCACAGAAATCTCTTTCAACCAGGGCTTAATCCCGAAACGAATTTCGGTTCCGGTACCGGTTCCGGTACGTCCCGAAATAAATGTTTCGGTTAAAGGTTCTATTTCGGTTTTCAATTTATTTCGGTTTCGATACGGTACCCGGATTTTTATTTCGGTACGTACCGGTATAAGAACTTCTTATTTTTAATATCGGAAAAATTAAATTCTGAGATAAATCTAAATCATTTAATTCTTGTGTAATATGTAAAACAAATCAAAATTCAACAAAAAATTAATGGTTTCACATTTAAATTAGAATTAAATAGACTATTCATATTTCGTATTTTTTTTCGTAGTTAACATGCTAGAAACTATGATTACATTATATACTCATATATTGGCTTTCGAAATTAACTTTGAATTTTATAAGTCCACGTCTTATTTAACTAATATATCATTCTTGTGATTTGATGAGTCCATACAATTTCTTAGCGGATTTATTATAGCTTTTTCGCCAGAGAATAGGCGTTCCACACTAACCTGCGTAGATGGAACAGTAAGCACGACTTTTGAAATCTCATACAATTCTGGGAACTTTGTGGAGGATTCTGACCACCAGTCAAGAATGTTTTAATGGTTTTAAACACGTTTAAGTGCGAGTAAAGTCTTAATGGAATCCGGTAGCTGTTTTGCTAGAGGTCGAATTTTTTTATATTTCCAATTTGCAGTGTATCCAAATGGAATAAAAATCACCAAAAACCAGATTTTCGGTTGAAGTTTGGTTGTGCCCACCTCCGCTGGTTATAATATGCTTACAATTTCGCGAACTGATTCCCACACTTTCCGGTTCAGAAGAAAGTCATCATTTGCAGTCGCAAAACTAGAGCAAATGTTAAAAATGTCTTTCGCCAGCAAATACTTTAGCATACCGTAGGTTGAGCTCCAACTCGTGATCAAAGCTACGATGCGCTCTGCATAGATCAAAAAACCGAAACTGTACCGGTACCAACGTTTCGGTTTCGTTCCGGTGCTATCGGTTCCATTAATAACGGTAAGCGGTTTTCGGTTCTCAAAAAAGTTTGTATCGGTTCCGGTTCCGGTTCTGGTATTTTATTTATTTTTTTAGCTTTTTTAGTATTTATTGAATCTTCTCTTAATGAGACTAACAATAATTTTTTCAAATCTTAATCTAGCAACTATTGTACAACCATCCCCTATTGGAGCTAGTTTATGTTCTGCGGAACTTTAATTCAGTCGCTGGGCTGGTAGGTCTTTTCTTCGGAGGCTAGAATGTGTTGCTTGCAGGGTGAGAGATTGTGCAAGTTCATTAGGGTGGGCTAGAAGCTTTTCAGAATATTTGCGATTTAGTTGCTGTATTTCAGTTTCGAGCAATGGGATCCTCAGGTCGTTGTGGATATACTCGTTGCGAATGTACCATGGCGCTCCAGTGAGTGTTCTAAGAATTCTTGTTTGTGATCTTTGAAGGATATCCACACTGCTCGCACAGGCATTTCCCCATAGCTGTGAGCCATAAGTCCAGACAGGCTTTATGATGTTTTTGTACAGTAAGACTTTATATTCCAGTTTTAGATGGGAACGGGAGTTAATTAGCCAGTGAAGGCTGTTGGCCTTTAGCCTTATTTGAAGTTTTTTCGAGTCTATGTGTTTGCACCAAGTGAGCCTTCTGTCGAGGTGGACACCAAGGTAAACAACATCGTTTGATTGTGGTATCGTGATCTGCTTAGAATTGCCGTATCATCAGCAAAAGTGGATATTGTTAATCGGGGGTCTGTTGGGATGTCGGCAGTGTACAATACATACAGAAAAGGACCGAGAACGCTACCCTGTGGCACTCCGGCTCCAATGGAGAACTCTTCCGTTGTGTACTCATTTTGACGAACAGAAAAAACTCTGTTGCTGACATAACATTCTAAGAGTTTGTGTGTATTTGGAGAAAGCAGTATCCTAATTTTATATATAAGCCCATCCAACCAAACGCGGTCAAACGCTTGGGCAACATCTAGGAAAATGGCAGAGCAGTATTCGTGGTGCTCATACGCAGTCCGAATATCTGAAGTTAAACGGTTGACTTGCTCAACGGTTCCCTGTTTTGCTCGGAACCCAAATTGATGTGAAGGAACTATATTTAGTGGATGGGTATCAATTTTGCGAAGTAAGATCTTCTCAAATACTTTTGATAAGCAAGGTAGCGGGCTAATGGGTCTATATGATGACGCTTGTGTTATATCCTTTCCTGGTTTCTGAATCATTATGATTGTCGATTTCTTCCACTGAATTGGAAAGTATCCACATCGCAGTACGGCATTGAAGATTCTCGAGATATATGTAATGGCAGGACTTGGAAGTTCCATAATCATTTTAGGCGTAATAAGATCATGTCCTGGTGCTTTTTGGGATTGTGTTCTGTTATAACGTTTTTTATTTCAAGCGAATGAACTTTGATTGGGTAAGTCTGTGCGGCAGTGGGAATCAGTGGCAGTGCATATGCATTGGTTGGTGGATTCGGCTGGAAAACATTTCTTAAGTGAAGTGCAAAGACATTTGCCTTTTCTTCGTCGCTGCGGGCCCATTTTCCTCTCTGATCCCTCAAAGGCGTGTCTACCTTTGCAGGTGGCTTTATGCTTGCGTGTGCTCTCCATAGGGGGAATTTGGTGCTTGTAGGCGATAGTTTTTCGATGTAACGGCTATGGGCTAGCTACTCCTCAGCTTCGAGTGCTTTGTGAAGTACGCGTTCTGCATGTCTCAGGCGAGTCCTTGCAGCAGGCGACCGATTGCTCTGCCATTCTCTTCTTCTATAAAGTCTGCTCGCTGTTCGTTAATCTACGATCTTGCTTAGGTGTTGTTGTTGATGCTGTTAAGGGGCTCGAGTGATGAGCTGCAGCAGTAATGACTGACCTCAGGGCTTGGACTGAATTTTCAATGTCTTCTTTGCTGTTTATGGTTGGGCTCAGTTAAATGTGACTGCTAATATATTCTTTGTATTTGAGCCAGTTTGTCTTATGTGATGTCAGTCTCCGAGGATACTCTCTGATCTGAGGACACTCCAGAAGGGTAAAAATAATCGGAGAATGGTCTGACGACAAATCTGCGAGTGCTTCTGCAGTTATCAAATTTTGTGGAACTTTTCTTGTTATGGCAAAGTCTATAAGGTCGGGTATTTTCTTGGGATCTGCTGGCCAATATGTAGGCCTACCCGGAGATACATAGTCGAGTTTGTTTGATTCGCGTAAAGGTACGCTATACAGTTGCTTTCCTTTTGGATTAGTCAGTCTAGAGCCCAAGTGCGGATGTTTCGAGTTATAGTCAGCCCGCGGCTAAAAAGCGCTGACCTAATGTATTAAAGAAATCTAGAAATTAATTTTCCGATATTGCGAAGCGTGGCGGACAATAAACCGCCGACAAGGTGATATTGCCTCTTTTAGATTCTACACATATTGATGTGGCTTGTAGGTTGTTTTCCGAAAATCCCGATAGTGGGTAATGCTTAATGCGGTTTCTGACTAGGATGCCAGTTCCGCCATGGGCTTTACCATCTGAGTGATTTGTGCCATAAAATGCATAACCCGGTAATTGAAAGCTATATCTGTCCGTCAGATGAGTTTCGCAAGAAGCATTATGTCGATTTCATTGTCTTGGAGAAATTTTGATAACTCCACTTTGTGGCGAGGAATGCCATTTGCATTCCAGAGTGAAACTCTTAGGAGAGCCATTATTTGGTTTGTTGCGAGGCGAGCATTTGAATGAGGATGCCTTGATTCCTCATTTGTTCTTGCATTGCGTTTTGCATAAATCCAATGAATTCCTTCAGTGTTTGCTGCAACGATAAAAACATGGTTTCTAAGCTACTATAGTTTGATGGTTGTTCCGCTTGTTTATTTATTGTTGGCAGAGCCGGATCAATTCGTGTATCGTGTCAGACTGTGGCTGGGGATGTGGGTCTATCCATTCCTAGTTTCAAAGCACTTGCAAGAAACGCCTTGGGTAGTACTCGTTGGGACAAAAAAAAATCCGAGGCGGGATCGAACCCACACAACCTCCCGCACCAGCAGCCACACATACAACTGGTACGCCACGCCCGATCACACGCGTTTTAATTATTATTCGCAAAACTAACCAAAGTCTCTCATATTTGTCAAAAGCAGCCACCTCAAGTGGCTCCCTCTATAGTTTTGTCGCCATCTATGTAACAGCCAGCTGACTAAGTTAGCTGTCAGCAAGTTATAGTTCATGAGTGGCGCGAACACATTTTTAAATTTCGCATTTTATTTTTGGAGAATAAGAAATGAATATATTATACTATATATATAATTTGAATTATAATTTAAAAATGCATTATAAAATAATTGTTGGTTAGCGACCTTTCTAATTATTAGAATGTAGATGTCAGCTGGCTCTAGGTCGAGAAGAAAAACTCAGTGTTTTTGGTTTGTTTCCGATATATTTCGAATGCGCCTCGGCATCCGTCTTCAGGGACACTACAAAAACAATTTACCAATTATCACATTACTTCAAAAAACATTTTTTACATACAATTTATAACACGTCTGTACCGCTTGACGTGGAGTTCAGTACTAAATTATTGCCTATTGAGTAGATGTCTGTATATGTGGGCGCAGTTCTCAGTGTCAGTTTTGTAGTTTAGTCTCTTATCTGTTGGCGTGTCAATTATATGTAGCATTTCAAGAGTAAAGCGCTTCCTGTAATTGCTCTCTTGTTGTAAAATTGTTGTTCCTTCAAAATTCGGTGAATGTCCGCTCTCCATACAGTGGGTTGCTAGTGCTGTTTTTTGATTTGTCGTTTGGTGTCGGAGCTTGTAATCCGATTTATGTTGTGAAATCCTGGTTTTAAGTTTAGACTTTGTTGTTCCAATGTAAAGTTTATTGCACCCGTTCTCTAAATCTCCATTGCATGGTATTTTATATATATCATTGCTTTTGTCGGCTTTTTCTATTTTGGATTTCGTCTTGTTGTAAAAATTTTTCTTTGTGTTTGTGGGTTTGTGGGCTATTTGTATGTTGTGTCTGTTGAAACATTCCGATTTTGCGAAGCGCTCTGAGAGTTTCGGAACGTATGTGAGGCACCTATATGATTTAGGTTGTTTGTCGTCTCTTGGTTTTATTGTCTTGTTTCTACCAATTAATGATTTTATAATCTTCATGGGGAAGTCATTATTCGTCAGTATTAGCTTAATTTCGGAAATGATGTCCTAATGGTAAATCTCGTCGCTTATGTTCAGCATCCTTTGAATACAGCTAGCAGCTGTATTTACTATCATATTTTTTGGGTGCTTGGAGTAGAAGTTTATTAATCGTCCTGATGCTGTGGGTTTCTTGTACCATTTAATTTTGAGTTTGTTTCCATGTCTGTTGATAGTGGAATCTAAATATGGAAGTTTTCCATATATTTCTGTCTTGGTGGAGAATTTTAAATTTCTATGGAAAGAGTATAGTGCTTTTAATGTCTCATGAGCCTCGGTTTCCTTGATAATGGCAAACAGATCGTCCACATATTTGCTTAGCAGTCTTGGTGGGTGCCTAAGTTTCTTCATTGTGTGGTCCAGAAGCTCTTCCATCACAATGTCTGCTATTACCGGGGATGCTGGGGAACCCATTGGCAGTCCTTTTAATTGGGTGTATAGTTGGTTCTCGAACTTAAAATACCTATTTTCCAATATACAAAATTTAACCATTTCCATAAACAATGGCTTCGGTATTTTGGTGTATTCTTCTATCGCAGTCCATTTTTTCCTAATGATTTCTAATGCCAAGTCTATGGGGATGCTCGGGAATAGAGATACTACGTCAAATGAGACTAATTTCTCTTCTTCCGAAATCTGAACGTCATTGGTCCGTTGTTGAAATTCAATTGAATTTTTAACATTGTAAATGGAGTCCGTAGTGATGTTCTTTAATATTTTAGCTATGTATCTACATAGTCCACTGGAAGGTGCACCTAATGATGAGCAAATTGGTCGAAGTGGATTGCCTTCTTTGTGAATTTTTGGAAGACCGTAAATTCTAGGAGGTAGCGCCGTACTTGTCGTTAACTTGTTTTTCTCTGTCTTAGAGATGATGTCTAGCTTAAACAGTTGGTCCACCAAACTGTTGTTTTCATTTTGCAGTCTTCTTGTTGGATCCTGCCTTAATTTCCTATATGTGCACATGTCCCCTAATATGTCCATCATTTTATTCCTATAGTCATCCTTCTCCATTGCCACCGTCTTGTTCCCTTTGTCTGAATTTAAAATTAAAATATTGTCGTTCTTCTTTAGAAATTTACGTGTTTGTTCCACTGTGTCAAGTATTGCACGATCTCTTGTGCTCTCTCTGTTTTTTGATTTGGCGTCTTTCACTAGTAATGAGAAACTTGTCCGTGCTGTTTCTTGTTGTTCTTTATCTTCTATAGTTTGGATAAGTTCCTCTCCGTCCACTATGTATTTAAAGAGAGGGAATCTCTTCCTGTCCACTGGTACCGCAAACTTCGGACCTTTCGCAAGCAGCGCTTGTATGTTTGGCGGAAACTCTGTCTTGGTTTTGTTTATGAACCATTCGCTATGTTTGTTGTTGTACGCAAAGATTTCGTTCCGTTCTTTGCGCAGACTCTCATGTTTCATTTCTTGTCGTTTCTTAAAAGCTGTTGTTAGATTGCTGCAAACGTTTCTCTCGCTCTCTAAAAATGCTTTCGAGTCATCTGGACTAAGCAGCTGTTCTATCGTTGTTGTTGTTTTGTTCATCTCTTCACTTCGTATTTTAAGTATGTTGTGTTTGTGTTTAATAAGGAGGCCTAATATTTTCATATGAAACATATGTGTGTGTCTGGTCAGAGTTTGGCTGATGTCGGTCGGTAAGTCTTGACTGTTTGTAAATATGTTTATACATTTGGTTGTGTTGCTAATGAATTTGGGGACTAATTTTGATTTGCGACACTTTAACAAAAATTTAATACTAGACCTTAGTTTAACTAGTTTTGTTGATTGCTGTTGGTATTTGTTAATAATTGGTTTAGAGTTCGTGTAGCTGGATTTAATCTTGGCGTGTCCCATTTTGTTGAGGTTACTGTTTTCGGCGGGCCTTCCGTTATTAATATAATTGTTGGTTAGCGACCTTTCTAATTATTAGAATGTAGATGTCAGCTGGCTCTAGGTCGAGAAGAAAAACTCAGTGTTTTTGGTTTGTTTCCGATATATTTCGAATGCGCCTCGGCATCCGTCTTCAGGGACACAACAAAAACAATTTACCAATTATCACATTACTTCAAAAAACATTTTTTACATACAATTTATAACACGTCTGTACCGCTTGACGTGGAGTTCAGTACTAAATTATTGCCTATTGAGTAGATGTCTGTATATGTGGGCGCAGTTCTCAGTGTCAGTTTTGTAGTTTAGTCTCTTATCTGTTGGCGTGTCAATTATATGTAGCATTAAATGGTACAAGAAACCCACAGCATCAGGACGATTAATAAACTTCTACTCCAAACACCCAAAAAATATGATAGTAAATACAGCTGCTAGCTGTATTCAAAGGATGCTGAACATAAGCGACGAGATTTACCATAAGGACATCATTTCCGAAATTAAGCTAATACTGACGAATAATGACTTCCCCATGAAGATTATAAAATCATTAATTGGTAGAAACAAGACAATAAAACCAAGAGACGACAAACAACCTAAATCATATAGGTGCCTCACATACGTTCCGAAACTCTCAGAGCGCTTCGCAAAATCGGAATGTTTCAACAGACACAACATACAAATAGCCCACAAACCCAGAAACACAATGAAAAATTTTTACAACAAGACGAAATCCAAAATAGAAAAAGCCGACAAAAGCAATGTTATATATAAAATACCATGCAATGGAGATTTAGAGAACGGGTGCAATAAACTTTACATTGGAACAACAAAGTCTAAACTTAAAACAAGGATTTCACAACATAAATCGGATTACAAGCTCCGACACCAAACGACAAATCAAAAAACAGCACTAGCAACCCACTGTATGGAGAGCGGACATTCACCGAATTTTGAAGGAACAACAATTTTACAACAAGAGAGCAATTACAGGAAGCGCTTTACTCTTGAAATGCTACATATAATTGACACGCCAACAGATAAGAGACTAAACTACAAAACTGACACTGAGAACTGCGCCCACATATACAGACATCTACTCAATAGGCAATAATTTAGTACTGAACTCCACGTCAAGCGGTACAGACGTGTTATAAATTGTATGTAAAAAATGTTTTTTGAAGTAATGTGATAATTGGTAAATTGTTTTTGTAGTGTCCCTGAAGACGGATGCCGAGGCGCATTCGAAATATATCGGAAACAAACCAAAAACACTGAGTTTTTCTTCTCGACCTAGAGCCAGCTGACATCTACATTCTCATGCATTATAAAACATATAACACAATCAATAAATATCATTTGAACATTAAATTACCCCTTAACTAAAAAAAGGGAAATTTTTTTTGCGAGAGATGCAGCCTTGTTTTTAGAGATGATAATTCAATTGGAACAGCTTATGTTGTAACTTGATTTTCAAATAAGAAAATGAAATCTCTTGAAGTTCTGTGACACCGACGAATTTTTCGAGCGATTTGCAAACCAACCGAAGATGAAATCTCTTGAGATTTCTGTGAAACCCCCGTATAGGCCCATATCAATTCTCTCGGCTATTAGCCAACTCTTTGAGAAAATGATTATGGAGCAAATGTAGAAACACTTAGATACACACGAAATCCTTAAGCCCTATCAATTCGGGTTTAGGGAACGTACCTCCATAATCCATTCTTTGGCTGTGGAAAACAATTTTATCTTTGGCAACTTGGCCGGGCAGCGCGCTACTATCGCCTGTGCCTTAGATTCTGAAAGGCCTTTGACACTGTGTGGACAAACTGTCTCATCTATAAGACGAATAATCTTTTTACGTATTATTCAAAATTATCTGTCTCAGCGGTCCTTCTACGTCTGCAGCCCCAATGGCTCAGAACGTTCGCTCACGCGAGAAATCTCAGCAGGAGTCCCTCAGGGATCACTGCTAGCCCCTATCCTTTACGATATATATCTAGCCGACCTTCCGGATTTCGAAAGAGATCCAAGGTCTTCCTCAACTGCGCAAATCCAACCGCTGGTTTACGCAGATGATATCCTTCTCCTGGCGTCCGGAACACGGACAGCCAGCGTAGAAACGGATCTAAATAATTATTTAGACGTCATATGCGAATATTTCGCTAAGTGGCGGCTAAAATTAAACGCAAATAAATGCAAAGGCTGCATATTCCGAGGTTCGGTTCAAGCGGACATTTATCGAAACGCACGTAATTTTAATTCAAAAATTTATATAAATGTTAGGACCCCCATAGCAATAAAGTCCGAAATAAAATATCTAGGTTTCATATATGACCAGAAATTAAACTTCAAAAGTCATATTGAACATACTCTTGAAGAGCCAAGATCCAACTTAGCCACATTAATTACATATTCAGGCCATTGGCGGCGAGTCCGACCGTCCCAAGGCCTGAACTTATTAGTAATTAGTTCTAATTAGAACATGCTCCCTTGTGTACAAAAAACTATTACAACCAATACTAGTTCATGGGCACATAGCATGGTTTAATGTAAAATCCAGGCAGATGGAAGAACTACGTCTCTTTGAGAGGCGGGCCCGTCGAACCCTGGGCAGAGGAGCTAGAGGCCCTCTCACGCTCCATTATATCTCTAACAAGGTCCTGTATGAGAGCAAGAAAACCAAACGTGTAGATACACTTATGTATAAAATATTAGATAAATTCTTAGATAGCAATAGCAATAGCCCAAATCCGCTAATTGCAGCTGCTGTGTCTCAGAGAAGGTTGCCGGCCAACTACTCTGTCCGCCATCTGACAATAAATCACATAGACAGTCTTAAGGATTTAGGAACTGTTCACGATTCGGAGGGCAATCTATTTTCTGCCATAGAAAACGATTGTCCCTAGACCCGAATGATTTAGTTTTCAATATAAGACAATAATAATTTTTTGACCCCCATATATTGGCTAAACTTACACGTCTCTTCCTTCCCCTGTAAATACCTCCCATATTTTCTTTTCTTTTTCTTTTTCTCTTTCTATTTTCAGTTTCTCTCTTTCTCTTTTTATACCCTGTTCCCATTAAAAATGGGAAAAGGGGATCATGAAGTTGTGCAAATGTATGTAACAGCCAGAAGGAAGCTTCTCCGACCCTATAAAGTATATATATACTTGATCAGCATCAACAGCCGAGTCGATATAGCCATGTCCGTCTGTCCGTCTGTCTGTCTGTCTGTATGAACGCGTCGATCTCAGAGACCATAAGAGATAGAGACACAAATTTTGGCATGCACATAGGTGTATACTGTACCCAGTTCAAGTTTGTTTCAGATTTGGCAAATTCTTTTTTTTATACTCTGTACCGAAGGTACACAGAGTATATTAAGTTTGTGCAAAAGTATGCAACAGGGAGAAGGAATCATTTCTGACCCTATAAAGTATATATATTCTTGATCAGCATCAAAAGCCGAGTCGATATAGCCATGTCCGTCTGCCTGTCCGTCCGTCTGTATGAACGCACAGATCTCAGAGATGGAAAGAGATAGAGGTTGGACATGTATGGTACATATACTTCTTATAGTTGCAGGCAGATCAAGTTTATTTTTAATTCTTGCCATGCACCCTCCCGCCCCTGCAATTTGGAAAAAACGTCATATCTCCCACAGTATTCATGATAGATTGTTCGTATCTTCTAGAGATATTTAGTAATCAAAATTATTTATCGATTTTCTGAAGAAATGATAAAGATCGGATGAACGATACTCAAGTTATGAGCAAAAAACGGCCGTCTGTCCATCCGTCCGTCTGTCTGTTTCTACGCAAACTAGTCTCTCAGTTTTAAAGCTATCGAGCCGAAATTTTGCACAGAGTCTTCTTTTTACTGCACGCTGCTAATATGTCGGAACTGACCGGATCGGATGACTATATCTTATAGCTGCCATAGGACCGATCGGTCGGAAAATGGGTCTTAGTGAAAAAAAAACTTTTTTGTTATTAAGAAAATCGTTCTTAAGGTCGGTGATTCTTAATATTAAACGCTTTCAAACTAATTTAAAAAAAGTTGATTGACATCGGGTGACTACATCTTATGGTTGCCATAGGGCCGACCGGTCGGAAATTGAGTCTTCGTGAGAAAAACTTTTTTGTTTTCAATTTTATCGTTCTTAAACTCGGCGTTTGTTAATTTGATATGTTTTCAAAAAGATTCGCGAAATTCGGTCGAAATCAAATGTTTATCTGTCGGAAAATGGGTTTTTGGTTAGAAAAATTTTTGAGTTTTATGTAAGCGTTTAAGAAAACTCTGACATTTCAAAAACAGCATTTGCATGGGTATAAAAACTTCGGTACAGACGAAGTTAGCTTGGCCTTCTCGTTTTTAAATAATCTATTATTCCCAGTTATAAGCTAGTCATTCACCTCTATTGCCTTCGTCCACATAAAGCACTCTGTGCCCTGGACAATATTAACCAACAGTATTCTAGTTAGTCTTGGATATGTTTGCCAAGGCTAAACCGTAATGTAGATATAATAAACATGTGTTATCTATAAGTTCCTTCCTGACAAATAAAATGCTAAAGAAAAAATATATACAGCCATGCTCCGATTTTCACTTAATTTTGCGAATTGCGATTTGAGCAAATTCGTACGATTTCAATTTAGTGTGCTCCGAATTTCGTCAGATTTTGATATCGATAATGTTTCATTTCCAAACCGGTTTGTGTCATTCCACATAACAAAACAGCTGATGAGCGCCATTACAGATTTGTAAAGTTTGTTTTGCAATAATTCCAACTGAAATTAAAATGCCGTTTTTATTAGACATTGAATGCTTTGAGAAAATACGACGCCGTAAAATTCTTTAGCTAAGACGCAGACATCATTTACGGAAAAATATGTCAGTGCTTCATTTGTCAGATAAACGGTAAGTCATGTGTGCATAAAAATATGAACTTTATTTTAAATCAAAATCATTGTTTTTAGGTTCTGGGAATCATTTCGATTGGATAAACAAACTTTTTTAATCATTTTATCCAAAATACGAGCAGATCTCAAATCATCCCGAATAGCGCAGTCAACTCAACTAGCAGCAGTGCTGCGGTATCTTGCCACTGGCTCTTACCAGTTGTCTGTTGCAAAGGATCACCATATAAACATGGGCAGGAGTTCATTTGGAAAGAAACTCCACAACATTATTCAGTTACTGGAAAGGACAATATGCGCAGAGTAAATAAATTTTGCAAATGACACCAGGAGAAATTCAGAAATTGCGGGACTACTTTTACTCCAAATACCAACTTCCTAGCATTATCGCATGTGTAGATGGAACACACATTCAAATTAGAAAACCTACAACCAACGAATCTGTGTTTTTCAACAGAAAAGGATACTTCAGTTTAAATGCCATGGTGGTATGCAAGACAACGATACGTTTGCACATTTGTAAAATTTTGGTTTTTATTTCAGGTGTGTAATTACAACATGGAAATTTTGGCTATTGATGCTACTCATCCTGGATCTTGCCATGACTCATTTATATGGATGAATAGTCAGGCAAGAGAGTATATATCTCGAACATCAATTGATAGCTTTGTTTTGGCCGATTCAGGATACGCTTTAGAACATTTCGTTTTAACACCATGTAGAAGTGCTGAAGTGGTTCCATGCAGCACACATTCAACAAAAAACATTGCGCAGCATGAAATATTGTTGAACGCACTATTTAAAAAGTCGATTTCGGTGCTTACAAAAATCCTTAAACGATGAACCCGTGTTTGCTGGCAGAATTATAAATGTGTGCTGCGCTTTACACAACACTTGCCATAGGCTTAAGACACCATTATTTGATGATGATTGGAGCCCTGATGAAACCCCGGAAAACGACAACATTATTGAGTACCAAGACCGCCATGATTGTGTTGAAGTCAGGGATGAAATAGCACGCAATCTGTTTGAATAAATATACATACAAATAAAAACAAGAAAATCATAGTTGTTTCGGTATTATTCTATTCGAACTTTCTTATTTTAGTGACTTCTTTAAAAGAGTAAACTTAAATTCGTCATTTGAGATGTGTGTTAATTTCATTTTGGTTAGTTCAGTCATAAACAGTGTAGCCAGCACACTTCAATTCGATCCGGCAGACCTCTGAAGGTTGTCGGCAATCAATTTCAAGGTTTCTGCCTGTGTGGCACAAAGATCATCCAAATTCTGTGGTGCAACCATAGTGCGACCTTTCTTCGGCTTTGGTTCCATTATAACATCCTCTGAAGCCAAATGCAATTGTTCATTTTCAGGTATGGGCAACATATCCTCCTTGACGCATGGAATATCATTGCAATTTGGTGCACCAAAGACCATTGCACCTGTTCCTTCTACCATTGTACAGAGTCCACACAACCTTGCAATCTCTTCCTCTATCGGTTGAATCACAACTTGAGAGTAAGGGCCACCACCTGTACTTTTCATTTCCTGCTTGTTGCGTGCCAATTTTATACGTACAATAATTTTCCTGTCGGACCATTCCTTTTAAGTGAACAATGGGTCACTAGCAGGGCTTAATCCCGAAACGAATTTCGGTTCCGGTACCGGTTCCGTTACGTACCGAAATGGATGTTTCGGTTAAAGGTTCTATTTCGGTTTTCAATTAATTTCGGTTTTTGGTTTCGATACGGTACCCGGATTTTTATTTCGGTATTCCGGTACGTATCGGTACTTATTATTAATATTGGAAAAATTAAATTCTGAGATAAATCTAAATCATTTTATTCCTGTGTAATAAAACGAATCAGAATTCAACACAAAATGAATGGTTTCTCATTTAAAGTAAAATTATTTCATATTTTTTTGTAATTTATTTGGCGACCTTTCCAATGTTTAATTAGTGTGAGTTGGCTGGCTCTAGGTCCGAAAAAGTTGCGTTTGTTCACAACTTGTAAACAACTTATGCATTGTACCACCAAAAAGAGCTGGTTGCCTATACAGAACTGTTTCATCGTTATCCCTAACGACTCTTCAGTAGGCTTTTTGCTGAAGAAAGCATGATTGCCAACTGCCTCTCCATACAATCATTGCTTAGATCAGTTGGGAACTGCTAAAAGCAATGAAAGCAAAAATAGACAAGCAATGAGCCATTACCACCAGAAAGATGAAAGCACTCATTGCTTGTCTATTTTTGCTTTCATTGCTTTTAGCAGTTCCCAGCTGATCTAAGCAATGATTGTATGGAGAGGCAGTTGGCAATCATGCTTTCTTCAGCAAAAAGCCTACTGAAGAGTCGTTAGGGATAACGATGAAACAGTTCTGTATAGGCAAACAGCTCTTTTTGGTGGTACAATGCATAAGTTGTTTACAGTTGTGAACAAACGCAACTTTTTCGGACCTAGAGCCAGCCAACTCACACTAATTAAACATTAGAAAGGTCGCCAAATAAATTTCAAATCTATATAAGAGACGGCCCGCTCTCTTTTTGTAAATGAAACTAACAAAAGTTTCAAGAAACAACGCAAAAAACGCTTTTTTTGAATGCTTTGCACTTCAAATTTAACGGGCACTTCTAAGTTCGCTCAAAAGCTCAAGCTTTTGCACTTAAAAAGTTCAGCCCTAAGCTTAAGCATTACCACCAGAAAGTTGAAAGCACTCATTGCTTGTCTATTTTTGCTTTCATTGCTTTTAGCAGTTCCCAACTGATCTAAGCAATGATTGTATGGAGAGAGCAGTTGGCAATCATGCTTTCTTCAGCGAAAAGCCTACTGAAGAGTCGTTAGGGATAACGATGAAACAGTTCTGTATAGGCAACCAGCTCTTTTTGGTGGTACAATGCATAAGCTTGTTTACAAGTTGTGAACAAACGCAAACTTTTTCGGACCTAGAGCCAGCCAACTCACACTAATTTTTTTACGTAGTTAACAAATTAGAATTTATGATTACATTACATTTTCGAATTTAAGTTTGAATTTTATACGTTCAGCATTCTTGTGACTTGCTCGCAGTAACATAATTGCATTCAATTTAGTTGAGTCCATTCAACTTCTTATAAATTTCGCCACAGAATAAGCGTTCCACGCTAACCTTTGTAACTGGAACAAAAAGCACGACTTTTGAAATCTCATACAATTCTGGGAACTTTTTGGAGGATTTTGACCACCAGTTAAGAATGTTTTCATGGTTTCGAACACGTTTAAGTGCGAGAAAAGTCTTAATGGAATCAACAACACACAATGGACACAATTGAAGTGTTTTTATCACCAAGTTTCTTTTCGTGCTACATATATGCCTCAACTTGGTCGGCGCTTTCAGATGAACTAGTATTAGAACTGCATTCATCATTAAGCAGTGATTGATCAGCAACCGACGAAATTTGCGTATAAATATTTTGTAAAGTATTGAGAAAAGTATTTTTTTGTTCAGTACTTAGCGTTACGTTATATCTAGGGTCCAAAAATATGCCAAATAATAAAGCACTGTGTTCTAGAAAGGACTTCCCTTGTTTTTCTATGAACAAACTTTTTCGCTAGAGATGACGAATTTTTTGATATTTAAAATTGGCTGTGTTTCCAAATGGAATAAAATGGCAACCTCCGCTGGTTCTAGTATGCGTACAATTTGGCGAACTGAGTCCCACACACTCTGATGCAGAAGAAAGTCGTTCTCTGCAGCCGCAAAACTGGAGAAAATGTTGAAGATGTCTTCCTCCAGCAAATATTTTAGCACCCTGTAGGTTGATCTCCAACGCGTGACCAAAACTACGATGCTCTGTGGAAAGGCGAAAAAAACCGAAACTGTCCCGGTATCAACGTTTCGGTTTCGTTCCGGTTCTATCGGTTCCATTAATAACGGTAAACGGTTATCGGTTCTCAAAAAAATATTTGTATGGGTTCCGGTTCCGGTTCCGGTTCCGGTACTTGATTTGAATCGGTTTATTTCGGTTAACGGATCCGGTACCGGTTCCGGTATTAAGCCCTGGTCACTAGCATTGTGGTAATAATTATAATTATAGGCACATACCTTTTTCCAACCTGTAGTGTCTATATTTGAACTGCCAACTTTGACCATTTGGCATCAATGGCAATCCGATCGCCCTTGACAAACCCCCTGGCCAAATCAGGGTTATTTCTCATAAACTTGAGAATGATTTCATCCTGATTCGCATTCTTATGCTTGCCCCTACAATAAATAGAATAATAATATTCAAAATGAATAAAATTAGACAGGCAAATTTTTAATTATAACGAAATACTTACATGTTTGGCTTGTTTCAATAATAAACACTCTTTAGAAACAGCTGACAGAGTTGCCAACGATCGTAGTCATCATTTTGCAACCATGCCGCATTTTTACTATTCAAAAACTTGCTTGTAGTTCTGTGTGGTATTTACTTAAATAATTTAAAACCATAATTAACCAATATTGTTTTATTTTCTTTCTAACCCAGGTTTGAGAAACTGGTTGAGTGGCAAAAAATCATAATTTTGTTTTGCTACACCAGTGCACTGGCGAGAAACAGCGAATCGCGAAACTGATTGTTTTTTCTGCCTGACAACTCATATATTTGGAAAAGGCATAGGAATTTCTAAAAAAAAAAAAGAAGAATGCTATTGTGTATTCAAACATACCATCGGCTACTCAACTCCAGCCTCACAGCAATCTTCACCCGATTCCGAATCGTCCTTACATAGACGACGATGAAGATGAAATCATACCTTCGTCATCATTAAATTCCTCGATTTCAAAATACGAAAACCTAGTTAGAATGATCTTGTAAGGGACTTAGAATTGCCAAAGAGCAAGGCTAAACTTCGAGGCTCGAGACTTTAACAATGGAACCTTCTCAAAAGTGGATCGACTATTATATCTTAACATATGGGTCAGTCTTTTTGAAACCGAACGGTTTAAAATTTTAAATAAAATTAAAATTGACCATTTTTGATTTAAATAAAAAAAAATAGAGGAAAGCTAACTTCGGCTCGACCGAAGTTTTTATACACTTGTAGCTTGTATGATTTATATAAATTAGTAGACACAAATTTGTACATTCGGCCAAATGTACACATTTTTGACAAGGCCTCCTATATACATTTTCTACACCCAATTTCTATGCCAGCTATACTATATAGTTGTCCTATCAAACTTGGTGGATTTATGTGAAAGCATAGACAACTCATAAATAAGAGGTTTGTGGACGTTTGCGTTGAAGACAAAAAAGTTTTTATCACTAAAACAACATTTTCGGCCGATGGTTCCTATGGCAGCTATATGCTATAGTCATCCGATCTGGCCGGTTCCGGCAAATGTGCAGCGTATTTGTACCAAAAGACTTCGTGCAAAGTTTGGTTAAGATAGCTTTAAAACTTACGGAGGAGATAGCATAGAAACAGACGGACAGAGGGACAGACGGACAGACGGACATGGCTATATCAACTCAGCTCGTCATGCTGATCAAGAATATATATACTTTGTGTGGTCAGAGAGCTTCCTTCTATGCGTTACAAACATCTGGTCAATTTTAATATACCCTCTACAAGGGTATAAAAATACGAAATTAGATTTCGAAACTCCCACCAAAACGTGATTTTCGGTGTTGCAAATAAAATTTTTGTTAATTTTATAAACAATTTCAAAAATCGTCAAAAACAAAAAGTGGGGAATAAGGGTTTTTTAAAAACTAGATTTCTCAGGTTTGGTTTATCGGACAGGTCTCGTGTTGATATCTACTTTCGGAATTTTTTTTTATTTAAATCAAAAATGGTCAATTTTAAAAACGTTCGGTTTCAAAAAGAATGACCCATATATAGGCGCATAAAACAGCAGCGGCTGCACTGGATAGTACATGCTACCAGTACGGATGACCAAGCTCCAGTAAAACAGGTGTTCAATCGGAAGGCGAACGACTTTGGGAGATAAGGCAGGAAGGGACGACCGAAACTGAGATGGGGAGACTAGGTGCGGAAAGACAAAACCAAGCTTGGTGTGAACAATTTGTACCAACTCGCACGCAACATAAACGACTAGCGGGCATTAATATCAGCGCTGAGACCCTTAAGCAGTGATTGGAAAGGTACCCTTTTTTCTTACCTAGGTAAGGTACAAGGCAAATGACAAAAAATATATCTGGGTAAGGTCTCGAAGGTCCGGAATTTCCAGTACCTAGGTAAAGCTAAAGGTACAAAAAAGGTACTTTTAAATTAAAAAGCATGGTTCACACATTTATATGAGTAATAAATATTAACTGTACGTGCTTAAATCCAAATATAAGGTTTAAAAATGGAACATTTCAAAAAAATTTTCGGAACCTCCGGTTTGCTGGTTCGAACCAAAATTTACTAACGGTTAAGGCTCGGAAATTTGAGGTTCGGGGTTTTTGGGCGTTGGTTTTGGTTCGAACCTTGGTTCGTGGCACGTTTTTCCCAATAAATTTAAAATAACAATACAATAGATATACACTTGACGCCTAGATACATTGTTAGTCCGCATTTACACGGTGAAGCAAACTTCATGAAATTCCTCATGAAGTTTTTGTTTGTAGGGAAGAGGTGTAGGGGGGCAGTCGAGCAGGCAAAGCTTCATGGCAAGCTGGCAATGAAGTTTTTCGATATGTAAATGTATAAGATAAAGAATTTGTGGCAGTTTTCTCTGATTTAGTGTCTGTTTATATTCTGTTCCAAAGGTACAACGAATATCAGGGTTGCCACAGAATTCACTAGCGATTTGGCTTCTATCGATTTGCCAAATCACGCGAAAATTTCACCATGCCACAGAACTTCGAGTGATTTCAGTTTTTAAGCTTGTACACAAACACTTTCGAAGTTGACTTCGTAGGGTAGACACCCCGCAATAGCGAATTAGAGTAAGCATTTCATGCGTTTTATTAATATTTTTAAATGTAAAGTAATTGGTTTGTTCTTTTTTAAACAAAATAAACTTAATTTTCTTCAACGAAGTTGAATGATTTTTATTTCAAACAACAAAAATTCAATTTTGCCACACGCCAAATTAAAAATGATACCTTGCAACTCTAGCTGCTGTATGGTTACATGAGTACGGCAAACGAAAGGGTAAACAAATGAATTGCTTTAATTAAATAAATGCGTCTCGCACGACAGATGGCAATCGACGATTTAGAGAAGACGCAAATCCGTAAGGAGACGATAGAGTGCTGCCGTCTTGGATTCGCATCGGACCCTCTTTCTTAATCAGACGATATACGTAGGTAAAATTCTGTGGGTAATGCTCCTGCTGCTTGAAAAGTACCTTGGGCCCAGCTTTATTTAATTAAGGCAATCGGAGGAAAGGTTGGCCAAATTCATGGTCAGTTTGTTCCAGGCTATAGCCACCTGACGCCCTTTCTGAAATTGCGAGCTAAGTCCTTATGCTCCTTCATAAGAGCCAAGAAAATTTCGCTCTGGACATCTGATCGATGATTTCCCTATTATAATTTATTGATATTAGAAACAGTTCGAAAGAATAATAGAATTAACTAACATTTGAGCTGCTTCTCGTAATTTTTTTGGTTTTAGCGTTGCCACTTTTTTGAACTCAAACTGACAGAGATCGATTAACAAATTGCAAAAAAAATAAGCAAAAGATCAACGCAAAAGTTATTGGCAGGGTTCGGAATTGCTCATTGCTCGCTGCTCGTAAGTGCAGCTGCTGCTCGCTGCTCACGAGCAGATAGCAGCTGCTCGCGAGCAGGGACCCTCTGCTCGTGAGCAGGGATGTGTTGCTCATGAGCAGCTGCACACTGCTCATGAGCAACACATCCCTGCTCACGAGCAGCGAGCAGCAGCTGCACGCTGCTCGCGGACTACCGCTCGCTGCTCAGAGCGGGAGTCAAAAAGAGTCAGTGCACGCTGCTCGCGAGCGAGCAATTCCGAACCCTGGTTATTGCTAATCAATGTAATTTTTTTATCTTTGTTTCAGTACAAAAATCGCTATTTTAAACACCTTAAAACCACAGAAATCACTTCCGCTCGAAATTCGCACGAATTCAATTTCGCCCTGCCACAGAGCCTGTTTTCGAGTGATTTGAAAATCGCGCACCCTTTGCGCACCCCGGCGATTTGCTTAAATAAGCCCCCAAAACGCATTAGAATAAAAAAAACCTTATTGATTCATAAAGGATGATCAATTTGTAAATAATCTACATCAAAAAATTTAACATTTAGCATGTTTAGTTAGTTAAATTAGCATTTTAATAAATCGCTAGTTAAATCGCTAGTTAAATTTGTCATTCACTGCAACTCACCAAATCGCTAGTATTTCAGAGGTGCCACCTTTTAACATGTGAATTTCGAAATTAATCGAATTTAGTTTTAAGGTGTATAAAAAATTTTTGTGTTAAAACAAAGATAAAAAAATTAGATTGATTAGCAAAAACTTTTGCGATAATCTTTTGCTTATTTATTTTGCAATTTGTAAAGCGATTTCTGCCAGTTTGAGTTCAAAAAAGTGGCAACGCTAAAACCAAAATAATGACGAGAAGCCGCTCTAATGTTAGTTAATTTTATTATTCTTTCGAATTGTTTATAATTTCAAAAACTATAATAGGGAAAGCATCGACCAGATGTCCAGAGCGAAATTTTCTTGGCTCTTAAGAAGGAGCATAAGGACTTAACCCGCAATGGGCGTCAGGTGGCTGCAGCCTGGAACAAACTGACCATGAATTTGGCCAACCTTTCCTCCGATTGCTTCAATTAAATAAAGCTGGGCCCAAGAGTAAGCCTTTTCATGCGATTTTATTAATATAATATATTAATATATTATTATTATTTATATTATTATTATTATTATTATTATATTATTGTTATATTATTGCAGAAGAAATGATAAAGATCGGATGAACGATACACAAGTTATGAGCAAAAAAACAACCGGTTAAAAAATAAAAATAAAATCGTTTAAAATTCTTTTTTTAAGAGCATCTTTAAATTGATCACATTATTTAAATTTATTCAAGCATTGAAGTCAGAAAAAATCCCGAATTACAACGGGATTTACCCAGCAAATTTGTGACTAGTGCGTTTAAAAATAAGTATCATCTTGTAGCACTGGACAAGAGCCGAATAAATAAATAAAATTAAAGATCAATAGTCTTAGCATATTAACATTATTCAATTCGTGAAAAAAAATTAATTTCTGTAGAATAAAACGCATATATGGTGCATTTTCGTTGAATTCGTTGAATACTGTCATAAAAACTTTTTCTTCTTGTGCTGCTACTGTTTACAACTTCATACGCTGCTACTGCGGATCTCCTATCAGCATTTCAAGTTTCCGGTGCTTTCGCTTAGTAAGAATTGTACAACCGCTTGAATAATATGTTTGGTAGAGCCTGTTTAGCATCTTTCATAACAACTAAGTTCAAAGTGTGTGATGCGCATCTAAAGTGCCTTGGAAAAATAATTTCTGCATCAGCTGAACTATCCCGCTGTATTACCTTTAAATCAGACTCTACTAAAAACTCAGTCTTCACGCGTTTCCATCTGTACACTTTAAATGGTTTTCAGAAGTAGGATACATTTTCTGAAACTACTTAACATTTGGATATCTCTAAGTCGGTATTTGCTATGAACTTCACCTAATATAGTAGCAATTATTTCATGTGTGCGGGAAAATTGCAATGAAAATTAAGACCTATGTAAGGTCAAAGGTACTCGCATTTGAAAATACCGAGGTAAGGTAAAAGGTCCACAAAATATGTATCTAGGTATGTACCTAGGTACTTCCAAACACTGCCATTAAGCAGCTGTGATTTAAAGAGAAAGAAGAAGAAGACTATCAAATAGTACCAGCATTCTTCTATGTACTATCCACAAATATTAACGGAGCATTCCATGAATGTTGCTATTTTACATTTCAATAAATATGTTGTTAAGCCAATGCTATATCAAGTTGCCTTTTTAAAACTGCTATAAAAATTTCCGGTGGAAATAATTTGCGGTCCTGCCATAAATTAAAATCTTGATTTTCAGGCTTAACAGACTATAACTTTGCTTATGGTCCTGACAAAAATGCCACAAAACTTGCATAATTAGTATATATGCTTAACTATATGATAAAATGGTGCAAATAAATGTCATACCAAAAGATTGGCTTGCTGCAGATGGTTTAGTTTGACTATATTAGTTTGGCTATAAATCGAATAAAATTTGATTTTAAAGGTCAATTTCGACACCATTGGCATAACTTGGTGGCGTGCAGAAAAACTGCAAGTAGCGTGTAGAAATTTAAAATCTAAACGCCTCGTGTAGAAAAACTAAATGCGTGGACAAAAGCAAAGTCCACACGACATTAGAAAATCAGCTTATTTCCAAATAACTTCTACTTTTTCATGCCGCAATCTGAATACCACATATATTGAATTCCTACATGCGCGTGTGTAAATTTTAAACGAAAAATGTAGCTCTAAACCAGTACGGAATTTTTACATTTTTCGTTTAGAAAACAGCTCTCCACACGCGACGTGTAGGTTTTATGCATAAAAGTTTAGAATTACAAATGCTGCTACGTGCTGCGTAGCTCAGCCGTCTAAGGCGTCGTTCCAACCGTATTTTTCAATTCAACTCACCCCAGAGTAAGTAAAAAAAAATATTTTTATACCCTGTTCCCATTAAAAATGGGAAAAGGGGATCATGAAGTTGTGCAAATGTATGTAACAGCCAGAAGGAAGCTTCTCCGACCCTATAACGTATATATATTCTTGATCAGCATCAACAGCCGAGTCGATATAGCCATGTCCGTCTGTCCGTCTGTCTGTCTGTCTGTATGAACGCGTCGATCTCAGAGACCATAAGAGATAGAGAGATAAATTGGCATGCACATAGGTGTATACCGTACCCAGTTCAAGTTTGTTTCAGATTTGGAAAATTCCCCCCCCTCCACCCTTAAACCGCAAAAAACTGTCACAGCCACATAAGATACGAGCAAAAACACAAAAGTTATTAGCGTTTGTGTATGTGAGTGTGTTTGCATGTGTGTCTCAATTGAACAGGGTATTTTGTAGTCGGGAAACTCGACTACAGCGCTCTTACTTGTTTTTTTTAAAAATATAAATTTGTTTAATGTGATATTTTTCAGAACCAAACTTGGCGTGGGTTGGTGGTGGTCCTCTTCTGCTCTGAGATGAGCGAAATAATTGACCTTTCAAGATAGCAGCAGCACGCGCATATAAACAAAAATTAAATATATAAAAAGTGCGCAGTAATTTGTGATGATTTCTAGAGATAGTAAACGAGAAAGCAAAGCTATGTTCGTCGTGCCGAAGTTTTTTAATACACTTGAAAAAATTCGCTTCAACGGTTAGCGACTTCGACCAATCTTCGCAGATCAGCTTAAAAACATATACGGAGGTGCCACAGAAATCACTTCCGCTCAAAATTCGCGCGAATTTGATTTCGCCCTGCCACAGAGCCTGTTTTCGAGTGATTTGAAAATCACGCACCCATGAGCCGGCGATTTGCTTAAATAAGACCCTAAAATGCATTTGAATAAAAAAAAACCTTATTGATTCATAAAGGGTGATCAATTTTTGAATAATCTACATCAAAAAAATTAAATATTTAACATGTTAAGTTTGTTAAATTAGCATTTTAGTAAATCGCTAGTCAAATCGCTTGTTAAATTTGTCATTCACTGCATCTCACCAAATCGCTAGTATTTCAGTGGTGCCACCTTTTACCATTTTAATTTCGAAATTAATCGAATTTAGTTTTAAGTTGTATACAACAGTGTTTTTTGTGTTAAAGCAGAGATAAAATAATTAATTTTATTCGCAATAATTGTTGCGGTTAATCTTTTGCTTATTAATTGTGCAATTTGTAAATCGATTGCTACCAATTTGAGTTCAATAAAGTGGCAACGTCGGAAAGCGCCATTCACTGAACGACGAATTCATGTTAAAAAAAAAGTAAGAGAAGGCGCTAAAATGTAAGTAAATTGGATTATATTTCCAAATTGTTTAAAGTTTTAATTAATAAGGGGAAAGCATCGAACAGAAGTCCAGAGCGAGATTTTCTTGGCGTTCATGAAGGATCATAAGTACATAGCCAAGAATTTACCAAAGGGCGACAAGGTAACTGTGGCTGCAGCCTGGACCAAACTGGCGCAGCAGTTTAATGCCATTGGACCTCCAGGTCCAGGTGCCCCTTTCTGCCACAGAGGAAGAAATAGCCCTGCTGGTAGACATGTTTGAGGGAGTGGATGGCCGGTGCCCAAGTATTTGGTGTAGCTGAGCATGTCGAGAATGACGACAAAGAAAGCAGCATTATTGAAGGAGACAATACTGACGGTAAATAACTACAGTATTTGTTTAATTTATATATGTATAATAATATAATATTTAAACTCGGTCTTTAAAGAACTCATTCAATCCTCTTCAAAGCGGCCGAGGTTGGAACTGGAAGCAAAGGCCACAAGCACCAAAATCGCACCACTAACTGAAAGCCGGCTGGCTTCTATGGTGGCGGATGAAAACTTGGTGCTGAAGGAGATAAGAGACGAGCTCAGCGAGTTTAGAAAAACCTCAGTGAAGATGCTGGGAGAGCGGAAAAAACGAACTTAATTTTAGAAAAACTAGTTTTAGCAGTTGAGAAAACAAATTAAAAACATTGAAATTAAACTAAATTAAATAAAACCATAAACCCTTTTAATTAAATATCATCTATTTTATGTTTTATTTTATCACTAAATCGGCTCTAACGTCGCCGTAAAGAAGGGGCGATATCATCACAAATTTGTGAAGTAGCTTCTCGTTGGTCGGGATGTGGTTCAGAGCCTATTTCGTCGGCATCTTCAATGACATCAAGATATTGAAAATCGTTGTCTTTATGCTCACGGCATAAATCATGAAGTAACTTTAAAAGGATAATAAAAGGCTCTCCTGAAGCAGTCGAAATCGGCTTTTTATTACGCCAAAAGTTCTCTCGATCAGATTTCTGGCAGAAGAATGACTTCCTCCATTTTTATTAAATTCTTTTTTTAGTTGTACAAGTTGCAATTCACTGTGATTCTTTTGTTTACATCTTGTTTTGCCATTCACATGTAACCATACAGCCGCTAAAGTTGCAAGGTAACATTTTTATTTTGGCGGGCGGTAAATTTGAATTTGTTTTGTTTGAAATAAACAGAATTGAACTCAGTTAAAGAAAATTTTTTTTATTTCGGATAAATATTAACTGAACTGAACTAAAAACTATTAACTATCTTACAACTAAAAATAATTAAAAAAAACGCATTTTACTGACTACTCTAATTTGCTTTTGTGAGGTGTCTACCCTATGCAATCAAGTTCGAAAGGGTTTGTGAACAAGCTTAAAAAATAAAAAACCCCTGATAATATTAACAATGACCGAGTTCAAAAGCGCTAATATTGAAAACAAAAAAGTTTTTCTCACTAAAACCCAGTTTCCGTCATTACATTTTTATGGCAGCTACAAGAAGTAGTCATCCGATCCGGGCGGTTCCGATATATTAGCAGCGTGCAGTAAAAAGAAGACTCTGTGCAAAATTTCAGCTCGATAGCTTCAAAACTGAGGGACTAGTTCGCGTAGAAACAGACTGACGGACCGACGGACGGACACAGCTCAATCGACTCAGATCGTCATGCTGAGAATATGTATACTTTATGTGGTCGGAGATGATTCCTTCTATACGTTGGAAACTCCTGGGCAAAATTATATACACTTTTCAAGTGTATAAAAAGGTAAATTCATAAAATTATTTTCGATGACAAACAGTCCTGTTTCGTTTTTCACTTTCGACAAAAATGGTCGAATTCGAATTTGTTAAATGTGGGGTTGTATCAAATTGATTCGGTTAATCAGATTTAAAAGTTACAATTTGAATTCGTCGAGTAGAAAGTAAGTAGAAACTAAAAGTTTGATACGGATTTCTTGATTGCTTAATAGAAAAGAGGACTTGTAAAAATTTCGAATTCACTTTAGTGGAAACCGGAGCATGGCAGAAAGTCTTTTTGAGGTGGAAAGACCAACAAGGACCAACAAGAATTAACAAAAATCCGGTGCGATTTTATTTCACAAACTCAGGGAAAATTGCTCTGAAATTTCAATATTTACACTCTGATTTTCACATTTTCACCATTGATTCTGCGTTAAATATGGAATTCGTAAATATAAAGCGTGTATACTTTAATTTAAATATGAAAATATTAAACAAATTTTTTTTAACTTTTAATTAAATTTTTTAGCCAATTATTTTGTTCTGAATTAAAAGCAGGAATCCTCCATTGGAGCCACCACTACTTGGGCTCTGAAAAACACCGAATTATATTAAATTGTATTTAAAAAGATTTACTTACTCTGCGGGGACTCGAACTCGGGGCCCTTGGTCTGAACACAATTGAAACGTCCTCACCACCGTTTGCACCGTTGCGCGCGCTGGCGGCAAAGCTTCTAAGGTACTACTTGCATTGAATCGAATCTACCATCTGCCTAAAAGCATGAGACCACTTGTAATTCTCAAGTTCGAATTCTCTGGATAGTTCATATAAATGGCGCAAAGAAAATGTTGTGATTAAATATGGTTCTAGTTAAATCAAAGTGCAAATTAATTGATTTTAATACAAAAGTTGCTTATTAAAATCAAATATGATTGTTAGTAACTACTATGCGATTTTTCCCTGAGTGTATATTATGGGATTCTGGCATAGGTGGCTTGTCCGATTCCTGTACAGTTATAAAATGCTTTGCGCGGTTATCGTGAAATATTTTTGTTATACGGTCATCTCTAAGCTTCTATCTCTCTCCCTCTCTCTTACTAAGATGTCCTTTGTTGAATGGAATGCTGTGGTGGTGGGTGAGGGGTAGGGGGGTTTGGGGTTGTTAACTGGGTGTTTTTTGCTCATAACTTTAGTATCGTTCAAAATCTTCCACAGGTTTGTAAATAGGTGGATCGTACCTTCTAGACATATTTAGTAATCAACATTATATATCGATGGAATAAAGGAATGGTGTAGATTGGATAATCGATAGTCGAGTTATAAAGAAAACAAACAATTATGATGGGTAGCACTGGGGGTAAAGAGTATATTATAGTAGGCCTTGACCGACTTTCTTACTTGTTTCATATCAATTTTATTACGATAAGATCAAATTGATTTGTTCGAAAATATTACAACGGTATTTTCGATCATATCGCTAAGATATTTTTAAGATTATCTGTATCTTTACGTAATTTTAATTTTATATCGATCGGCTTAATTGTTTTTATGTTTTCCAATATCAAGGAGACATTTATAACTTTAGTTTTGAAATAGCACAATATTTTTTAATGCCTATATTTGAAATATCAGTTTTCAATATCATTGTAATATTCATTATCATAAGACTATGAAATGAAAAATATCAGTATTTTAATATTCAATTGGTATAATTTTATATAAAAGAGATATAAGTATTAATATCCTACAAGGAAGCCTGATCGAACAACATAAGTCACATAAAACAAACTAAAACGTATTGTTCATTAACATATTTATACAATATTTTTTTATTTTTATACATATCATTACACAGCTCTTATTAATTATTTAGTTAAATTTCTAAATTATAAATTTTTATTGTATTGAAATTATTTAAATTAATAATTATAATGTATTTAAAAAATAGTTAAATTCCTAATCATTGGAATGCCATCTGAGTTGAAATAAATATGGATTGGTGGGCCCAGCTCTTGTATTGTTTTGTATGGCAGCAACTACAGCAGCCTAGGTTTCCTCCATCCGAACTGAAGGGATTCGATGGTAAGGTCCTTTTGCGACTGTCCCATGCTCAGGAAAATTGTTTACAAGCCTCATTATGGTCTGCTCGGAGGATTGCCGCCAAACGTGCGCCTTTACTCTCTTTGAACCGAAACTACGGACTCCAGTGCGTGATAGCGGCGGACCCAGTTATCTATTTTTGTTAAATCTAAAGATCAATCTACTAAAAAAAAAAACGAGAAAGCAAAGCTAACTTTGTCTGTGCTGTAGTTTCTATACACTTGAAAAAGTTCGCTTCGGTTAGCGATTTCTACCAATCTTCGCAGATCAGGACTTTAAGGCTGATGTCAGAGTGCGCGAGAAGCGATGCTACGCGAGTAGCGAGAATATTTCTTGCTAGGAGCAATGCGAGAAGATGGCATAGTGAAAGCTTTGAGCGAAGCGAGTTGCATTGATCAACTTTAATTTGCTATCAGAATTTACCATGATTTAATAATACAAATTAGGCCAGTAGTGAGAGCATGCACTTCAGAGAGCGCTTTTTTTCTTTTAGCTTTATTTTCTGTGATTTTTGTGTCGGCAAAATCGGCAAAAACGAAAAAATGGAACATAAGGGATTTCTAAAAACTTGATTTCTCAGGTTTGGTTTATCGCACAAGTCTCGTGTTGATATTGCTGAATATTATTTAACTGTATCTATCAAAATCCAAATTTAAAAACTTTAAATTGTTTAATAATATTTAGTAATTGTTGCTAAAGTTTATATATAATTTTTTCTCAGTGATATCCACCATGATATAGATGCTAAGAATATATATTTTATTGACCAAAAAATAACTTAAATTACGGTGCTTTCAAAAAGGCTTAGTCTTTTATAGTTTAAAATAAACAAATATACAAATAAATAAACAAATAAAAATATGCCCTTAATTAAGTCTTTGCCACGAAGTCCGTTTTAAAACTATGTGATTGAAACTTGGCAATTAAGCTTTATATTTATCAAGCTTTTCAAAAATTTCTACTTCTCGCAGATCGAGCGTCTATATCATATCTCGTTTTTTTGCAAACCCAAAAAATACTTTTTTGTGGGAGTGTCAAGATCTAATTTCGGATTTTTTTTTATATAAATCCAAAATGATGAATTTTAGAACCGTTCGGTTTTAAAAAGAATGACCCATATTGATGATTTACATGAGAAGATGCTAATAATGAAACAAAAATTACTTGCGATCTGAGCGAGTTCAAGCGAGAAAGCAGGTTGCAAACTGCAACCATGCACTCGCATATCCGCCCTCACTCTGACACCTTTTGAGCGATTGCTTTAAAAAAAGGTTGCAGTGGTTTATCGCGCGTTCTCGCCCAATATTATCGCATCGCTTCTCGCGCGCACTCTGACATCAGCCTAAGAGCGCTAATATTGAAAACAAAAAAGTTTTTCTCGCTAAAACCCATTTTCCGACCGAACAGTCATCCGATCCGGTCGGTTCCGACTCTGTGCAAAATTTCAGCTCGATAGCTTCAAAACTCACGTTCACGTAGAAACAGACAGACGGACGGACAAGGCTTAATCGACAGAGCTCTTAAAGAATATCAGGGGTGCCACAGAAATCACTTTCGCTCTAAATTCGCGCGAATTTGATTTCGCCCTGCCACAGAGCCTGTTTTCGAGTGATTTGAAAATCACGCACCCATGAGCCGGCGATTAAAATAATCCTAATTGATTCATAAAGGGTGTTTAATTTGTGAATAGTCTACATCAAAAAAATTTAACATTTAGCATTTAAAGTTTATTAAATTAGCATTTTTATAAATCGCTAGTAAAATCGCTATTTAAATCGCTAGTTAAATTTGTCATTCTCTGCAACTCACCAAATCGCTAGTATTTTAGTGGTGCCACCTTTTAACATTTCAATTTCGAAATTAATCGAATTAAGTTTTAAGGTGTATAAAATAGCGATTTTTGTGCTGAAATAAAGATAAACAAGTAAGAGCGCTGTAGTCGAGTTTCCCGCCTACAAAATACCCTGTTCAATTGAGACACGCATGCAAACACACTCACATACACAAACGCATACACACATACGAGTGCGCACATACACACACAAGCGCGCTCACACGCGGCCTGCGCAGGCAGCGCTGCCTGCATGAAGTGAACGCCTCCCCCGCCCCCGCTCCCATAAGCTAAATTGTTTATTAACTTTTATCTTATTTTCCTTTGGAGAGTAGTTAGATATAAGACCTAGGATGGTATATATTAAGCCACCAGGTTCTAACTTTAAAATTGTGGCTGTGACAGTTTTTTGCGGCTTAAAGGGGGTGGGGGGGAATTTCCCAAATCTGAAACAAACTTGAACTGGGTACGGTATACACCTATGTGCATGCCAAAATTTGTGTCTCTATTTCTTATGGTCTCTGAGATCGACGTGTTCATACAAACAGACGGACATGGCTATATCGACTCGGCTGTTGATGCTGATCAAGAATATATATACTTTATAGGGTCGGAGAAGCTTCCTTCAGGCTGTTACATACATTTGCACAACTTCATGATCCCCTTTTCGCATTTTTAATGGGAACAGGGTATAAAAAGGAGAACTTGCGCTTGAGAAAAATCTTTAAAAAAAACTTTAACCAGCCTCAGTCGCGCTTGCACATCGCAACTCACACACACACGCTAAGGCTCTATTTTTATTGCCAACAAAGCGGAGGCGGATGGTCAACAATGGCAAAGGAGGTGGCAGGACCTGAGACTGTCAAAGCAGCACACACTCCTTGGTGCACGTCCTATTTTCATACTCTGTAAAAAAGGTACAAAGAGTATAATTGTTTTGTGCAAATGTATGTAACAGCCAGAGAAAACATTTTCGATCCTATAAAGTATAAAGTGGACGAATCGAAATAGCCGTCAGTATAACGCAGGGATGCATCTCGATGGTAAGAGCTAGAAATTCGATAAATATTGTATCCTTATTCCAAGTACACTCAGAAAATTATTTTTCTATATTTAAGAAAATCGCCCTAAAATCGAAATCGCCTTAAAATTTGGAAAAACTTTATATTTTTATGTAAAAATTTTCTGAAAAAGTTGCCCTAAAAATGAATTTTTTAGAAAATACTTTTTTCCAAATTTTAGGGTGAATTTGCTTTATTGCCTTTCAAATTTTTAGGGTAATTTCGCCTTTGATTTTAAAAAATATTCGTTACAAATGTAGGGTATTTTGCCCTAAAATTGAGAAAATAAACCCTAATTTTAAGAAAGTTTTTTTAAAAGAATATAAAAATAAAAAAGAAAAACTGCTGCTTCGGTGACTTGATCCCAGGCCTCGCCCAACTCCGTACTTTCTTAACTATGGATTCGACGCTGCGTCTTGCTTAAGGCAAATAGCCGAGTGGGCTGAGGCGTCCGTCTGCGTGTGTTCAGCATTTGTGAGAGGTCCCGAGTTCTTGAGTCCCCAGTAAAGTAAAGAAAAAAAAAAATAAGAAGAAAAACTAATAAAAAAAAAACGAGAAGGCCAAGCTAGCTAGCTTCGTCTGTGCCGAAGTTTTTTATACCCCCCCCTTGCAAATACAAATGTCACAGTTTAAGAACGCTTACATAAAAATTAAAAATTTTTCTAACTAATAACCATTTTCCGTCAGATAAATCAGAATCTTTTTGAAAACATATCAAATTAACAAACGCCGAGTTTAAGAACGATAAAATTGAAAACAAAAAAGTTTTTCTCACTAAGACTCAATTTCCGACCGATCGGACCTATGGCAGCCTTAAAATATATATAGTCATCCGATTTCGACACAATTTTTTGCACCTATTTGAAAGCAAATAAAATTAGTCATCAGCGAGTTAAAGGAAACTAACATAAAAAACAAAAAAAAATTCTTACTAAGACTCATTTATGACCGAGCGGTCCTATGGCAACCAAAAGAGTTATCGATATTGATCAACTTTTTCAAATTTGTTTGAAAGCGTTTAATATTAATAATCACCGACCTTAAGAACGATTTACTTAAAAACAAAAAAGTTTTTTTTTCACTAAGACCTATTTTTCCGACCGATCGGTCCTATGGCAGCTTAAGATATAGTCATCCGATCCGGTCGGTTCCGACATATTAGCAGCGTGCAGTAAAAAGAAGACTCTGTGCCAAATTTCAGCTCGATAGCTTTAAAACTGAGAGACTAGTCTGCGTAGAAACAGACAGACAGACGGACGAACGGACAGATGGACGGACAAAGCTCAATCGACTCAGCTCGTCGCACTGATCAAGAATATATATAGTTTATGGGTTCGGAAATAAATATTTCTATGCGTTACCCTTTGGAAGGCTATAATAACTAAAAAAAGAAAAAGAAATTACTAAAATAAAAAATAAAAAAACAACAACAAAGAAACCCACCCACCCCACCCCTTTATTTAAATATTACGCTGAAATTAAGAACACAGAACACAATTTATATTTTTTGTTAGAAACATTTTTTTAAGAACAAGACGAGTCGCCTTTGGCCCTTTTTTTAGGGCGATTTTCTAAAAATTAGGGCGAAAATGGCACTTTTTAGGGCGAGTTGTCTTTTGAGTGTAGGTCAATTTAATTCTTCACCTCAATTATAGCAGAATCGTAATCTACGGTAAGTTCTAAGAGAATTTTGACAAGAAACCAAAGGTCTAAACTTTTCTTCGAGCCAATCTCAACATGAATATTTCATGGTCAAATTTTCTTAGAACATACCGTAGATTATGTTTCTGCTTTAAATGACATTGTTGTTCCATACAAATTAACCCGCTTGGACGCAGATCAAGTGTATTTTCTAGATCCCTGACTCCACCGAAATTTGAAAAATAATAAGCCTCATATATGAGTCGTTATTTTTGAAACCGAACGGTTTTAAAATTCACCATTTTTGATTTAAACAAAAAAAATCCGAAATTAGATCTCTACACTCCCACCAAAACGTGATTTTCGGCTTGCAAAAACAGTTTTTGTCAATTTTATAAACAATTTCAAAACCTATACGATTGGCAATGAACCCTTGGGACGAATATCTACAGTCGTTGATCTTGGAGTTCTTTTTGACCCAAAATTGAGTTTTAATCCTCATATCTCCTCTATTGCTAATAGGGCGAAAGGTGTACTTGGATTCATTAAACGTTGATCGAAGGAATTTAATGATCCATACACCACAAAGCTTCTGTACACTGCTCTAGTCCGTCCTGTACTTGAATACTGCTCGTCCGTCTGGTGTCCGCAATATAAAAAGTATATCGATCGAATTGAATCAGTTCAAAAGCAGACTTTTGCTTATTGACCTTCCTTCGTTAGCTAACCGTAGAACAGTCTTAGGTGTTTCTTTTCTTCATAAGCTAATTATCGGTGATGTAGACTCTTTTGATCTTTTAGGTCGCCTTAACTTTTCCGTTCCTTCTACCCCAACTAGAGATGCACAACTGATTATGCCCAGCACAATCTCTGACCACTCCCAGCTGTGAGTAGGGGCATAGCTTGCCGGACTGGCTGAAAAATCCTCCCCCACCGGTTCAGAGATTTTCCGGTTATTTAGTTCTAAGCTTTACGTATACATTTTTTATTTTTAACGTTTACTTTTAGATAGTTTTCTCCCTTTCTCTCTATCTCTGTTTTATCTTAATTTATTATATAATCTTATTTTTTTCCTTTGTTCCTACATAACTCTAGGTTTTGGTTTTTTCTCGCTTTTTCTCTCTCTCCGTCTTCTCGATCTCTATATTAAAGTTTTTGTTAGCTCTAATAACGTCTCTGACTACAATCGGCTGTGAATAGGGGCATAGCTGGCCAAACGGGCAAATAAAATTCCCTCACCGTGTCGGAGTCGTTATTAGTTTATTTTGTAATTTTACTAGATTTTCTTTGATAGGCTTCCTTAGCTCATAAAATTTTTTTTGTAACGTATTTATACTTTTGTTGACAGCCTTTGTTTGTCGACTCTAATAAATAAATAATATAAAAATCGTCCAAAACGAATGCTAACGACTAATATCACAGTTTGTAAACTTTATTATACCACATGCAAATTCAGCATTCCTATGGCAGCTATATGATATAGACGTCCGGTCTGCGCTATGTTGACATTTTTAAAAAACCTTGATAAATAAAAATCACATAGCTAACATTGTGGCAAAGCTTTATTTATGGGCATATTTTAAAAAAATGGTCTGATATTTTTGTTTGTTTATAACTTCAATAATTACATAGAAGAACTAACATAGAAGCACACTTTGAAACGCCTCTTTTTTTGAGTGATGTTAACTCCATTGTGACAAGGAGATACTTCATAGAGTCAACAAAATCAGTAACTCAAAATTATTGTCGACGTAGGAAAACACGGTGGTTAGAGGGAGACGGACATAGTTAAAAAAAACTCAGAGTCAAAAAATAACTCAAAGAGCCAAAATGACAGCGACCAGCTGACCAATATCTGAGTGAAAAGTTGTCGACTTAGGCCCAATTTCTCAATGTCCGGCCAATTACCTCATGCGCTGTGGTATATGTGTAATCTAACCGCTGATACGTGTGCACCATAATGAAAATATTATCCACAGGCACGGCCAGCACCAGGAACGGTATTACCACAATGGCCAACATGGTGGTGGTTATACCCACATAACCCAAGACGGAGCAACGAATAAATAAAGCGAGAGAGTACAGGGAGAGTATTTATTATTTTACTGATCTGGATGATGCCAAATTTGTTCAACGATTCAGGTTAACAAACTCAGCATGTCAAATAATTCTTGCTAGGATTAGAGCAAATTTCTTCGCTAAGTAACAGGTAAAACCCTAACTTCAGTTGTGATTCAATTTATTATGATTTGGATTGTTAACAGGAATCGTGGATTGTTGTCAGAGAGCAAACTTATGGGGGCGCTGCGCTCTTATGCAAGGTTCTTCTTCCTTATCATTGCGGGCGACTTCTGTTGAGTAAGACTTACTTCGGCAAACCATGCTATTGCATTACTGGCCATCACAAACAGGCGCTGACTGATTGATTTGTGCTAAAATTTAAGAAGCCAATTAAATACTTTTAAAGCTTACATATCCTAAATAAAAACGTACCATCATTTTCAACCACATTTTCCAATTTTAAATTCTCGTACTTATCCCGTAAGCCAAGGGCGATGAACTCCGGCATGGCGGCATACTGATCTCCAAGCCCAGGCCTTCTGCTTCCAGGTCTCCGCATCCAAAAATGGATTTGTTTGACTCTAAAAGTCTACAAGCGAATGTTCCTCAGCCGCAGAAAAGTTCTTCGCTCTTGGTCTTTTCGGTGTTTCACATAGATTCATCATCGCATGCAATTTTATTTAACTATTTTGCCAAATAATAACCAGCGACAGCAATAGCATTAAAAAATGCCAAAACAAACAGCTGTTTCGTCGACAGTGTCAGGTCACACTTTTGCAGCGATAGCAATTAATCGCTATCGGGTGAACCTGCCGGTAAAGCCGGGTATCCAGCACCGCGGAAACTAAAAATTCCTGGCAAACTTCATATAAAAAAAACTGTGCCAGGAATTTTTAGTTTACCTTTTCGTTGCTTGAGTATCCAGCAACATGAACGAAACCCACAGTTTCTTATCGATAGTTGGCCTATCGATAGCGCGTGTGGATCGAGAGAACAGCTGATACACAGCTCAGGAATATATTGGTTACAATTATTTTGGACGTGATGACCGAAAATTTGGGGGGAATGCATCTTTGTTTTTGTTATGCTGGGGAACCAGCAGAGTGCAGAGATTGGTAGGGGATGTAGCCAAGGGGACACTTATGCCATATTGCTGAGGCGGCCTAAGAAATGCCCTCCATGGACACAAAGGTCGAAGGGATGTCGTAGGTTGAGCCTGTTTGTCGCCATATCAGATGCAAGTCTATGCGAGTGGGCCAGTCGGTCAGGATGCATACATATTGAATTGGGCTTATAATGGCAAGCGTCCAAATCGTGGTATTTAGTTGTATGCACACATGCCAGGGACCTCACAAAAAAGACTCTAATTTATTGAGGGCAGTGGAGCATTCCGTACCCCATACCGGGATCCCCTATTCCAGGAAAGCAAGATGATCATTTTGGATCGCAGCGAAATACTACTACGGGGCTGCAACCGTAGCTACTGCCCGAGTCACATAGTCTTTCCTGGTCAAGCGGCGGTCCAGAGACAAGCCAAGGTATTTAACCGCGGTATCCGTATATGGGAATCTTGATCCTAGAAGTCGCACTCGAGCAACTTTTGCGGGTCTCATAGCGATCGTGTTGACTCTTTGAACGATAACCGGGTATGTTCCAGCTGTTCGCCCATCGACCAAGGCCCAGGTACTGATCTGCCCTCTGAGTTGACAAAATCCTTAATATTAATGTGAATGGGCGTGTTCAGCAGAATAATTGATCCCTGAGCAGGTATCAGAAAAGAATTGTGCATTGCTGTTGGAGGGTGCAGTATCACTTTAAAGTAGCGTACTATTTCTTTGATACATGCTCCTGTATCTTGATACCTCAAATTGGCTATTATGATGCCGCTTCACTCGAGTTCAGTAGGAAGATTATTGCAAATTTTTACTTGATCAGGGAGCAAGTTGTTCTGCTGAACACGGCCAATGTATTTATTGTATTTGATTGGCGACTAACCGAGAAGTCATACTACTTTGGAGATTATAGCATTTTAAAGTTGTGCAGATAACAACATGCTGCATTAATGATTTGCGCCATCGGGGCAAAGTGTCATGCTCAGCCATCGGCCTATCATCCTCTAATATAGCATAAAGTAGCACCTACTCCGCGATGCATGCTTCCCCCGGAAAATATAATTTTTATTCTCTTTACATAATTTAAATTCAAATCATTAACAGTGCTTAACAGCTGATTAATCAGAGTGACCTTGCTCCTTTTAGGTGCATGGTCACCCTGCTTAAGTTATGTTCCACACACACAAGAAATAAATTGCAAATTCCTGGCAGGAATTTTCCGCAGTGCTGTTGTATCCAGCCTTAAGTCTCGTTGAGAAAACCAAAAGACTTAACCTCTGGTAATTCCGGCCGGCAAATTTGACCGGCCGGTACCTAACCGCAACTTTTGAGAAATTGGGCCTTAGCAGATTAAGCTTCTATGTTAAGCCTCATTTAAACTCATCGTCAGACCAAAACTCATCTGAGCAACTCAGTTTCGCTTTTACACATGCCTGATGAGCTCAGATGAGTCAGTATGAGTCAGTTACAGAACCATTGGTTCATCGGAATCATCTGGATCATATGAACATTGTGACGTTGCTTTGTTTACATAAAAGAAGACAAGAAGAATAAAAAGCGAAATGAATAAAGAAGCATTGAAAATTATAGTTGCTGTCCTGGCAAGTGAAATGCAGCGCGTAAAAACTGTGGAAGAAAAAAAGAAAGTACAAATAACCAAAAGAAAGTATACAAAGCGAGCAATGTGGAGCCGTGTCTGGCTTCGACTCCGTGTAGAAGGCCGAGATGTGGCCCAGCTTGTGTTGTGTGAACTGCAATTCAAGGATCCGGATACAGGAGGCGATAAAGAAGTTTAATTTTTCATTAACTTATTTCATTTATGTATCCATACTTAATAAAATATCTTTAACTTATACACTGAGGAAAAAATGCTCTGAAATTTCAATTAGGGTATTCACCAGCTCACGTAAAAGCGTAAATCAAAAAGCGTAAACTCCAAAAGTTTACGACACAACAACAAAACACATATAGGGTATTCACCAGCTTTCGTAAAAGCGTAATCAAAAAGGCGTAAACTCCAAAAGTTTACGACACAACAACAAAACACATAGGAAAAAAATTACCAACTTTTTGTTGCCCTGGGGTATGTTTATAAAATCGCTCGTAAAAGTGTAAAAGTGTAAAAACTTGAAGTGTCAAAGTATCGGCTAAAAGTACTTAGTATCGTACTTATCTGATATAGAAATTTTGATACATATGTTTCTGTGCAGCCGTTGGCTGAGTGGATAGGATTGTCGCCTTGTATTTTTTGATATTCCGGCTCGAATTCCGGTAAAGGATGGTGGGTCAATATTTTTTTTTTTTTATTAAAAAAGCCCAAAACTATGGCCGATGTCAGAAAAGATGCCTATCACAAACGATAATAAGAGGAAATATAAAAAAATATAAAGTCAGTTCCATGGTTCGAACACACACCTTACCGTCTATGAATTATGCATGCAGTGCTCTACGCTACTGAGGCGTCTGAAATTACTTGTAAATAGTAAGTATTGAATCTCAATTAACAGCAATATTCACAGCCTGTAAAAAACAGCTGGTTTACACCAAAAATTACGAGGGTAAATAGAAGGGACGCTCAATAGCTGCGGCGCGTAAATTTACACAATTACGCTTTTACGCGGGCTGGTGAATACCCTAATAGGAAAAAAATTACCAACTTTTTGTTGCCCTGGGGTATGTTTATAAAATCGCTCGTAAAAGTGTAAAAACTTGAAGTGTCAAAGTATCGGCTAAAAGTACTTAGTATCGTACTTTTCTGATATATAAATTTAGATACCTGTTTTTGTGTGTAGCCGTTGGCTGAGTGGATAGGATTGTCGCCTTGTATTTTTTGATATTCCGGCTCGAATTCCGGTAAAGGATGGTGGGTCAATATTTTTTTTTTTATTAAAAAAGCCCAAAACTATGGCCGATGTCAGAAAAGATGCCAATCACAAACGATAATAAATGGAAATAAAAAAATAAAAAGTCAGCTCCATGCTTCGAGCACGCGTCTTACCGTCTACGAGTTATGCATGCAGTGCTCTACGCCACTGAGGCGTCTGAAATTAGTTGTAAATAGTATGTATTGAATCTCAATTAACAGCAAAATTCACAGCCTGTCAAAAACAGCTGATTTACGCCAAAAATCACGAGGGTAAACAGAAGGGGTGCTCAATAGCTGCGTCGCGTAAATTTACACAATTACGCTTTTACGCGGGCTGGTGAATACCCTAAATATTTACACTTTGACTTTTCTAACATTTTCACCATTTAGGGTATTCACCAGCTCTCGTAAAAGCGTAAATCAAAAAGCGTAAACTCCAAAAGTTTACGACACAACAACAAAACACATAGGAAAAAAATTAGCAACTTTTTTTTGCCCTGGCGTATGTTTATAAAATCGCTCGTAAAAGTGGAAAAACTTGACGTGTTCAAAGTATCGACTAAAAGTACTTAGTATCGTACTTATCTGATATATTAATTTAGATATCTGTTTTTATGTGTAGCCGTTGGCTGAGTGGACAGGATTGTCGCCTTGTATTTTTTGATATTCCGGCTCGAATCCCGGTAAAGGATGGTGGGTCAAAATTTTTTTTTTTTTTTTATTAAAGTAGCCCAAAACTATGGCCGAGGTCAGAAAAGATGCCAATCACAAACGATAATAAATGGAAATAAAAAAATAAAAAGTCAGCTCCATGGTTCGAACACACGTCTTACCGTTTACGAGTTATGAGGCGTCTGAAATTAGTTGCAACTATTAAGTATTGAGTCTCAATTAATAGCAAAATTCACAATCTGTCAAAAACAGCTGATTTACGACAAAAATTACGAGGGTAAACAGAAGGGGTGCTCAAAAGCTGCGTCGCGCACACAATTACGCGTGCTGGTGAATACCCTAATTGATTTAGCGTTAAATATGGAATTCGTAAATATAAAGTGTGTACACTTTAATTTAAATATGAAAATATTAACAAAACTGACAACCAGTGTGGCCGTTTCTGTATTTGGTCTCTTTGACTTATATATGGGCTCACTTATAATTTAGCTCGCTAAATTGCACATAATAAATTTAGCATCCACATAAATTATTAGTGAGCCCATATATCAGTCAAAGAGACCAAATACAGAAACGGCCACACTGGGGATCAGCTGTTTTGTTTTGTTTAAGGCCTGTATCCAGCACTGCGGAAAATTCCTGCCAGGAATTTGCTAATTATTTCTTGTGTGTGTGGAACATAACTAAAGCAGGGTGACCATGCACCTAAAACGAGCAAGGTCACTCTGAATAATCAGCTGTTAAGCACTGTTAATTATTTGAATTTAAATAAATGTAAAGAAAATAAAAATTATATTTTCCGGTGAAGCATGCATCGCGGAGTAGGTGTCGCTTTATTCTATACTAGTATATGAGATGTTTACGATAGGCAATCAAATGAATTCTTTCATGGCCGGAAACAAGATTACCTAAATACATTCGCATTAATATTAAGGAGATTGTCAACTCAGTGGCCGGATCAGTACCTTGGCTTTAGTCGATGGGCAAACCGCTGGAACATAGCGGTTATTCTTCAAAGAGTCAACACGATCGCTATGAGACCCGGATAAGTTGCTCGACTCCTAGGATCAAGATTCCCATATACGGATACCGCGGTTAAACAACTTGGCGTGACTCTGGACCACCGCTTGACCAGGAATGTCCATGTGTCTCAGCAGCAACGGTTGCAGCTAAGGCGTAGGAGCTCGATTGGCTCCTCAAGCCTCGCAGCGGTATTTCGTTGCGATCCAAAATCCTTGATTTACATGCCTTACTGGAACAGGGGATCCCGGTACCGAATGCTCCACTGCCCTCAATAAATTAGAGTCTTTTATGTGAGGTTCCTGGTATGTGAGGCATAAAACTAAATACCGCGATTTGAACGCTTGGCCATTAAGAGCCCAAATCAATATGTATGCACATATCAGGCAGGTATCATGACCGACTGGTGGCCCACTCCCATAGACTTGCCTCTGATTTGGCGACAACCAGTCTCAGAAGTCGTCTCAATCTACGACATCCCATCGACCTTTGTGTCCATGGAGGACATCTCTCGGGCCGCCTCAGCAATTTGGCATAAGTGTCCCCTTGGCACCATCCCCTACCAATCTTTGAACGCTGCTGGTTCCCCAACAAGATGACAGCTCATAACAAAAACACAAAAGCATTCACCCCAAATTTTGGCTCATCACGTCCAAAATAACCAATACCAATATATTCCTGAGCTGTGTATCAGCTGTTCTCTCGATCCACACGCGCTATCGATAGGCCAACTATCGATAAGAAACTGTGGGTTTCGTTCATGTTGCTGGATACTCAAGCAACGAAAAGGTAAACTAAAAATTCCTGGCACAGTTTTTTTTATATGAAGTTTGCCAGGAATTTTTAGTTTCCGCGGTGCTGGATACCCGGCTTTACAAACAAAAGTTGAAAGTGTTTTTTTTTTCAAAAATAGTTTAAGCTGCGCAACAGGAACACAGATATGTATGTTGATGGAGGTAGCGGCATCAAATTCCGGTTCAAGGCGTTGGGCGAGGATCAAATTATTGTCCGTTTGAGACGCACTTGGAGTAGGTGGAGGCCTCGAGGAGGAGGCCTACAAGTCTATTTTACGGATATTGGGAGATGATATGCGTCCTGCCATCGTCTTAATGGGGTCGAGCATGTCGTCAACAAGGCTGATCTGTTTGAGATGTCGGGCATAATCCCGGACTTCTACTTGAAGGATTATTTGGAAGTCTGTCGTTCGGGCAACTGTAATCGTTTGGAGAAGTGTGTACAAGAAATTGGGTCATCCGCCTACAGTGTGGGTCAGCTGAAGCAGTTTGTGGAGTTCATAGTGCTTCATGCGGCCCTGACGAATGCCCAGATGTGCGACATTATGGGGGGTAGCACTTTTGATGCTTGATTCAAAGTTGGTTGAATATGCATTTCTTTGTAGGAATGCTGCTATCGTCTCCAGGACGGCGGCTCGGAGTATCTGCAAATCATGGATTTGGGCTGTGCCATCATTTTGGCTCTCAAGTGAAACGCAATGCTAAAGATTGGAAAATATATTTTTAGTTTTCATACAAAATTATTGTTTTATTTGCCGTAAATTCAAAATCCTGCTCCTGGCGTTCACGTTTGACAGCCACGCCCACACCGCTGGAGCTGGCAATGCTGCCCACAGCAGTCGCATCGCTATCCAACTCTATTTTTACGTTGAGGGGTATGGCACTCCAGTGCGGATTTCGTAACTTTCTTGAGCTGATTTGTGGCCCTTAGCTAATAGTTTCCTCACGATTGAATCTCTCGGTGCGTTTTCTTTTGGGTTCATGTTTTCCGTGCATTGTCGATTTTGACGTCAAAAAAATGAGCTGCTTATATTTCCGCCATGGCATCAGCTGTTCATTCAATCCACTCACGACCCACACCGCTATCGATACGTCAACTATCGATAGGCCAATTGTCTATTTATTTAGCGCGTCTCAGAATACAGAAACGAAATTCCGCCGCGGAAAGTTTCCGCCACTGTTTTTTTTATATGGAATGCGTCATAAAAATTTATTTTCCGCGCTTCTCAGAACAGACAATCGAAATTTTTGACTGTGTCGGCCAATTGGTACCAAAAATTTCAATTTTTCGAGTTTTGGTTCCAATTCTACATGCTTAAGGGCCCCTAACTATACGAAGAACCAATCGAATGAAATTGGTATCAGGGTTCGTAAAATGCTCAAAAATTTTTTTTCTGCCATGATAATTAACATCAATGAACAAAATTTTTATTTTCACACGTGTTACTTACAATTTTTTTCATGAGAAAAAAAAAAAATTTTTCTTGTTATTAACACGAAAATTTTTTTCACTCATTTGTATTGGTGTGTACGTGAGACGCGCGGCGGCCACAGGCCACAGGCCGAGTATGTCACAAACGGGGGTGGATATGCACATACTCTTTGCTAGGGCCAAAGAAATGTGCGATCGGCGATATTCGCAAAGACCTGCTTCCAATCAATGAGCTGCCAGGAGCTGCAATAAGCAGCTGTCACCGCAAATATCAGCAATGGTGTCGACAAGGAATATCCCTTTGTATAAAGGCAATAAAAAATTTGCAGTCCGTTGTTTTTGCAACGACCTGCTAATCAGCAATGGGCTGTGAGTCCAAATAGGTAAAAGTTCGCCATTTTTAATAAGGGACAAATGCATATTCTACAGGTACTTATGCGTATTTCATCATCACTCATTAATTGATGTATTTTGTAGTGACGCCGAGCAAATTGTTATTTAATTTTTTGCCATCAACTTACCCAAACCTGGTATCTTCTTGAGATTATATTTAACACATGTTTCAAATAACTATTTATAAATTTTATTCGTAATTAATAGAGTTTAATACTTTTTCATTAAGCTTAACAATTAAAATATTTTCTAGGGTATCTGGATTTAGTCTAGTTCGTAGCCTTGTAAATACATATGACAATGCACTAAATGCTCTCTCCACAGACACTTGGGTTGCTGGCACAGCCAGTGCGATTTCCGCTATTTTCCCTAACATTGGTTCTCGATAATTAAGCGACTTCCAGTACAGTGTTATATTGTCTTCGATTTCCAGTTTATCTCCGTACTGCAAATTACAAATTTTGCTCTCCACTGAGCTCATACCAACTGGCGCACATAGCATTTGATCATTTTTTAGAATACTATATCTATTTTTGGCTGAAGTGCTTGGGGCTTCTTCACTCAATGGTTCGATACCTTCAATTTTTTTTGTATGCTCGTATATGGAAAGCAATTTTTTCTGAAATAAAATGATTGAATAGAACATATAAATTGTGGAAACTATTGTCGCTTTAACACAACACGTAGCAATTTGCTTTTTAGCCTCGCTTAAAATGGTTGAGCCTTTAAAGGTGAATCGAGGGTCCAGATATATGGCTGCAAGAAAAACATCATTTTCCATAAGAATGGACTTCCTTGAATCCAAGGCCGAATGCAACTTCTTAGCCAGTTGGTACACTAAGAAAAAACTAGAACGAATAATTTGAGTACGAACGCTCTTGAAAAAAAAATTAGTCGCTCTTGAATTTTCAAGAATTTCGCTCTTGGAATCGAGATAAATTCGTTCTAAACTTTCTCAATTTTGTTTTTTATAGGCAAGGGGGGTGAGGGCAACTTAACTTTGAGAGAGTAGCGTTGGAGTCGCTCTCGCAGAGAGTGAGGGCGCATGCGCAGCAGTGTTGCCAATTTGGCCTCTTTCCGGATAGATCTATCCTGTTTTTAACTGCTTCAGCCGGAAAAAATGTCAAACATCCCCTATCCGGAATTCTGTCCTTATTTTGGTTCTCTTATCTGGAAATCTGGCATTTTTAGACTAAATTGTTTATTTTACATAATTTAAAATTGATTTTTTACAAAGTATGTGGCATATCTTTTATGCAAACTTTTATCGATATCGTGTATAATCGTACGCATATCGAAGCGTAATTTGCAGAAGTTAAGTTGATTAAAAATGCCTAAAGAAATTTATAAGCAAAAATTCCGCGATTGCTGGCTACAGCAGCCAGATTTTAAAAACTGGTTGTGTCGCAATGAGTCGGACAGTAATAAGGCTTATTGCAAATACTGCAAATGCAGTGTAAACACGAAAGTTGACCAAATTCGCGCGCACATGGCGACAAAAAACCATAAACAAAACACATCATGTTTTAACCAAGGAAACAAAATTAGTAGATCGATGATTCTGCAGAGAAAACCATTCGACATTACTGTACGGATTTTGTGATTGAGTTAGTCAATCAGCTAAAGAAGAGGTAAGCTATTTAATATTATATACTATTTTTGCACTACAAATAATTTTTTATATTTTAGGTTGCCGGACAATTATGCAATTTTAAAAACAATTGACGCATTTTCGGTGGATCGTGCTCTTCGATCAAAAAAGGACACAATCCTGCCGATTTTGGAGCTCTTTGAAAAAATCAGCGACAAAAGAAGCAAAATATCTGCACAATACGCTACCGTCCACCAATTAAAATGGGAAAATGTTGAAAATACTTTGAGTTTTTGGTCCGAGGTAAGCAAACATCGAGACAGCGCAGGTAACAGCCCCTTTTCAGACCTGGTAGCTTTTGCCCTGACTGCTTTCGTTGCCATGGTCGAATGCGGAAGTAGAGAGGGTATTTAGCTAAGCTAATTTGGTTAAAACCAAAACTAGAAATCGGCTGCAAGTGGAGACGTTGAGTGCAATTTTGACAGTCTGGTAATTATATATATGAATATATACATTTTTTTATTTAAATCAGTCGTACATATATTTACATGTATTTTATCTTTAGATTCGGACTGCGTCGGCATAAGCTGTTTTGCCATAACTACAATTTGCCTGATAAATATTTATCATTAATTGGATCCATGCCAGACGCCGCGTACGAGGAAAGAGATATGGCCGATGAAGATGTTATTGAAGAAGCCTTACAATTATTGAGCAAATAAATAAATATAAATAAAACTTTTTGTCCTTTTTTCCGCCTTTTTTTTAATTTTCCAGCCTTTTTTTCCGGTTTTTTTTTTCCAATCTGTCTTTTTTTTCGAAAAAATATTGGCATCACTGATGCGCAGTTGGTCGTTGAGAGAATGAGAGCGCAGAGAGTGAGAGCGCATGCGCAGTTTGTTGTTGTTATAAAGGCAACTGCGTTTATTTATAAGTGTGATTTCGTCGCGTCTTTTAGCTTACGAAGGTTATCTGAGCTCGTTAAACTGCCCGTCGCCTGTGTGTGTTTCAGTCTTTCGAGGTACCGAGTTCAAGTCCCAGAAAAGTAAGTTAAAAAAAAAAATATCTAATGTGGTTATCTCAAAATCAATCACAACTTAAAACAAAGTTTGGTGGGTGGGTGGTGGTAGTTGGGGGTTGGTGTGGTTTGATAATGGTGAGTGGGACGGGGGAGGTAGACGAGACGGGACCACCACACATGTCGGTCGAGTCGGGTGGGTCGTGTCTCTCCCACACCCCCCACCCACCCCAAATATTCTTTTTAATTTTTTTATTTTGAGAATTATTCGTTCTTGGATCAAGTACTGAAACTCTTGAATCAATAATTATTCATACTTGGATCAAGAGCTGAAACTCTTGAATCAGGAATGTCGGGATAAAAAATTCACTCTTGAATCAAGAATTTCGCTCTTGGATCAAGCATTTTCACTCTCACCGTACTTTTGAGAACGAATGCTCTTGATTCAAGAGCGAAATTCTCTATTTTTTCTCTGAGTGTACATTCATGTTCCAGATGGGAAAGCTGGGCTTCGCAAACCAGCCATTCGCGGTAAAAATCAGCCATTACCATATCTTCTGCTTGAAGCATTGCGGTGCAGTCTGCGATTGGCTTGAATGAAAAACAAAACTCTTCGACGAAGGACCAGTCGATAGACAATGGAATCAAATGTTGGGACTTACTCTTTAATGCATTTAGAGACTCCATCATTTTGAATGTAGAGCTCCATCGAGTGTTGTTATCGAGCACGGACAATGTCTCATTCTGCCTGCGTAGTTCCGTGTGTAGTTTCTTGACATATTTGCGACAGTCTTCCAATTCGGCATCAATTGTTTTAATCACATCCCAAGATGCTAGTTGTAAGGTATGTGCAGCGCAATGAAAAACACTCAGCGAATTTCTAATGTGTTCGTCAATTTCCTCAAAGTTGTCAGTGTCTTCATCAGGAAGCATTCCAACTTCTTCATATTCCTGTAGAAGTTTGGATGTATTTACAACATTGGCGCCATCGTCAGTTGTCATTGAGTAAATTTGCTCGATATTAATATTGAATTTATTCAAGCACTGAAGAACCTCCAACTTTAAATTTTGGGCTGTATGACGCACAAAGAGCTGGATCATTCCAATAGAATAGACTTCTATTTTAAAATCTTGCATAAATTGTATGTGTAATCCCATTATGCTGCGGTCATTACGTGATACAATATCCATCTTGAGGCATACCATGCGACCTTTAAGTTTGGCAGCAATGGCGTTGCACACTGTCAACGCTGTTTCATCGAGATGCGTTACAGCATTTCTGGAATTAAACTTACACGAATATCCATTTGTCCACGGTTGCAAGATTTCCTGAAAGCGATCATTATCAAAAATTCTGAAGGGTAAAGAGATCACGGATACCAAATAGGCTATTGTCTTCAAATAATCGTTTTGAGACATATTTAGGCAGACCGAAGTTTTAGCTTTTTTTGAGGCAGGTTGCATCTGGATATCATCCATTTGTTCGGACTCCTTATCGTGTACCAACTTATAATGGCCCCTTATATTCCCTGATAACTTGCAGAGACGTTTTTTGCAAACTAGGCAAGTCACGATGTTTTCGTTTTCCGTTGGTTCCACCATAGCTTCAATATTAAACTTTTTTGTCCTTCCCATTATTGCTTTTTACTTTTTAAACTCTGAACTCAAAACTGTAATACACACGAACCCTTTGCAAGCTGTTTTAAAACTAATTTCTGAGCGCAATGTGATGTCATGATTACACCTTCGGAAGTGCACCAGGTATCGCGTTCTTGACTTGGAAAATATTTAATGGCTTAAGTTAGGTCAAAATACATCAGGTCAATATAAATACGCCTCCCGAAATACGCTTAAGTACCTGTAGAATATGCATTTGTCCCTTATTAGAAATGGCGAACTTTTACCTATTTGGACTCACAACCCATTGCTGATTAGCAGGTCGTTGCAAAAACAACGGACTGCAAATTTTTTATTGCCTTTATACAAAGGGATATTCCTTGTCGACACCATTGCTGATATTTGCGGTGACAGCTGCTTATTGCAGCTCCTGGCAGCTCATTGATTGGAAGCAGGTCTTTGCGAATATCGCCGATCGCACATTTCTTTGGCCCTAGCAAAGAGTATGTGCATATCCACCCCCGTTTGTGACATACTCGGCCTGTGGCCTGCGGCCGCCGCGCGTCTCACGTACACACCAATGCAAATGAAATGCAAAAAAAACAGAAAATTTTTTACACGAGTGTAAAAAATTTTGTGTAAAAAATTTTGTGGCATTTTTTTTTTACAGAAGTTAGCAAAAATTATTTACACGCGTGTTAGTAACACGAGTGAAAAAAATTTTCGTGTTTTTTTTTTCTCATGAAAAAAATTGTAAGTAAAGGGCGCTGTCCATGGCTACGAAAACGGTCGCGAAATGAAAAACTCTATATAAAAAAAACTGCTAAGGAATTTTTGTGTGTGGCCGTGTCAAATTCGGTTTCTTCCAATCGCGAAAAATGCTTATACATATTACATCTGCCATTACGTTTTGTTCAAGCGCTGTTAAGTGCTGTTAACGCCTCTTTTTTGCCGTGACGTGAACAAAATAGGTTTTTATTCTAATTTCTGCAGCGAAATTGAATGGCCAAATTGAAAATGAACAAAAAAGGATTCCTGCAGAAAGCGTCGCCTAATGGCACTTTCTATGGCGGGCAAGCTGAATTTAATAAACGCCATGTAAGTGAGGAGCGAGGTGCGGGACTTGGCGGATAAGAAACGCTCGGAAACCCGCCAGAGAACACCGGAGCACGGTCTGCAACATCATGTGGCGTCTCCTGTCACCACAAACCACAAGCGAGGAGCTTAAAATCTATTTGGCCAGCATTCAAACACTTCACACTCCAGTCCCCTCAATCAGTTCGATTTGATTCGCCTCAACAATGTCTTCAATCACAGCTACCAGACCAAAAGGAAAATCATTGAACAGCCGCCGGTGCTCAATGATCGCGACAGTAAAACGGCCACAAACCAAATGCCCGCTCCCAGTTAGTGGACACCGAACTGCTGGCCTCCTATCAAGCGGTAGTAAAGCGGATAGCGCAGCCTAAAATGACCCCCTGAAGGTGACCGAGCAAAAGCGGATCGGGCAATGAGGATGTGCCCTACATCAATGCCAATTTTATCAAGGTACGAAATGGGCGAACCAAACTTCAACTTTATAAATCAATTCCATTTCTTAACGTTTCCCTGACAGGGCCCCGACTACGTGGCCAAGTGCTATGTGACCACCCAGGGACCGCTGCCCATTACCATTTTCGAGTTCAGCGGAGCCGCCAAGTCACACATGCTACAACAGTACATCCAGAAGATCATCATAACCTAACAAACTTTACGGAGGCAAATCGCCAGAAATGCGCGAATTACTTTCCAATCAAGATGCACGAAATGTTTGCCGTGGCAGCCAAGTGCGAGGTGTTCGTTAAGTGCCGCTGCTCGGGACTACATCGAACTGTCATAATGATAACAATTAATTTATTATTAATTTCATTTAATAAAAATATATTAAAATAGCACATTAAATATGTTATATTCATAATCCTGCAAGGTGTTGTTTATAAGTTCGCGGGCATATTTAACAGCGCCAGAGCAGCGCAAGGTTTCTTTGAAACGTTTATCGACAGAGTAAATTGTGTTATCGTGTTGTTAACATAGGCATACCCGGCGTCGTCCAGGTACTTTTTTTTAATTTTTATCATCATTATACTTTATCATTTTTATGCTGGAAAAACAATTTTGTTTAACTGATTTTATAAACACTCAACCGAATCGGATCCAGAAAGAGCCTGCTTGAAACAGAGAAAATATTTATCCAAATAAATGTTCACATCGGAAATGCTTTTCTTTGCCAGCAATAGTGTTAAGGCTTATCCGTAACCAAAGAAAATAATCAAAGCTTAGTCAAATAATTATATATTCTCAATTTCTTTTAATGCTTTCGAAATGCTTTGCTAAATAAATACATTTTTGGGTGTTCCAACTCTGGCTCAAGCTACATAGCTTGTCCATGAGAGAAAGATGGATTTCAAGTTCAGACCAGCTACTTGAAGCGACTGTCCTTGGGCTTTGTTTATAAAGTGTGATTTAATAGGAGTTAGATTTTTGAATATAAAAAAAAATTTGCAATAATGAATGAAATACTATTATTATATTATTATTTGGAGCGCCACATCAATGACTGCCATTTACTTTTTAAAGATTATTTCATGTAAATGTTGCCCGCGGCATACTTTTTCCAGTATATCAGCAATGGCAGCTGTACTGTTGTCTTCCAGGGCTGCAATTGTGCTGTTGTCCAGTGGTGTCAAATGACATGATCTTGGCGGTTAATGGACTGATCCAAAACATGGGATTAATTAGTTACCAAACTCGCCTCGCAATCCATGGTTTCGCGTGCCGTGTGGAATGTGGCACCGTCTTGTTGAAACCACATGTCAATCAAGTCCAATTCTTGAATTTTGGGCAAAAAGAAATCGGTAATTATTGCACGGCGCTTTGCTCCATTGACTGTATATATCATTATATTTCAAACAGTGCGGTCCAATGATGCCGGCTAACAAACCGCACCAAACAGTGCATTTATCAGGGTGCATTGGCAGCGCTTGAACTGCCTCTGGTTGCTCTTCAGACCAAATTCGGCAATTATGTTTATTGACGTACCCATTGAGCCAATGGGCTTTGTCGATAAAAAACCATAGCTTGGCCCTAGCCCTCAGCCCTCTCAGCCCTATTTTCAGTTCGCTCTGTTCACGTCACTGACCAAAAAAAAAACAACAAAAAAACGCTCTCGGGCTCAACCGAATATGTGCTGCAATCGCGCTCATTGTTAAGTGGCTGTGGCTGAATACACAGCACTGATCGGGCTGCCTGCAACCGAATAACAGGCCCATGTCAGTCAATCGGTCATAAAATGTGTGCTATGAGAAGACCAAAATGTAAAAATGTTATGCTCGAAATGTTGCAGACTCAAGAAAGCGCCAGAGTTTAGCATAAGCAGAGAGAGAGAAAGAAAGAGAGAGCGCAATTGTTTAATAACTTTTGTGTTTTTGCTCGTATCTTATTTTCCTTTTGAGAGTAGTTAGATGTAAGGCCTAGGATAGTATATACGAAGCCACCAGGTTCTAACTTTAAAATTGTGGCTGTGACAGTTTTTTGCGGTTTAAGGGGGGAGTGGGGTATATTTTCAAAATCTGAAACAAACTTGATCTGGGTACGGTATACACCTATGTGCATGCCAAAATTTGTGTCTCTATCTCTTACAGACAGACGGACAGACGGACATGGCTATATCTACTCGGCTGTTGATGCTGATCAAAAATATATATACTTTATAGGGTCGGAGAAGCTTCCTTCTGCCTGTTACATACATTTGCACAACTTCATGAACCCCTTTTCCCATTTTTAATGGGAACAGGGTATAAAAAAATTACATTGATTAGCAATAACTTTTGCGTTGACCAGTTACTTATTTATTTTGCAATTTTTGCAAAACCGATCAAATGCTGGTTCATTTTATTATTCTTTCGAATTGTTTATAATTTCAATAAATTATAATAGGGAAAGCATCGACCAGATGTCCAGAGCGAAATTTTCTTGGCTCTTATGAAGGAGCATAAGGACTTAGCTCGCAATTTCACACAGGGCGACAGGTGGCTGCAGCCTGGAACAAACGGACCACGAATTTCCTTTCCTCCGATCGCTTCAATTAAATAAAGCTGGGCCCAAGGTACTTTTCAAGCAGCAGGAGCATTACCCACAGAATTTTGCCTACGTATATCGTTTTGTTTACCTTTTCGTTTGCCGTACTCGTGTTACCATATAGCAGCTAGAGTTGCAAGGTATCATTTTTAATTTGGCGGGTGGCAAATTTGAATTTTTGTTGTTTGAAATAAAAACATTCAACTCCGTTGAAAAAAATTAAGTTTATTTTGTTTAAAAAGAACTAACCAATTACTTTATATTTAAAAATATTAATAAAAATAGAGAAAAGCTAGCTTCGGCTCGACCGAAGTTTTTCTAGCTTGTATGATTTATATAAATTAGTAGCCTGATTCCACTGACACAAATATGTGCATTCGGGCAAATGTACACATTTTTGACAAGGCCTCCTATATACATTTTCTACACCCAATTTCTATGGCAGCTATACGATATAGTTGTCCTATCAAACTTGGTGGAATTATGTGAAAGCATAGAAAACGTATAAACACGAGGTTTGAGGACGTTTGCGTTGAAGATAAAAAAGTTTTTCTCACTAAAACAACACTTCAGACCGATGGTTCCTATGGCAGCTATATGCTATAGTCATCCGATCTGGCCGGTTCCGACAAATGTGCAGCGTATTTGTACCAAAAAACTTTGTGCAAAGTTTGGTTAAGATAGCTTTAAAACTGACGGAGGAGATAGCATAGAAACAGACGGACAGACGGACGGACAGACGGACATGGCTATATCAACTCAGCTCGTCATGCTGATCAAGAATATATATACTTTATGTGGTCGGTGATGCTTCCTTCTATGCGTTACAAACATCTCGACAATTTTAATATACCCTATACAAAAACGCATAAAAATGCTTACTCTTATTTGCTTTTGCGCTATGTCTACCTTACGCGCGAATTGACAAATCGCTAAAAGCCAAATCGCTAGTGAATTCTGTGGCACCCCTGATTAATTTTTTTTTGGTAGCGGCTTTTATCAGGGTGGCTGACATTTGCATAACTTCATGATTCCCGTTTACCCATCTTCAATGGGTACAGGGTATAAAAACAAGTTTTAAAATGAAATAGATACATAAGTTGGGGGTTGCAAATTTAACTTCCGCTCACTCTACGCCACTGAGTTGAGGGCAATTTGTTATTGGCACACGTCCGGCAACAATTTGCGTGTGCCACCTCTACCCCATTGGTGTCCCCGCAATTTCCGAATATTTTTGTAAATGACCTTCGGGCAGACTGAGCGAACCACCCCGGCCGGAAACTTCGTTACAACCGTGTAGTGCCGTGTACAGCTTGTGCCAAAGTTTTAATTCACTTGCAAATGCTACACAGAAAAATTTTAAAAATGATATGATTCAGATCAACAATTTGACATTTGTAAATATCCTAGATATACAGGGGTGACACAGAATTCACTAGCGATTTGGCTTCTAGCGATTTGTCAAACTGCGCGAAAACTTTCACCATGCCACAGAACTTTGAGTGATTTAAGTTTTAAAGCTTGTACACAAACCCTTTCGAACACCCCGCAATAGCGAATTAAAGTAAGCCTTTTCATGCGTTTTTATTAATATTTTTAAATGTAAAGTAACTGATTTGTTCTTTTTTAAACAAAATAAACTTAATTTTCTTTAACGGAGTTGAATGTTTTTTATTTCAAACATCAAAAATTTAAATTTGCCACACGCCAAATTAAAAATGATACCTTTCAACTCTAGCTGGTTACAATAGTACGGCAAATGAAAAGGGAAACAAAAAAATTGCTTTAATTAAATAAATGCCTCTCGCACGACAGATGGCAATCGACGATTTAGAGAAGATGCAAATCTGTACGGAGACGATAGAGTGCAGCCGTCTTGGATTCTCATCGGACAAGCTTTTTTAATTGAAGCAATCGGAGGAATGGAAATTCGTGGTAAGTTTGTTCCAGGCTGCAGCCACTTGACGCCCTTTGCGAAACTTCGAGCTAAGTCCTTATAAGAGCCAAGAAAATTTCGCTCTGTACATTTGGTCGATGCTTTCCCTGTTATAATTTATTGAAATTATAAACAATTCGAAAGAATAATAAAATGAACCAGCATTTGAGCGGTTTCTCGTCATTATTTTGGTTTTAGCGTTGCCACTTTTTTGAACTCAAGCTGGCTGAAATCGATTTACGAATTGCAAAATAAATAAGCAAAAGATGAACGCAAAAGTTACTGGTAATCAATCTAATTTTTTTATCTTTATTTCAGCACAAAAATCGCTATTTTATACACCTTAAAACTTAATTCGACTAATTTTGAAATTTAAATGCTAAAAGAAATTCTAGCGATTTAGTGAGTTGCAGTGAATGACAAATTTAACTAGCGAATTATAAAAATGTAAATTTAATAATCTTAACATGCTAAATGTTAATTATTTTGATGTAGATTATTTACAAATTAAACACCCTTTATGAATCAATTAGGATTATTTTAATCAAAATGCATTTTGGGGCTTATTTAAGCAAATCGCCGGCTCATGGGTGCGTGATTTTCAAATCACTCGAAAACAGGCTCTGTGGCAGGGCGAAAATAAATTCGCGCGAATTTCGAGCGAAAGTGATTTCTGTGTCACCCCGGTAATTTTTATACCCGTTACTCGTAGAGTAAAAGGGTATACTAAAGTCGTGCAAGTGTATGTAACAGCCAGAAGGAATCATTTCCGACCATATAAAGTATATATATTCTTGATCAGCATCAACAGCCGATTCGATATAGCCATGTCCGTCTGTCCGTCTGTCCGTCCGTCCGTCCGTCCGTCTGTCTGTATGAACACCTAGATCTCAGAGACTAGAAGAGCTAGAGCAACCAAAATTGAAATGTAGACTCCTATTGTCTGCACGCAGATCAAGTTTATTTTCAATTTTTGCCACGCCCCCTTACGCCCCCGCAATTTGGAAAAAACGTCATATCTCCTACAGTTTTGATGATAGATGGTTCGTACTTTCTAGAGATATATAGTACTCAAAATTATTTATCGATTTGCTGAAGGAATGATAAAGATCGGATGAGCGACACTCAAGTTATGAGCAAAAAACGGTCAGTTAACACCCACCACCCACCCCACCCATAACCTAAGCATTGCGTTCAGCAGCAATCTTAGTGAGAGAGAGAGAGAGAGAGAGAGAGAGAGAGAGAGACTTAGAGAGCGCACTGCGTTGTGTGTTGTGTGTTAACTGGCCGTTTGACTCGTGACCAAATTCGAGCTGCGACATTAAGGGTGCAGAGTATGTAATAGTCGGGCTTGACCGACGTTTTCAAAAGTTTTGTTGTCTGATCTGTTTATCGTGATGAATTTGGAGTGATTTATGTTGGATTTAGTAATTGACAAATGTCTATTAATATCTGGCGGATAATAAATAGCCGAGTTAAAAAATGTTGCATACTTTTCGGCTGACCCACCTCAGGCATACAGGAAGGCTAATAAACATTTGTTTCCATGAGTAACGGGTATATCGAAGTCGGTTAGAGCCGACTTTAACTTACGCTCTCGTTTTTTGTTGCATAGATAAGACACAAACGCAAGGCAAGCTTTAGCTTCCAGTCATATTGCATCAGCACCTGTAGTTGCTCCAGAACAGACTTCGTCCGTTAATCATGCCGCAAAAGCAGGGCTGCAAATCCAAAAAATTTTTGGGAACCTCCGGTTTGCTGGTTCGAACCAAAATTTACCTAAGGTTAAGGTTCGGAAATTTGAGGTTCGAGGTTTTTGGGAGTTGGTTTTGGTTCGAACCTTGGTTCGTTGCACGTTTTTCCCAATATATTTAAAATAACAATACAATAGTTATACACTTGACGCCTAGATACATTGTTTGTCCGCATTTACACGGTGAAGCCAACTTCATGAAGTTCCTCATGAAGTTTTTATACCCGTTACTCGTAGAGTAAAAGGGTATACTAAAGTCGTGCAAATGTATGTAACAGGCAGAAGGAATCATTTTCGACCATATAAAGTATATATATTCTTGATCAGCATCAACAGCCGAGTCGATATAGCCATGTCCGTCTGTCCGTCTGTCTGTATGAACACCTAGATCTCAGAGACTAGAAGAGCTAGAGCAACCAATTTTGAAATGTAGACTCCTATTGTCTGCACGCAGATCAAGTTTATTTCAAATTTTTGCCACGCCCACCCACGCCCCCACAATAGAAAATGTTGAATAACTCCCACAATTTTTGAGATGTCGATCTCAAATTCAAAACGTAGATTTATTTTTCATCAAGATCGGATAATAAATAGCCGAGATAAAAAAATATTGCATAATTTTCGGCTGACCCACCTCAGGCATACAGGAAGGCTATTAAACATTTGTTTCCATGAGTAACGGGTATATCGAAGTCGGTTAGAGCCGACTTTAACTTACGCTCTCGTTTAAGCTTGAAAAGTGTATTTTGCACAGAAGCTTGCAGCGCATAGATGGAATCATCTCCGACCACATCAACTCTATATATAAAACAGTTTGTTCTGACTGATTCACTGACTGACTGACTGATTGGCAATCAACACAGAGCGCGAACCTTAAGAGATAGAAGGCCGAAATTTGGACAGGAGTTTCCATTAGTGGTGAAAGTGCGTACTAGAACGGGTTTTTGGAAAATTCCAACCGGAAAAGTCGGAAAGGCGCCGGAAAAGTTTGTATGGGAAAAATGTTTTTTTCATCCGATTGACTTGAAGTTTGGTTTGTAAGCATAGTACGCGAAATAATTCAACATGTGTTTTCCCTATTTTGCAAAATTCGCCCACGAGAAAAATGGTCGGAAAATTCTGCATGCAAAAAATTATTTTTCATCCGATTGGCTTAAAACTCAGTTTGTAGGGATAGAATCCGAAATAATTGGAAATGTGATTTTCCAATGTCGGAAAATCCGCCCCAGGCTTGAAAATTCCCGGAAAATTCTGTAGGCAAAAAATTATTTTTCATCCGATTGGCTTGAAACTCGGTTTGTAAGGATAGAATCCGAAATAATTTGAAATGTGATTTTCCAATGTCGGAAAATCCGCCCACAGGGTGTGAAAATGCCCGGAAAATTCTGTATGCAAAAAACCAATTTTTCATCCGATTGGCTTGAAACTCGCTTTGTAAGGAAAGACTACGAAATAATTTGAAATGTGATCTTCCAATGTCGGAAAATCCGGCCCCAGGCGTGAAAATTCTGTAGGCAAAAAATTATTTTTCATCCGATTCGCGTGAAACTTGGTTTGTAAGTAGGCGTGAAAATTCCCGGAAAATTGTGTTATCGTAATCGTAATCATAATCGTTATCGTTATCGTTATCGTTATCGTTATCGTTATCGTTATCGTTATCGTTATCGTTATCGTTATCGTTATCGTTATCGTTATCGTTATCGCTATCGTTATCGTTAACGCTATCGTTATCGTTATCGTTATCGTTATCGTTATCGTTATCGTTATCGTTATCGTTATCGTTATCGTTATCGTTATCGTTATCGTTACCGTTATCGTTATCGTTATCGTTATCGTTATCGTTATCGTTATCGTTATCGTTATCGTTATCGTTATCGTTATCGTTATCGTTATCGTTATCGTTATCGTTATCGTTATCGTTATCGTTATCGTTATCGTTATCGTTATCGTTATCGTTATCGTTATCGTTATCGTTATCGTTATCGTTATCGTTATCGTTATCGTTATCGTTATCGTTATCGTTATCGTTATCGTTATCGTTATCGTTATCGTTATCGTTATCGTTATCGTTATCGTTATCGTTATCGTTATCGTTATCGTTATCGTTATCGTTATCGTTATCGTTATCGTTATCGTTATCGTTATCGTTATCGTTATCGTTATCGTTATCGTTATCGTTATCGTTATCGTTATCGTTATCGTTATCGTTATCGTTATCGTTATCGTTATCGTTATCGTTATCGTTATCGTTATCGTTATCGTTATCGTTATCGTTATCGTTATCGTTATCGTTATCGTTATCGTTATCGTTATCGTTATCGTTATCGTTATCGTTATCGTTATCGTTATCGTTATCGTTATCGTTATCGTTATCGTTATCGTTATCGTTATCGTTATCGTTATCGTTATCGTTATCGTTATCGTTATCGTTATCGTTATAGTTATCGTTATCGTTATCGTTATCGTTATCGTTATCGTTATCGTTATCGTTATCGTTATCGTTATCGTTATCGTTATCGTTATCGTTATCGTTATCGTTATCGTTATCGTTATCGTTATCGTTATCGTTATCGTTATCGTTATCGTTACCGCCCCATTTCACTTTATTTCGTATTCTATCTTTACAAACCGAGTTTAAAGCCAATCGGATGAAAATACTTATTGCATGCAGAATTTTCCGGGATTTTTCAGGCCTGGGGGGCGGATTTCCTGACATTGGAAAATCACATTTCAAGTTATTCCGTATTCTATCCTTACAACGCGAGTTTTAACTCAATCGGATGAAAAATAGTTTTTTGCATGCAGAATTTTCTGGCCATTTTCCTCCTGGGCGGATTTTCCAAAATCGGGAAAACACGTGTCGAATTATTTTGCGTACTATGCTTACAAACCAAATTTTAAGTCAATCGGATGAAAAAAAAATTTTTCCCATACAAACTTTTCCGACTTTTCCGGTTTGAATTTGCCAAAAACCCTGTCTTAGCACGCACTTTCACCACTAATGGAAACTCCTGTCCAAAATTTCAGCCTTCCATCTCTTACTGTTTGCGCTCTGCGTTGAGTGCCAATCAGTCAGTGCGTCAGTCAGTCAGGACTTACTGTTTTACATATAGAGTAGATTAGATCGGACCTCAAAACGGAAAAAAGAAGGCCCCCTCAATCACTAAGCTTATAATTGTTGTATAATTAATAATTCTGATAATCTAAAAATTTTATTTTATTTTCAATGGGTGCGACAGGGCCTTAAAGTTTTGAACAGAATTAATCATACGACACGTTTACCAAGTACAAACGTTTTTTTAACGAAATTATTAGTTAATTTTAATTGCTGTCATCTTTTGAAATTCAAAAAGGTAACTACATTTGTGGAAATATGGCAGAAGATTCTGCTGTTCTTTTGGTCGGCTTATTGAGCCCAATTTTTGATATCACGCGTTCCTTAAGGCTCGGCTTTTGGTGCTGATCAAGAATAAGAGATAAATAAAGGATTGGCTAGTTGATTTCGCATACATAAAAAAACAAATCCAGTAAATTAACATAGTGCTCTCTTTTTATACCCTTGTAGAGGGTTAAAATTGTCCAGATGTTTGTAACGCATAAAAGGAAGCATCTCCGACCACACAAAGTATATATATTCTTGATCACTACTGCAGAGCGGCTCAGGACCTGGTCACTCAAACAGTGCGAGTCAAAGGGATAGATGTGGCACTTATATGCGACCAAACCATGCCTGACAGCGTTTGGATCCAAAACCAAACGTATGGAGCAGCGATCTGGAGCTGCGGAATAACGCCCCTACAGCTCAGCGAGCGGAAAACAGCAGTAGGATATGTTAGAGCCAGGTGCGGAGACATATACAGGTATAGCTGCTACATAGCCTCAAGCATTCAGCTCGATGAGTTCGAGCGAATCATTGACGAGATAGCTGGTGACTTCAATGCATGGGCGGTGGATTGGGGAAGCAGCAGGACAAACGCACGAGGAACTATACTACTGGATGCCTTCGCGTCCCTGAACGTAGTTCTACTGAACACTGGAGCAAAACAGACTTACTCAAAGGCAGGACGTGGATCAATAATCGATCTCACATTCGCCAGTCCTTGCCTAGCGCGAGATATGACATGGGAAGTCTCCGACGAATACACCCATAGCGACCACCAAGCTATCGTAAGCCACATCGGATCTCAGCGAAGTCATCACATCAAACAGCCAGTGCACAACGGCTGGTGCCATAAGTCGATTGATGCAGCATCACTGCTAACAATGATGGACGGCTGCCAAATCGAAGGAACTGCAGAACAGCGCGCAAACTGCCTGGCTCAGGTAATGGAGAGAGCTTGCGACGCTGCAATGGCACGCAAGAAAAGAGGCGGGAACAAAAACAAACCCGTACATTGGTGGAACCAAGAAATCGAGCACTCGCGCATGGAGTGCCACAGCTCGAGAAGGCGGTATCAACGGGCGATGAAGCGATGCTGGAGAAGACCATTAGACCTACAGGCCAAGCGCCAGGCTGAAACGTTGCATTCCTCCTTTCAAGCACAGCGAGCCGCGCTAAAAAATGCTATCAAACGCAGTAAAGCAAACTGTTGGAAACAGCTCTGCGATGAAGCCGAAGACCAGCCCTTCGGCCAGGCGTACAAGGTGGTAATGGGAAAGCTTGCGAGACGGCCCACACCCACTTGCCCAACGCAACTCGGAGCAATCGTCGAAACCTTGTTCCCGCTCCAGCCGGAAATTCAAGCGACGACATGGACAGACATGGATGAGGAACCTGAACATACCACGGATGCAGACGAGGTACGTGCGGCACTATCGCGCGTAAATGCAGATAAGGCTCCTGGTCCAGATGGGATCCCAACCAGAGCCATTAAAATTATAGTCGACGCCTATTCCGAAATATTCGTAGACCTATATAACCGTTGCATCCGCGAACGTGTTTTCCCATCTAGATGGAAGCTCCAGAGATTGGTGCTACTCCCAAAAGGCGACAAGAACGCAGAAGATCCCACGGCATATAGACCATTGTGCATGCTGGACACAATCAGCAAATTGTTCTAGAGAATAATATGCAATCGCCTTGAGAACGAGCTTTTGAGCAGGCACGGCCTCGCAGACTACCAGTTTGGATTCAGAAAGGGACGTAGCACGATCGATGCCATTTCGACGGTAGTGAAGATAGCCCGTGATGCCACTGCTGGGAAAAGATGGCAAGGAGGCACAAAAAAGTACTGCCTGGTCACAACATTAGACGTCAGGAATGCCTTTAACTCTGCTAACTGGACCAAGATCCTTCAAGCACTTTTTAGGCTCGGTATACCCAAATACCTTGTGCAGCTGGTGGCCACTTATTTTGGAAACCGTACTCTGCTGTACGACACGTCGGAAGGGCGGAAGACACATCAGGTCACAGGCGGCGTTCCACAAGGCTCAGTTATAGGGCCGATGCTGTGGAACATAATGTACGACGGAGTTCTCCGCCTTAACACACCAGCTGGAGTGCAAATCGTAGGTTTCGCAGACGACATCGCCATCACTGCAGTGGCTAAAAACCTTAGTGACGTCGAAGCTAAAACCACGGAGACTGTGGTACTAGTCACCGAATGGCTCGATGCAAATGGGCTAAGCTTGGCTCCCCATAAAACCGAATCTGTCCTCATAAGCAGTAGAAAACGCGTAGAGACTGCTAGCGTGAGAGTCGGAGAGCAGCTGATAAGATCGAAGGAGGCCATAAAATACCTGGGTGTAATGCTAGACCATAGACTCAATTTCAAAAGCCACCTGGAGTACGTAGAAGAGAAGGCCGTTAAAGCCATAAATGCATTAACCGGTATAATGGCGAACATTGGAGGACCCCGACAGCGAAGCAGATGGCTGATCTGCAATGTAGTCAGGTCAATTATTTTATATGCATCGCCAATATGGGCCCCTGCGATGGCGGTCCCTTCTTACAGCCGTGGCTGCAAAGGCGCGTACAGAAGATGTGCCCTCCGGGTGATAAGTGGCTTCCGAACAGTGTCAGAGGACGCAGCACTAGTTCTCGCTGGAATGATCCCCCTTGACCTACTTGCGACAGAAAGTAGAAGCCTTCCCACAGACGAGTCGCGACGGGAAGCTACGAATGGACCATTGGCAGACGAGGTGGATATCTACAACCAACGGCAGCTGGACAAGGAGACTGATAGCGGACATTCGGCCGTGGGTGGGTAGAAAACACGGGCAAATCGACTTCTATTTGACCCAGTTACTAACGGGACACGGCTGCTTTAAATCCTATCTTTATAGGTTTAAGCACGAGACGGATCCGTTTTGCACACACTGTGCGCGGTCCATAGAAGACGCAGAGCATGTCTTTTTTTGTCGGTCCGAGATTTTCTGCAGAACGGGAAGAGCTAAGCGTAGGCATTGGGAGACCATTCACAGTCATTGACTTAATGGATATTCTACTAAGCTCGCAAAACAATTGGAATGCAATTTGCACCATGGCAGCAGAAATCATCAAGAACCCTGCGTCGCGCCGAAAGACAGCGCAATTTAAATACAAATCCTAGACATGGATCTAGTTGAGGCTTTCATGCCATCTCCCCCTTGTGAAGTAATACTTAGCGGTGGTACCGCGAGAGGGAATCGGAGAATAGGGGTGGTTTAAGTGGGTGAGGAACTCCAAGTCCCACACTTAAAGGCTTTCAATGCCTATAACAAAAAAAAAAACGAGAAGGCCAAGCTAACTTCGTCTGTGCCGAAGTTTTTATACCCTTGCAAATGCTGTTTTTAAAATGTCAGAGTTTAAGAACATAAAAATCTATAAAAATTTTAACTAAAACCCATTTTCCGACAGATAAACATCTGATTTCGACCAAATTTCGCGAATCTTTTTGAAAACATATCAAATTAACTATCGCGAAGTTTAAGAAAGATAAAATTTAAAACAGAAAAGTTTTTCTCACTAAGACACATTTTCCGACTGATCGGTCCTATGACAACCATAAGATATAGTCACCCGATGTCGATCAACTTTTTCAAATTAGTTTGAAAGCGTTTAATATTGAGAATCACCGACTTTAAGAACGATTTACTTGAAAACAAAAAAGTTTTTTTCACTAAGACCCATTTTCCGACCGATCGGTTCTATGGCAGCTATATGCTATAGTCATCCGATTTTGACCAAAATTTGCAAATCTGTTTGAAAACGTATAATATTAATTATGGCAGAGTTTTATGACGCTAGCACTGAAAACAAACAAGTTTTTCTTACTAAGACCCATTTTCCGACCGATGGTTCCTATGACAGCTATAAGATATAGTCATCCGATCTTGACCAAAATCTGCAAATCTGTTTGATAGCATATAATATTAATAATGGCCGAGTTTAAGGCCGCTAACATTGAAAACAAAAAAGTTTTTCTCACTAAGACCCATTTTTTGACCGAAGGTTCCTATGGCAGCTATAAGATATAGTCATCCGATCCGGTCGGTTCCGACATATTAGCAGCGTGCAGTAAAAAGAAGACTCTGTGCAAAATTTCAGCTCGATAGCTTTAAAACTGAGAGACTAGTTTGCGTAGAAACAGACGGACAGACAGACGGACAGACAGACGGACAGACAGACGGACAGACAGACGGACAGACAGACGGACAGACAGACAGACAGACGGACGGACAAAGCTCAATCGACTCAGCTCGTCGCCCCGATCAAGAATATATATAGTTTATGGGGTCGGAAATGAATATTTCTATGCGTTGCAAACTTCTGGGCAAAATTATAATACCCTTTGCAAGGGTATAAAAAAAAAAAAACTCACATGCGAGCGCACACAAACACACACACGCGCGCTCACACGCGGCCTGCGCAGGCAGCGCTGCCTGCATGAAGTGAACGCTTTCCCAAAAATTTGTGTCTCTATCTCTTATGGTCTCTGAGATCGACGCGTTCATACAGACAGACGGACAGACGGACATGGCTATATCGACTCGGCTGTTGATGCTGATCAAGAATATATATACTGTATAGGGTCGGAGAAGCTTCCTTCTGGCTGTTACATACATTTGCACAACTTCATGATCCCCTTTTTCCATTTTTAATGGGAACAGGGTATAAAAATAAAACGTACTCAAAGAGCATACGGCTGGGCATCGCTGCTATAAAGTATACATATTCTTGATCAGCATCAACAGCCGATTCGATATAGCCATGAGCGTCTGTCCGTCTGTATAAGAGATAGAGGCACATATTTTTGCCTGCACATAGGTGTATACCGCACCCATATCAAGTTTGTTTCAGATTTAGAAAATTCCCCCCTCCCCCCTTAAACCGCAAAAAACAGTCAGAGCCAAAATTTAAAAGTTAGGACCTCGTGGCTTAATATATATTATCCTAGGAATTATATCTATCAATTCGCAAAAGGGAATTAAGATCCGAGCAAAAACACCGAAGTTATTCACGAATTTTGCTTGTCGGTGCGGGGGGCAGCTACTTTCAGGCAGCTGAGCTTGTGTGAGTCAGGCGCTCGCGTGTGTGTGTGCGTTTGTCTATGTATGTGTGCGTTTGTCTATGTATGTGTGTTTGTATGTGTGTCTCAATTGAACAGGATATTTTGTAGTCGGGAAACTCGACTACAGCGCTACAGCGCAGCGGCAGGCAAAGACCGCTAAAGATTGAACAGGGATGTTCAGTAACAGACTTAAGGGTATACAGTACTTCAGATGTCATTTTTTAAAGGTTTATAACCCATTAAATTACAAAAAACTTTAAGTGATATTAACAAGCTACTTTTTTTATTGGTTTAAATTAAATTAAGTTTAGAAATGTTAATTGTTGTTGTTGTCGCTGCGGTTTTGGTTGTATTTCGGCTCAAAAAAGGCCAAAAATTAAAAACATAGGCCCATGATTGCAAAATTGGTTTAAGAACAGATTATCTGAAACTAAAACAGAAAACGGGGTTTTATTAAAAACTAATCTCATTCTAGTCGGAACTATTATATTTGGGATCGGTCAATAAATAGCGGGTTTTAAAGTTTAATTTTCGAAAATCGACTTTTTTATTGGTCATAGCACTGTTATTTATTGACTGATCACAAATATCCTAGTTCTGACTAGAATGGTGGTTATTGGGAGTAATTAAAAAAAAAGTGAAGGCCAAGCTAACTTCGTCTGTGCCGAAGTTTTTATACCCTTGCAAATGCTGTTTTTGAAATGTCACAGTCTAAGAACGCTTACATAAAAATCAAAAATTGTTGTAACTAAAACCCATTTTTCGACAGATAATCATTTGATTTCGACCAAATTTCGCGAATCTTTTTGAAAACATAATTCATAAATAAACAAATTTCTTACATCCCCGCAATGGAAATGCGCGGCGATGTGGAACTTTCTGTTCAGCAGAATAGCAGCCGCCGCATTCATGGCAAATGTTTTGACCGCCACGCCGGCATATCCGAAATGGCACCTATTGCAAAGCAGGCCAACTCTGCAAAATCGAAGGACCCCCATGGTCAATGGCACCACCAGTTGCCTTATGCGATGTGGTATACCGAAAGTGATCTAACCGCTGATACGTGTGCACCATAATGAAAAGATTATCCACACGCACGGCCAGCACCAGGAACGGTATTACCATAATGGCCAACACGTTGGTGGTTTACCCACATAACCCAAGATGGAGCAATGAATAAATAATGGGAGAGTATTTATTATTTTACTGATCTGGATGATGCCAAATTTGTTCAACGATTCAGGTTCGCAAACTCAGCATGTCAAATAATTCTTGCTAGAATTAGAGATCAAATATGTTAGCTAAGTAACAGGTAAAACCTTAACTTCAGTTGTGATTCAATTTATTATGATTTGGATTGTTAACAGGAATCGTGGATTGTTGTCTGAGAGCAAACTTATGGTGGCGCTGCGCTCTTATGCAAGTGGCTTCGTCCTTATCATTGCGGGCGACTTCTGTTGAGTCAGACTTCCTTCGGCAAACCGTGCAGTTAATCAAGATTCCCACGCTATTGCATTACTGGCCATCTCAAACAGACACTGACTGATTGATTTTTGCTATAATTTTAGAAGTCCATTAAATATTTTTAAATCTTTCATATCATAAATAAAAACGTACCATCATTATCAACCACATTTTCCAATCCTGTGGCTGAGCTTGGGATCATGTCACGAATTTTTTGGAAATAGACAAGACTCCAGCGGTGCTGGGAATGCCGCCACAGTTCGAGAAGTCTCCCGCTTCTTAATTGCGAAATATTTTCGCGATCGATTTTTTAAATTCTCGTACTAGTCCGGCATGGCGGCAAACTGATCTCCAAGCCCAGACCTTTTGCTTCCAGGTCTCAGCATCCCTCTTTTTGTTCTTCAAAATGCATTTGTTTGACTCAAAAAGTACACAAGCGAATGTTCCTCAGCCGCAGAAAAGTTCTTATATTCTTAATCAGCATCAACAGCCGAGTCGATACATCAATATCCGTCAGTCCGTCCGTATGAAACAGACCTCAGATCTGAGATCTATTCGAGAGATATTTAGTAATCAAGATTATTTATCGATTTGCTGAAGGAATGAAAAAGATCAGATAAACGATACTCAAGTTATGACCAAGAGTCATTTCCAGTAGTTACACTAGGCCATCTACTGAAAATCAAGAAGTGGCGCCATCTATTGGTCAAGTTAGGACCAAAAGTAAGTTCTCTGCCGCTACGCAGCTGCAGCTCTGATACTACAGGGTGCAGAGTATATAACAGTCGGGCTTGAAAGACTTCCTTACTTGTTTTTCCATAAAACTTACCTAAGCGAATTAGAAATAATAAATATATATTCATTTTTCACTTCATTCTTATTTTCATTTATAAAATACTAGCTTAGTACCCGTCGCGCTTCGCTGCTCCGCCATCAGTATAGCCTTATTAATTTGTGTCCCCCTACAGCCCACAAAGCGAATCGTACATATATCGGCTTGAATTCAAAGTCTTACTACTTTGCCTTTTCCCCGTTACGACATTGCTGCCCGATTTTTCCTTCAATTCATACCCACATCCAACCCATTTCCCACTCAATATCCACCCACCGTTATCGTTATCATTATCGTTATCGTTATCGTTATCGTTATCGTTATCGCTATCGCTATCGCTATCGCTATCGCTATCGCTATCGCTATCGCTATCGCTATCGCTATCGCTATCGCTATCGCTATCGCTATCGCTATCGCTATCGCTATCGCTATCGCTATCGCTATCGCTATCGCTATCGCTATCGCTATCGCTATCGCTATCGCTATCGCTATCGCTATCGCTATCGCTATCGCTATCGCTATCGCTATCGCTATCGCTATCGCTATCGCTATCGCTATCGCTATCGCTATCGCTATCGCTATCGCTATCGCTATCGCTATCGCTATCGCTATCGCTATCGCTATCGCTATCGCTATCGCTATCGCTATCGCTATCGCTATCGCTATCGCTATCGCTATCGCTATCGCTATCGCTATCGCTATCGCTATCGCTATCGCTATCGCTATCGCTATCGCTATCGCTATCGCTATCGCTATCGCTATCGCTATCGCTATCGCTATCGCTATCGCTATCGCTATCGCTATCGCTCGTTATCGTTATCGTTATCGTTATCGTTATCGTTATCGTTATCGTTATCGTTATCGTTATCGTTATCGTTATCGTTATCGTTATCGTTATCGTTATCGTTATCGTTATCGTTATCGTTATCGTTATCGTTATCGTTATCGTTATCGTTATCGTTATCGTTATCGTTATCGTTATCGTTATCGTTATCGTTATCGTTATCGTTATCGTTATCGTTATCGTTATCGTTATCGTTATCGTTATCGTTATCGTTATCGTTATCGTTATCGTTATCGTTATCGTTATCGTTATCGTTATCGTTATCGTTATCGTTATCGTTATCGTTATCGTTATCGTTATCGTTATCGTTATCGTTATCGTTATCGTTATCGTTATCGTTATCGTTATCGTTATCGTTATCGTTATCGTTATCGTTATCGTTACCGTTACCGCCCCATTTCACTTTATTTCGTATTCTATCCTTACAAACCGAGTTTCAAGCCAATCGGATGAAAAATAATTTTTTGACTACAGAATTTTCCGGGAATTTTCACTCCTGTGGGGCGGATTTTCCGACATTGGAAAATCACATTTCAAATTATTTCGTACTCTATCCTTACAAACCGAGTTTCAAGCCAATCGGATGAAAAATATTTTTTTGACTACAGAATTTTCCGGGAATTTTTACGCCACATTTCAAATAATTTCGTATTCTATCCTTACAAACCGAGTTTCAAGTCAATCGGATGAAAAATAATTTCTTGCATGCAGAATTTTCCGGCCATTTTCCTCCTGGGCGGATTTTCCAAAATCGGGAAAACACGTGTCGAATTATTTAGGGTACTTTGCTTACAAACCAAATTTCAAGTCAATCGGATGAAAAACAAAATTTTTCCCATACAAACTTTTCCGACGCTTTTCTGACTTTTCCGGTTGGAATTTTACAAACCCCCGTCTTAGTACGCACTTTCACCACTAATGGAAACTCCTGTCAGAATTTCAGCCTTATATCTCTTACCGTTTGCGCTCTACGTTGATTGCCAATCAGTGAATCAGTCAGTCAAAGTCAGGACAAACTGTTTTATATGTAGAGTAGATTACTTGGAAAACCCATCTCTTAACTTTAAGTGCCCGAATCTAGCGAACAGTACATGTCCGATCCCCCCTCCGGAAAAATTTGTTTCTTATTTTGACCTCATAAGTACAAAAACATCATAAAACAAGAAAGAAAGTTGGTCAAGCCCGACTATAACATACTCTGCACCCTTAATGTCGCAGCTCGCATTTGGTCACGAGTCAAACGGCCAGTTAACACACAACACACAACGCAGTGCGCTCTCTAAGTCTCTCTCTCTCTCGCTCTCTCCTTCTCTCTCTCTCACTAAGATTGCTTCTGCTGAACGCAATGCTTAAGTTATGGGTGGGGTGGGTGGGGGGTGTTAACTGACCGTTTTTTGCTCATAACTTGAGTATCGTACAAAATATCTCTAGAAAGTACGAACCATCTATTATCAAAACAGTAGGAGATATGACGTTTTTTCCAAATTGCGGGGGCGCGAGGGGGCGTGGAAAAAATTGAAAATAAACTTGATCTGCCTGCAAGTATAAGAAATATATGTCCCATACATGTCAAACCTCTATCTCTTACCATCTCTGAGATCTCTTCGTTCATACGGACGGACGGACAGACAGACAGACGGACATGGCTATATCGACTCGGCTGTTGATGCTGATCAAGAATATATATACTTTATAGGGTCGGAAATGATTCCTTCTCCCTGTTACATACTTTTGCACAAACTTAATATACTCTATGTACCTTCGGTACAGAGTATAAAAATCAAACTATTTTTTGCACTATGTATATGATTTAATGATTGATCTCATACTTATAAATCATTAACTTAAATCCTTTAAGAATATCTTGTCAAATTAGCTAGACTGTTGTACCAATGCCAGAGTTGTGGCTAAAAACTGAAATGTCTGGCAGTGTTTTAAGCAATACTTTTATAACTGCACTCGCACTCAGCTGAGATTTCCCATTGGCTTTTTCCAGCAAACAGTGGTTCATTCGCTCTCTCTCTCTCTCTTAAGCAAATTCAAACACAATCACAGATATATTGTAGAATAAACAAGAAAGAAAGTCGGTCAAGCCCGACTATAACATACTATGTATCCTTAACGTCGCAGCTCGCATTTGCTCACGAGTTATACGCGCTCATCTCTAAGTTTCACTCTCTCTCTCTCTCTCTCTCTCTCTCTCACTAAGATTGCCATTCAATAGAATGCTGCGGTGGTGGGTGGGGTGGTGTTCTGTGTTTACTGGCCGTTTTTTACTCGTAACTTAAGTATCGTTCATCCGATCTTTATCATTCCTTCAGCAAATCGATAAATAATTTTGTTTACAAGGTATCTCTAGAAGGTACGAACGATCTATCTTCAAAACTGTAGGAGATATGACGTTTTTTCCAAATTGCGGGGCGGGACGGGGCGTGGCAAAAATTGAAAATAAACTTGATCTGCCTGCAAGTATAAGAAATATATGCCCCATACATGTCAAACCTCTATCTCTTACCATCTCTGAGATCTCTTCGTTCATACGGACGGACAGACAGACAGACGGACAGACAGACAGACGGACAGACGGACATGGCTATATCGACTCGGCTGTTGATGCTGATCAAGAATATATATACTTTATAGGGTCGGAAACGATTCCTTCTCCCTGTTACATACTTTTGCACAAACTTAATATACTCTATGTACCTTCGGTACAGAGTATAAAAATTTTAATTTTCCCTATTGTTCTAAACGACACACCGTGCAGTGTGTCGATATGAAACAATTCGTTTGTTATAAACTCCCAAAAGAGTTTAAATAAAAAATGTTTAAGTTTAAATAAAACTTTGTTGCCACCTCATGTGGCTAAGACCAGTTCAGTCAAATTCGTTTCCAGTTCAAACTATGACTGTTGCCACCCCATGTGGCCAATAACACAAACAACACCAAATAGAATAGCTTAAGTTTATTATCAAGGCAGATAGGATACAACAATTACTAAACGACGTAATATAAACTTTTACGGTGCTAAAGCGCTATAAGACTATTTATTTAAACGTGTCTTGCCGCTGAAACGCTTGCAACTCTCCTCTTCGAGATGGGCGACGCGCTCTTCCGATATTTTGCATGGTTATCGATAAGTGAGCATCGATATGATGGTGGTGGCAGACAACGGCGGTAGCAATGGTGGTCAATTCCAATTCTTTGAACTCGCAACATCCCGCCCACCGTAAAACGACTCCTAAGTTTTACCTAAAACATCCAAGACTGCTAGCTTCGAAACCGGGCGCTTCAGAATGCCGGTTGATGTCTGAACTTCAGCAAACCTTACATGACCATCCTTTTTTAAACACCCTCTGGACTGATTATCCTCACAAATAATAACCACGTCACCTTCTGATATACGCCAATATGCTACTGCTGCAAGAGCTTGTTCACTTGCATCCACAAAGATGTTCAACTCTATTTAACGCCAAAAATTCTGGTAAGTAGCATCTTTTCAATTTAAAGTCCTTTACCTTTTCTAATTGAAGAACCCATTGCTTAAGCAGGCATAAATTTGATCAGGTAACAAATCATTTCAATGGATTCCTGTGCGCCACACATCCAGAATTAAAACTTTACCATATATCATCAGATCGGATAGCACCATATGCACCTCCCATATGCGCCTCCAAAGCCGCCGAAACACCGCTAGAATCATGTACGCCTCCAACAGCGCCAAGACCATGTGCACCTCCAACAGCGCCGAGATGATCATGTGCGCCTGCTTTAATACGCACAGTGGTCCAGAATCCTTTTGCGTTTGACAAAATTGTATAACTTTTGAACCGCTATAAATTTTGAATTCATTTCTTTTGTTTGATTAACAAGAAAGAAAGTCGGTCAAGCCCGACTATAACATACTCTGTACCCTTAACGTCGCAGCTCGCATTTGCTCACGAGTTATACTCGCTCATCTCTAAGTTTCGCTCTCTCTCTCTCTTTCTCTCTCTCTCACTAAGATTGCCGTTCAATAGAATGCTGTGGTGATGGGTGGGGGGTGGTGGGTGTTGTAGAAGGTACGAACGATCTATCTTCAAAACTGTAGGAGATATGACGATTTTTCCAAATTGCGGGGGCTGGAGGGGGAGTGGTAAAAATTGAAAATAAACTTGATCTGCCTGCAAGTATAAGAAATATATGCCCCATACATGTCAAACCTCTATCTCTTACCATCTCTGAGATCTCTTCGTTCATACGGACGGACGGACGGACAGACGGACAGACGGACGGACGGACAGACGGACATGGCTATATCGAATCGGCAGTTGATGCTGATCAAGAATATATATACTTTATAGGGTCGGAAACGATTCCTTCTCCCTGTTACATACTTTTGCACAAACTTAATATACTCTATGTACCTTCGGTACAGAGTATAAAAATTGTTTAAGTTCTTATATATTTAATAGTTTATTAAAATTGATTTAGTAGTTCCGGAGCTATAGAGCGCCAAAGTCAAAATTTCGTAAAATATGTTTCCTTTCCAGCACCTGTGAGCCATATTAATAAAGCTGATTTTTGGTCAGTATCTATATAAGGTAATGCTCAGCTGTTTTTTCAAAACTACCATTTAATCGGTCAAGGTTTAGGTACATTTATTATATTATTCAAATTTTTTACACCTGGTGTTACTTTTACTGCCCCTGTAGGGTTCCAATTCGCATTTTTATACACTTGAAAAGTGTATTATAATTTTGCCCAGGAGTTTGCAACGCATAGAAGGAATAATCTTCGACCACATAAAGTATATATATTCTTGGTCAGCATGACGAGCTGAGTCGATAGAGCTTTGTCCGTCCGTCTGTCTGTTTCTAGGCGAACTAGTCCCTCAGTTTTAAAGCTATCGAGCTTAAATTTTGCACAGTGTCTTCTTTTGGCTGCACGCTGCTAATATGTCTGAACCGCCCGGATCGGATGACTACTTCTTGTAGCTGCCTTAGAGAATATCGTTCGAAAATGGGTTTTTGTGAGAAAACTTTTTGTTTTCAATGTTAGCGCTCTTAAATTCGATCATTATTAAAATTTAATGTTTTCAAGTGTATTAAAACTGCGGCACAGACGAAGTTAGCTTTCCTTTCTCGTTTTTTAATATTTTTGAAAATCATTGACCGTGTTCAGCAGAACAACTTGCTCCATGATCAAGTAAAAATTTGCAATAATCTTCCCACTGAACTCGAGTGAAGCGGCATCATAATAGCCAATTTGAAGTATCAAGATACAGGAGCATGTATCAAAGAAATAGTACGCTACTTTAAAGTGATACTGCTCCCTCCAACAGCGATGCATAATTCTTTTCTGATAACTGCTCAGGGATCAATTATTCTGCAGAACACGCCCATTATTTTTATACTCTGTACCAAAGGTACACAGAGTTTATTAAGTTTGTGCAAAAGTATGTATGCTATCTCCTCCGTCAGTTTTAAATCTATCTTAACCAAACTGTGCATGAAGCCTTTTGGTACAAATACGCTGCACATTTGTCGGAACCGGCAGGATTTTATGACTATAGCAGATAGCTGCCATAGGAACGATCGGTCGTAAAAGTAGTTTTAGGGCCGTTTTCTCATGTTCATGTTTTTGCTCAAATCGAAATCCATCTAGATTTTGCATCTAGATTGTTTTTGTGCAATTGGTTGTCTCATGTAGGTTGATTATAAATTCGGGCATTTACGCCACGGTCACACCGGGAGGGCTGGAATGGTCAAATACTAGGTTGGCAGCACCTCTCCACTCGGCTAAATTTTGTCTTTTTTATTGCGCGCCAATTTTAAAAATTAAAGCAAGAATTTTACAGAGAAGGAGAAGGTTTTTCTTTTGGAACGACTTGTTACTATGATGGGAGATTAAGCAGTAGGTCAAATCCTATGCTCACACAGGTAAATAATTTGGACGAAATTTTCATGAAAATTGGGCTATATAGGCCAAATTGTGGAACTTTCCGGCCATATTTGATCAAATTACTTGCGTATGGAACCACAGTTTAAGATTTTAATCCTGTAAAATCTTTAATCATGGCATGGAACTAGGGGAATCAGAATGTGCATCTGTAATTTCAGCAATGTCTGCAGGTGTTCTTGTATATTAAAGACACATCCAATATTTTCCATTTTTGGTTTACTTAATAACAATTCAGACTTAACTGTTTTTAGCAGCAGTTGTTTTTTGTTTTCAAATATTTTTCAGTGTGACCATATGCGCGGATACATAACAATACTTAATTTGCATAAGAATGTACATGGATTTGAAATCAATGGGGTTGAAGTAGGTTGCTACGAAATTCATCTAGATGGTTAGCATTGAACATGAGCAAAGCAAATGCAGCAAATCCACCTAGATTTGCAAAAACACCAACATGAGAAAACGGCCCTTAGTGAGAAAAACTTTTTTGTCTTCAAAGCAAACGTCCCCAAACTTCGTATTTATAAGTTTTCTATGCTTTTACACAATTTCACCAAGTTCTATGAAAATCGGCCAGCTATATAGTATAGCTGGCATACAAAAGATATGTCTGAAAAAAATCTTAGTATGAAAAACTTTTTATACCCGTTACTCGTAGAGTAAAAGGGTCTACTAAAGTCGTGCAAATGTATGTAACAGGCAGAAGGAATCATTTCCGACCATATAAAGTATATATATTCTTGATCAGCATCAACAGCCGAGTCGATATAGCCATGTCCGTCTGTCCGTCTGTCCGTCTGTCCGTCTGTCTGTATGAACACCTAGATCTCAGAGACTAGAAGAGCTAGAGCAACCAAATTTGAAATGTAGACTCCTATTGTCTGCACGCAGATCAAGTTTATTTTCAATTTTTGCCACGCCCCCTCACGCCCCCGCAATTTGGAAAAAACGTCATATCTCCTACAGTTTTGATGATAGATGGTTCGTACTTTCTAGAGATATCTAGTACTCAAAATTATTTATCGATTTGCTGAAGGAATGATAAAGATCGGATGAACGATACTCAAGTTATGAGCAAAAAACGATCAGTTAACACCCACCACCCACCCCACCCATAACCTAAGCATTGCGTTCAGCAGCAATCTTAGTGAGAGAGAGAGAGAGAGAGAGAGAGAGAGAAGAGAGAGAGAGAGAGAGACTTAGAGAGCGCACTGTGTTGTGCGGATAATAAATAGCCGAGTTAAAAAATGTTGCATATTTTTCGGCTGACCCACCTCAGGCATACAGGAAGGCTATTAAACATTTGTTTCCATGAGTAACGGGTATATCGAAGTCGGTTAGAGCCGACTTTAACTTACGCTCTCGTTTGTTTTTAATGCAATCGCTCCCAAACTTGTTACTGATTAATATTAAATGCACACAATTTTGCCAAGTATGATCCAAATCGGATGACTATAGACTATAGCTGCTAAAGGAACCATCGGTCGAAAAGTAGTTCTAGTGAGAAAACTTTTTTGTTCTCAATGGTAGCGTCTTTATACCTTCCACTTGTGTATATTATCGGTTTCTACACAATTTTGGGGAGTTTGGTCAAAATCGGATGAATATATCTTATAGCTGCCATATAACAAACTTGCAAGTAAATGGTTAAAGTAGCAATATTTTGGATACCTTAATTTGTGTATTTAAACTGTCGATTTATCTAAAAAAAGTTTAACTTTTCAACAAAAATGAATTTAGAGTTTTGTCCAAGGCGGGGCTCGGCTGGACCACTGTGCGCCGGTAGTTTAAATTAACGAGAGCATAAGTTAAAGTCGGCTCTAACCGACTTCGATATACCCGTTACTCATGGAATCAAATGTTTAATAGCCTTCCTGTGAGCCTGAGGTGGGACAGCCGAAAAGTATGCAACATTTTTTTACTCGGCTATTTATCATCCGATCTTGATGAAAATTTCAGGGCTTATAGATGTTGCGAATATAAATGTGATTTTTAAATTTGAGATCGATATCTCAAAAATTGTGAGAGTTATTCAACTTTTTTTTTTATTGCGATGGCGGGGGTGGGCGTGGAAAAAATTTGAAAAAAACTTGATCTGCGTGCGGACAATAGGAGTCTACATTTCAAATTTGGTTGATCTAGCTCGTCTAGTCTATGAGATCTAGGTATACATACAGACAGACGGACAGATCGACGGACGGACAGACGGACATGGCTATATCGACTCCTCTGTTGATGCTGATTAAGAATATATATACTTTATATGGTCGGAAATGATTCCTTCTGCCTGTTACATAAATGTATGCACGACGTAAGTATACCCTTTTACTCTACGAGTAACGGGTATAAAAATGTTTATTCCGGACGACGATTAAACAAAAAATTGTCCTTAGTAGTTTAAAAAAAAAATGATATAAACTCCAAAATGAGTTTAAATAAAAAACTTAGTTGCCACCTCATGTGTCAAATTCGTTTCCAGTTCAAACCACCGCATGTGGCCAATAACACAAACAACACCAAATAAAATAGCTTAAGTTTATTATCCAGGCAGATAGGATACAACGATTACCAAACGACGTAATATAAACTTATATGGTGCCATTTATTTAAACGTGTTGTCTTGCCGCTGAAACTTTTGCAACTCTCCTCTTCGAGATAGTGGCGGCAGACAACGGCGGTAACAATGGAGGTCAATTCAAATTCTCGAACTCGCAACAACGTTTGATACTACACTCTCCGAAATTTAATTAAAACCACCTATATTTTATTCAGAAACAAATGTTGGAAACATATCAAATAATACAGTGTTACAGCGAAAATATACTTTTGAAATGACATAGCATACGCTGTACAGCAGGTCGAGTATAGCATTTCCTTATACTTAATTTTTTCCTAACACCCCCAAAATCTGAAGCTATGGCCGAAAACCGCTCTTTGCTATTTTACCTCAATTAAATGAATATAACTCTCGCATGGACTGTCTGATTGTTTATAACCTTGTCAATTCCGTGAGCGACGAGTGAAATCTAATATATTATAGTTAATGATTTGACTGATTTATTGAGCGATGGCTGAGAAATGCGTCCTCCAGATCTGGCATTTCAACTTTAGAGAACAAATTTGCGCTGCCTCTCAATTTTAGTGGTGCTAAACGATAGTGCCCGAAAAGATACTTATAGTGCCCAAAAAGATACTTTACAGAGCCAGTAGGAAAACACCGTGGTTAGAGCGAGACGGACATATTCCAAAATGTATCCAGAGAGCGTAAGTGAATGCGAACAGCTGACCAAATGTATCCAGAGAGCGTAAATGAGTGCGAACAGCTGACTAATTTCTGACAGAAATGGTGTCGACTGCGCAATCGTTCAGTCTAGATCAGACCCGGCCAGCCATAGCTACCACGAGCCGAAGTCAGTAGCGTCATGGAGCAATGAGTATTAGAGATAACATTTTCGCTGCCTCAGTCAGCTGTTCGCTCTCATTTACGCTCTCTAGATACATTTGGTCAGCTGTTCGCTCTCACTTACGCTCTCTGAATACATTTGGGAATATGTCCGTCTCGCTCTAACCACTGTGTTTTCCTACTGGCTCTGTAAAGTATCTTTTTGGGCACTATAAGTATCTTTTTGGGCACTATCGTTTAGCACCACCAAAATTGAGAGGCAGCGCAAATTGGTTCTCTAATACTCATTCTCCATGGTAGCGTTTTTACGCAAACGCGAGCCGAACTCATGATTGTGTGCATCGGTGAACATTGAACTGCAAGTAAAACGGCTGTAGTCTGGAGAGAGCTCTCTTGCTCACCAACACATGCACACATTTTTGTCCTCTCCATTTGGCCGGCAGTATCCATCGGCAGTACTAGATATCTTAGTCTATTGCATTCATACTGTCAAAAACCAGGACCCTCGACAGAGCAAGTGTGGGGAGTACGTCACCTTATAAGTCATTTCACCATGGACTAGGATACCTAGACCATGGCATGATACAATTAGACAAGATAGTCCGCTCGGAAAGTGCTCGCTCTCGTTTTGGTCCCCTTTTGTCAGTTCGTTGCCGACCGTCATAGCGTATGCATTAATGAACACGAATTCGTCAAACATACAATAAGGGACCTAATTTTGCAGATCGGACTACCTTGTCTAATTGTATCATGGACCGTGGTATAATTAACAAGGTATAGTCGTGGAAATTCACCATGCGAGAGGGGTACCAGTTGATATGAACATGAGAGAGCAAGGGATAGCCTGATTGCTGTCAGTTTTGTTTTCGCCTTAGGCATGCTGTTGTAAGAAAGAGATGGCATGATTTTGCTGTGTTGTTGAGGCATTTTTACACCATGACCCAACGCCTGCTAAGGTATATCAAATAATAGGCAAGAACTTAACAAAAATATATTTCTGATTTACATTTCTAAAGTTTATTATGTATTTGTATGGTATTCATGGTATATTTTGTGGAATTGCATTTGGCATAAGCAAACGCCGTGCCTTTTTTTGTTTAGTTGTTAACTTCCAGTCGCCGGGCTCCATATGCAACTCGCATACTCTGAAGTCATCCCCAGTGAAAGTAATGTTCAAAGCATGTTCCCATAGCCGTCTCCTTTCTGGGTCTGCTGGTTCCCGAATTAATTTTGTTTCTTGTTCCAGCAAACTGCACACGAAGGCATTTGAAAACTACGTCACGAAAACCCTTGAATGACTTCACCTTGTATAATTCCATACACTAAGCTCTCATTTACGCTCTCTGGATACATTTGGTCAGCTGTTCGCTCTCACTTACGCTCTCTGGATACATTTGGGAATATGTCCGTATCCCAATAACCACTGTGTTTTCCTACTGGATTTCTTTTTGAGCACTATAAGTGTCTTTTTGGGCACTATCGTCTAGCACCAGCAGAGGCAGCGCCAATTTTATCTCTAATACTCATTCTCCACGCTAGCCAGCGACTGAAAGGCTGTTTAGTAAACATTAAGCTCTTGGCCTCAGCTTCGGCATGCGTTCGGCTCGTGTATGTGTAAATAGCTAAATGTCTTCGGCCTCTGGGGGCATCCGGTGACCTTCGCTGGTGTATAACAGCAAAGTGAATGTGCGTATTTCGTCACAAATTGAAATTCTTTGTTTAACACTCTGATTTGAATTTGTTTTTTTATTGTTCGTGTTCTTAGAAGGGGTCACTACTTCAACTACTTGGTTTAATAGGTGTAACTAACTTTATTGAATATTACTTAAATGCTAACAATTATTGTTTTATTGTACAGCGCTATGCTGTTGCCAAGGTTTTAGGCCAGGGGCCGGCAAAGCACACATGCTCATTTTGTTCATCTGTTCATCTTTGTTGTTACAAAAGAGAGTAGTATAAGCTCGTATACTGTCGGTGTGTCGACGTCGCTGCCGCAGAGCGCTGTTGTATACACTTCAGATAGGGAGGCACCGGACTCTGATCTAGGCCCAAGACCCACTGACGCGTTAGGGCTAAAGATGGACAACAACGCTATCGCCTGACTACGATGATTAGTGTGACCAAAGCTGCCACAGATGGTTGAGTGGCAAGTTGGTTTTGATTGGTCGGTTGGTTTTGCAAATAATTATTGAAACGCAAATTACAATGTTAAAACAAACAAAAAAAAAAGTTCCCAAAACTAATTTTGCTTGTCAAAATTGTTTGAGTGATGAATTTTGCTAATTCTCCTAACAAAACTCGGGAGGTTTCAAACCAACCAAAAGAAATTTCTGTGGCACCTAAGAATTGAAATTCGGTTGGAAAATGGTTGGAAGAGGTTTCTGTGGTACCCCCGATACTGAAAAAGAAAGCCTAATGATGAGGCTTCAAAATTAAGTTGGTTTCAACATTGTCCCATTCAAATTTTCAAAATCTGAAACCAACTTAATCTGGGTACGGTATACATCTACCTGCACGGACAGCCGGCTATATCGACTCGGCTGTTGAAGCTGATCAAGAATATATATTTTCTTTATGGGGTCGGAAATTTTTCCTTCTTCCTGTTCCAGAAATTTGCAGAGCTTAATCATCGCCTTTTTCCCATTTTCAATGGATAAAGGGTATAAAAGAAATGTAAGAGCTGGGTAAAATTGCACCAATTTTTAATTTTCACAAAAGAAAGTGCTTTAATAGTTAAATGCTTGACTCTCAAAAAGCACTTTAGGTTGAGTGGTAATTTTGGGGCGTGGAAAAAATTTAAAATATACTTGATCTGCCTGAAAGTATAAGAAGTCGACGATCCATGTACTTTGAACAGTTTTTTTAAAACGACGAAGTTGCGGCTGGTTCAGCAAGTAAATATATATGGTGCAGATCCTTTGTGACTAAATAAAGTGACATAAGCTTTGTGGTGACATTTTGACTTACTTTTAACAGCTGTAGGCAAAGTAGAAATCAAAAACGTAAGCAAATGCAATTTGTCCAATTTAAACATTGATATACTTTATTAATTCTTATCCAGCTTTAAGACTAACTGTCGCTGTCCGACCCAGGAACCCGCCATAGACAATCCTAGAGTAATTTAAACATTGATTAACTTTATTAATTCTTATCCAGCTTTACGACTAACTGTCGCTGTCCGACCCAGTAACCCGCCATAGACAATCCTAGAGTAATTTAAACATTGATATACTTTATTAATTCTTATCCAGCTTTAAGACAAAATGTCACTGTCCGACCGAGTAACCCGCCATACGCAATCCTAGAGTAATTTAAACATTTATTAACTTTAGTAATTTTTATCCAGCTTTAAGACTAACTGTCGCTGTCCGACCTGGTAGCCCGCCATAGGCAAACAATCGCCTGCAGTAAAAACTTAATCCAATGCTATGCATTTTGATTAGACTACCCGTACACCAACACATTCACCATACAAACACCAGATTTCCCCACTCCACATGCACCAATTATAGTACCAGCTTCACCACGATCAGAATCAGCCACAGCGACGGCTGAATGCTACTATAAACCAGTGCAGCTTGTCCACAAATGTCCTCGAGCATGGCACAGTTCCTATAGAGTTTCTCGTCTGATAGCATTTTGGCTATTTCCAGTGCGTACTCTGTTGAGTTCTTATAGCTTTTATACCGGGCGCTGTTATGGAAACAACTCTCGTATGCGTAGCGCTTGCTGCAACCAAATAATTAAGATTGGTCATGGTGGTTAGGGAAATGAAACAGCTGCTTACCAACAAATGTCCATGAATTTGTCCCTGACACTAAGCGTCTTATCTTTGAAATCACTACTCAGAATGTCATCGAAGCCAGTAATGCAGTTCGTCGTGTCGATTTGAATGTAGGCAAAGCAACCCTTTTGACGGATGTAATCTAAAATGTTAATGAGTGAACAATGTGGAGTGAAAATATGGAAAAGTTGCGATAATAGATTGTGTAAATCTTGCTGCTTGTTTAAAAATGTGAGAATTGTGTTTAAGCTTGTGTGTTTACTTCTCTGAAAATCCGCATCGCCACAGAAGTTGCGGGCTAGCTCCAAATTACTTGTAAACGTGTCCTGTTTACGCTTCTTCAGACAACGCGCAGAATGGTTATCGAAGCATTTCATACCTCGATTAACAATGCTGTGAAAAATAGAACAAAAGATACCATAATTTGAATAGGATAACTAAAAGCTTAACGATCATTAAGTTTATATTTAGGAAGCAATGGAATGCATAATACCAAAGATTATACAATGAAAAGATCGGACATCTCATACAAAACAAAAATTTGTATGGCAGGTCCTACCAGTGGAACCCGCTCTTTTCAATGAAACACGCAGCTGCCGTTTATTTAGAAATTTTCATCGCGTATGCAACTGGTATCATAGCTGAATGGGTTAACGCGTCGCCAACGTCACGCTGGTAGGAAGTGGTTCGAGTCGCAGCAGCGGCGGAATTTTTATACTCTGTACCGAAGGTACATAGAGTATATTAAGTTTATGCAAAAGTATGTAACAGGGAGAAGGAATCGTTTTCGACCCTATATAGTATATATATTCTTGATCAGCATTAACAGCCGAGTCGATATAGCTATGTCCGTCTGTCCGTCCGTCCGTCCGTCCGTCTGTCCGTCCGTCCGTATGAACGAAGAGATCTCAGAGATGGTAAGAGATAGAGGTTTGACATGTATGGGACATATATTTCTTATACTTGCAGGCAGATCAAGTTTATTTTCAATTTTTGATACGCACCCTCCCGCCCCCTCAATTTGGAAAAAACGTGTGTCTTCCACAGTTTTGATGATAGATGTTTCGTACCTTCTAGAGATATCTAGTAATCAAAATTATTTATCGATTTGCTGAAGGAATGATAAAGATCGGATGAACGATTCTCAAGTAATGAGCAAAAAACGGCCAGTTAACACCTACCACCCCCCACCCATAACCACAGCAACATTCCATAACCGTTCAATAGAGGCAATCTTAGTAAGAGAGAGAGAGAGAGAGAGAGAACCCTTGTAGAGGGTATATTAAAATTGTCCAAATGTTTGTAACGCAGAAGAAGGAAGCATCTCCGACCATACAAAGTATATATCTCAACCAAACTTTGCACGAAGCATTTTGGTACAAATATGCTGCACATTTGTCGGAACCGGCCGGATCGGATGACTATAGCATATAGCTGCCATAGGAACGTTCGGTCGAAAAAGTAGTTTTAGTGAGAAAAACCTTTTTCCTTCAAAGCAAACGTCCCCAATCCTCGTATTTATAGGTTTTCTATGCTTTTACACAATTCCACCAAATTTTATGAAAATCGGCCAGCTATATAGTATAGCTGCCATACAAAAGCTATGTCTGAAAAAAGTCTTAGTATGAAAAACTTTTTTGTTTTTAATGCTATCGCTCCCAAACTTGTTACTGATCAATATTATATGCTACCACACAGTTTTGCCAAGTATGATCCAAATCGAATGACTATCAACTATAGTTTCCATAGGAACTATAGGTCGAAAAGTAGTTCTAGTGAGAAAAACTTTTTTGCGTCTTTACACCTTCCACTTGTGAATATTATTAGTTTCCACACAATTTTGGGGAGTTTGGTCAAAATCGAACGAATATATCGTATAGCTGCCATATAACAAACTGGCAAACAAATGGTCAAAGTAGAGGCGCCATCTTATTGCTGAGCTTGGCAAATAACTCAGCTAAGAATGCTCGACGAAAATCATTTAATTCCTTAATTTATATAAATTATACAAGCTACAAGGGTATATAAACTTCGGTCGAGCCGAAGTTAACTTTCCTCTATTTTTTTATACTAATACTTATTTGACTTTTGATTTGATATGTAGAAAAATGGGTTGAACTGGGGCAACCTTAACGCAAAAGTACACAATACTTAAATTTTCATAAATGAAACCAGATTAATGTGCACTTGCTGCAGTTTTTCCCATTTTTTTATGACTAAGAAAATACCCAGACCCTTTTTGAAATGCTTTTTATTCTATGGTTATATGCTTTCACCAATCGGAGGTTGGTGGAGAACGCGTTTGGAATATTGGCAATTCGCTTCCAAGTTTTGTTTCAACGAATAAATAGAACTCCAAAATATGCTGCACAAGTTCTTCACAATTTTTAAATGGAGGACAACATAGAAACGCATTCGATATATTCACTATACTGATGCCGACGCAGCGAAGCGCGGCGGGTTATATGCTAGTAGAGTAGATTTGTATGAAACGAAACAGGACAATACAATTAGCTTAGTATTTTCACAAAACAGTTTAATGGCCTCAATCATTTACAAGACCGGCCCCGACCAAAAGAAGCCCCCCCAAAAGCTATACCCGGCAACCTCGTAGAGACCGCCCAGGTTAGCACAGATCCGTCTACATCACTCCCGAGACCGGCCCCGACCAAAAGAAGCCCCCAAAAGCTATACCCGGCGACCTCGTTGAGACCGCCCAGGCTAGCGCAGACGCATCAATATCGACCCCAGGGACAAAAACACCATGCCCCCCGCTTCGCTTTAGAACCTCTGCCTGATGCTAGTATCGAAAAGAAAAATAACCCTTTCCGAAAGTCACAGAGGCGCACCACACTTTCGGACGAACCCGAGAGTAGGGCCCAACGACATGAAACTACTAGCCAAGCCCTTGTAAGATGCACAAACGCAGAAACGCCTTCGACAGAGGCTATCGGCAGTTTGGCTACTGTAAACAGCCCCATACCGTCCAAAAGCTGCTCGGATATGGCGATTTCAACCCTGGAACATCTCCAGCTACCATTAGAGTCATGGGTAATTCAGTTCCTGGAATATTAACTTAATGCCTTTGAGAATTTGTCAGGAGTTTCGAATATTGCGGAACATACGATTGTAATGAAGGATGACAAGGCGATTAAACAACGTTACTACCCAAAAAACCCTGCGATGCAGAAAATCATCAATGAGCAAGTGGATGAGCTCCTCAGAGATGACCGTATAGAACCCTCTAGACAGAAAAAAAAAATGCCGGGAATTTTTTAAGCCTAAAAAGTGTGATTTGATCCCGACAGGATTAAATGTTTAAGTACGAGTTGGCATGTATCATTCCGAAAAGGATTGTTTTATGTACGATTCGTACGTAACAACCAATTGAGAGAGTGGGAGAGCGAACAAACTGAGAGCTAAAGCAAATTTCTTCTCTTTGCTTCTCACGTCGTTGTTCGATCTCCTTTTTGCATGCAGCATTGACCGCTTTTCGGCTTGCCTGCATTCTTTGTGTGACGCTTGCTAGAAGCAGTTCAAGAAACAAAAGTGTGAAGTGAAAGTGAAAAGGTTAACAAATTTGAAAAACTGAAAAAAAAATGTGAAATGGTCGATGAACAATTAAAACTATGGTACGAAAGCAACAACCTGCACCATGTTGTGGAGAATTTGGCAGGTGAGTGTAAAGTGTATTGTGTAAAGTGTTGCAATCGCTGCGGCGGTGTATGTGTGTTTGTTTGTATGAATGTGTGTATATGTTATCGGGTAAGAATGCGCATTACTCAAATTTTTTTGTGACTGTGTGTACATGCAAACGCTAGTTTGGTGTTTAATGCGTTCTTCTAATTTTCGGCTTGTGTGTGAAGATATACATATGTACCGGTGTCGAAGCAATGCTTTGCCTGCCTTAAATTCACATATGAATGTATGTATGTATGTGTGTGTATGCAAAATGCGCGCTTTACTCAAATTTTTTCTCGCTGGTGACTGTGCGTGCATTTACATACAGTATGTCAAAAAAGTGTTTTGACACAGAAAAAATATTAACATTATTCACTTATTTTGCAAAAAAAGGATCTTTCTATAAATGGTAAGACAAAATAAGATCAAAATTTTAACGTTTATAAAAAGCCCATTTTTTTTGCAAAATAAGTTAAAAATGTTAATATTTTTTCTGTTTCAAAACACTTTTGACATACTGTATGAATCCACATACAGTGTATCACAGTTTATTTGAATAAATAGTTTAAAAAGTTTAAGAACTCATTAAAAGATTTTGTTGAAACAAGCTGTAAGCCACTGTAAGCGTCTTCGGCTTTATTCCAGTGTTTAAATGTTCCCTAACAATTTTCCCATTATTTACAGATGCGGGTATTAAGTTTGAGCACTTAAAGAAGACCTTCGAGAAGCGATCCCTGGACTTTAGGCAGAAGCTGTTCTTGTGGAGACAAACTGAAGTGAGTACATTTTAATATGTATATAAAAATGGCAGGCTTCTGAATTTTGCTATTCCGCATGTTAAATTTTGAAATGAGCTATATCCCGCACAATTTCGTAGATAAATTGTTTGGAACTTCGAGACATTTATAGCTATCTAATCTAATTATGTAGACATTTATAGTTATTTGCATTATTTATTAATTTAATCTTAAAATTTTTTGTACTTGCAGCTTGCCAATGAAGACGATTCGATTTCTGCCCAATCAAAAGTGGATAACTGGTTAAGCGAGAACGAGTATTATAGCGGAAAATATTTATATATTTAATATTTATTACACAAATATTTTATTTAACTAAATGCACCTCGAGCCTGCAAGCAGCACTCTTAAATGCAAAAACAATATCTATATTGCCTGTAAGAAAATATCAGAAAATATATAAATAAAAAATCAATCTCTACCAAACTAGAATATTATCTCCTATGGAACAAAGTTGAGTTCGAAAATGGGGCACAAATCAATCTCTACCGAACTAGAATACTATCTCGTATGGAACAAAGTAGAGTACGGATATCGGGCACAAATCTATCTCTACCGAACTAGAAGATTATCTCTTATGGGACTAAGCTATGCTCGAAAATGAGGATGAGTTTAAGCTCGGCCAGGCTAAAACCGGGATCAAAATTCAAAAAACTATCCGTACTTAAATTGTTCCTGTCGGGAATGATGTATGCCATTCCAGGATCAACCCATTTTTATTACCATTTCGGCATGAATTGATCCCGGAAATCCCGGAAATCTAAAAAGTGGAAGAAGAGTCCCAAAACCGTGCGAGTCCAGAATTACCCCACGTTAAAGACTCCCTCGACCTCGAAAAGAGTGACAAATTCCTACGCGCTGCGTCAACCCCCTCGACCCCGAGTTCCGGCTACGAGCTGTTCCAGCCCATCGACACCGAAGTACATTGAGATCCGGATTTCGGATCGGTCGTTGCCAAATTCCCCAACCCCCCAAATGAAAATCCGACCCGTGTGTAGGCATGACAATGATTGTAGTCTAGGGTGATCCGCTTCAACCTGTCGTGCCTGTGCAACGGTGCCTATGATTTCGCCCTTCCCGATCTCTGGCTGGTAGGGTCTGGGCCAGCCATGGCTGGACTTAGTGATGAGTATTAATCTCATGTGCACTAGCCTCCCTCTCGCGAGTTTTAGCATTCATAAATGTATTGTAAATGGCCCTGGGCGTTACCAAGCTACACCCCAGCCTAAAGAAAGCTACTTTACAGCTGAGCAAAAGACGCTTACAAAATAAAGATGACGTACTTAAATGGTGGTCAGAAAATTCGACAAAGTTTCCAGAATTGTATGAACTATCAAAAGTTATTCTACTCAAGTAAGCGTAGAACGTTTATTTTCCGCTAAGAAATCAGATAGACAGAAATACATTGACCTCTATTATGCTTCTAAAAAATAATAATTAATTTACCTTCTTTGAAGATAATTTTTTTTTGAGTTTGAGTAACGTTAAGTTTGGTGAATGTATGTGTGTGTATGCAAAATGCGCGCTTTACTCAAATTTTTTCTCGCTGGTGACTGTGCGTGCATTTACATACAGTATGTCAAAAAAGTGTTTTGACACAGAAAAAATATTAACATTATTCACTTATTTTGCAAAAAAAGGATCTTTCTATAAATGGTAAGACAAAATAAGATCAAAATTTTAACGTTTATAAAAAGCCCATTTTTTTTGCAAAATAAGTTAAAAATGTTAATATTTTTTCTGTTTCAAAACACTTTTGACATACTGTATGAATCCACATACAGTGTATCACAGTTTATTTGAATAAATAGTTTAAAAAGTTTAAGAACTCATTAAAAGATTTTGTTGAAACAAGCTGTAAGCCACTGTAAGCGTCTTCGGCTTTATTCCAGTGTTTAAATGTTCCCTAACAATTTTCCCATTATTTACAGATGCGGGTATTAAGTTTGAGCACTTAAAGAAGACCTTCGAGAAGCGATCCCTGGACTTTAGGCAGAAGCTGTTCTTGTGGAGACAAACTGAAGTGAGTACATTTTAATATGTATATAAAAATGGCAGGCTTCTGAATTTTGCTATTCCGCATGTTAAATTTTGAAATGAGCTATATCCCGCACAATTTCGTAGATAAATTGTTTGGAACTTCGAGACATTTATAGCTATCTAATCTAATTATGTAGACATTTATAGTTATTTGCATTATTTATTAATTTAATCTTAAAATTTTTTGTACTTGCAGCTTGCCAATGAAGACGATTCGATTTCTGCCCAATCAAAAGTGGATAACTGGTTAAGCGAGAACGAGTATTATAGCGGAAAATATTTATATATTTAATATTTATTACACAAATATTTTATTTAACTAAATGCACCTCGAGCCTGCAAGCAGCACTCTTAAATGCAAAAACAATATCTATATTGCCTGTAAGAAAATATCAGAAAATATATAAATAAAAAATCAATCTCTACCAAACTAGAATATTATCTCCTATGGAACAAAGTTGAGTTCGAAAATGGGGCACAAATCAATCTCTACCGAACTAGAATACTATCTCGTATGGAACAAAGTAGAGTACGGATATCGGGCACAAATCTATCTCTACCGAACTAGAAGATTATCTCTTATGGGACTAAGCTATGCTCGAAAATGAGGATGAGTTTAAGCTCGGCCAGGCTAAAACCGGGATCAAAATTCAAAAAACTATCCGTACTTAAATTGTTCCTGTCGGGAATGATGTATGCCATTCCAGGATCAACCCATTTTTATTACCATTTCGGCATGAATTGATCCCGGAAATCCCGGAAATCTAAAAAGTGGAAGAAGAGTCCCAAAACCGTGCGAGTCCAGAATTACCCCACGTTAAAGACTCCCTCGACCTCGAAAAGAGTGACAAATTCCTACGCGCTGCGTCAACCCCCTCGACCCCGAGTTCCGGCTACGAGCTGTTCCAGCCCATCGACACCGAAGTACATTGAGATCCGGATTTCGGATCGGTCGTTGCCAAATTCCCCAACCCCCCAAATGAAAATCCGACCCGTGTGTAGGCATGACAATGATTGTAGTCTAGGGTGATCCGCTTCAACCTGTCGTGCCTGTGCAACGGTGCCTATGATTTCGCCCTTCCCGATCTCTGGCTGGTAGGGTCTGGGCCAGCCATGGCTGGACTTAGTGATGAGTATTAATCTCATGTGCACTAGCCTCCCTCTCGCGAGTTTTAGCATTCATAAATGTATTGTAAATGGCCCTGGGCGTTACCAAGCTACACCCCAGCCTAAAGAAAGCTACTTTACAGCTGAGCAAAAGACGCTTACAAAATAAAGATGACGTACTTAAATGGTGGTCAGAAAATTCGACAAAGTTTCCAGAATTGTATGAACTATCAAAAGTTATTCTACTCAAGTAAGCGTAGAACGTTTATTTTCCGCTAAGAAATCAGATAGACAGAAATACATTGACCTCTATTATGCTTCTAAAAAATAATAATTAATTTACCTTCTTTGAAGATAATTTTTTTTTGAGTTTGAGTAACGTTAAGTTTGGTGAACACATTTTAATTAAATATTATTATAGTCATCTTATGAATACAAACTTGAGAACTAGGTACCGAAACGAAACCGAATACCGAAATAAAATAAAACAAAAAACTTAACCTTTTACCGAAACAGAAGTTTCGGTACGTACCGGAAATGCAAATATCGCTTATATGCAAACATATGGCTGCTTTATAGCTTTTGCATACAAGTCATATTCACTGTATTAAATACAGGAGATTTTTTGCCAACGTCATGAGCCCAAACTTCTCGTAAACCAATTAATAGATTTAGATGAAATTTTTTCCTGTCATAGCAAAAGCCCAAATGCGTTAAGGACCTCTTCTGGTGTAGGCGGCTGAATTTTAACTGTTTTCTAAAAACTTGTGGAAACAAATCGGGAAAAGATTTTGTAATTCTGTTATTTTGTATTTGGTTGCACAATTTATTAAAAAAATCAAGTCTGCAAACCTCTAAAACTCTGCAGAAGGTTCGGTCCGGGGGTTCCAACCCATTGTAAAGTTCTGGTTTCGGTTCGCGGACCTGATATAAGCTGATATTAACAATTTTTAGGAACTGCTTAGTTTAAGCATTATATCTACCAGAAGCTGTTCGTCTATACTAGTTCTGAAATCAGAAAGAACAAACTCTAAGCCCTCTACGAAGTAAAGTAAAAATCTCATACAAAAAATTTTACGTCTTCTCTCCTGTCAAAATTATACATTACTCCTCGTTACTTCACAACTGCGTAGAGGGCTTAAGTGTTGAAAATGCTCCTTCAACTAATACCTGAGTTGCTGAAACAGCAAATATAGTAAAGGCAATATTTTTTAAGTCTTCGTTTTTATGACCTTTCCAAAATCTTAAAACATTTGGCGATGTATGTAATGTATGTGCTCTTCGACAATTTGCAATGAAATCTATAATATCATTCACAGCTTTAATATTTGATATTTTTTATTGCTTACATAAGCTACTCTTCTTCACAATCAGACGTTGAGTTATTTGCTTTTTTGTAAGCAAAATATGAAATCTCAGGTCTGAGAATACTGCAACCAATACTGGTACTGAACTCATAGTAGTAGAATGTTTGTCGGGGCACTTAGATAGTAATAAACAATGATTTGCTGAAGATTTTAAAACAATTGCGCGGCGTGAAAACCAAGCGTAATATAAATCACTTGGTAGAAATTGTGATCTATACTGTCCGTTCATGGCCAAGTTGATTCATCATATGGTCAAACGGCTTCTTTTCGTATAATCTATCATCATCGCCTTGTCACTTTACATCAAAAATTATTCACGCTTAGTTAGAAATGCAATCGTTTATAGTAAAATCTCCAGAGATTTCCAATATGTATCGTTGAATAAATTAATTAAAATGGTGAACCGAACCTCTTTTTTCGAAAAAATGAGGTCCGGTTCGGGTTCAGGTTCGAGGAGTTAAAAATATTGAGCGCCTGGTTCATGGTCCGGTTCGCGAACCCCGAACCGAACCGGATCTCAGGGGTTTGATTCCAGACCGGTTTGCAGCCTTGAAAAAAATATGTGAATGCGTGTCCTGTTCAAAAAGTTCTCGGCCTCCAAAGTAGGGTCTTCTCAAAAGGGCGTGTTGATGGTTCCCAGCTTTCCGCGAGTCACCATTATCTCAAAGCAAAACGGAAATCGGGCAATTTTTTAGTATGAATGCCTTTATGGCCCGAAGCAGAAATGAACGAGGTTCGTGCCATAGCCTCATTTATTCTGCGTCCGTTACGCCCTACATCATCAGAATCGGGTAAGTAGAACTTTAGAAAAGCAGCGAACCGGTTTGAAAAACGTGGTTTTTGAGAAAAACGCGTTTAAAGTTTCGACAACTGTTTTCGATAAAATAAAAATTATTTTTAATAGATTTCAAACATGGATTTGATGTATTTGAGTGTAAGCAATCAATGAAAAAAAATTTATCAAAGTCGGTTTAACAGTTCTCGAGGAATTTCGGGCAAAGTGCGTCAAGACATGGTAAAAAAAAAATCTCTAAAAATTGCAAATTTACGAACAAATTATAAAAAAGCAAGAAAAACATGGAATTTTTAAAAATACGAGGGTCGATGAAAACTTTTTCTATACCAGGTTCGGAAAAAAAAATTGATTTTGTTTATTGTTGTAAAATATACATGCCGGATCTGCTTGAAAATTTTCAGGATGTTTTTAAGACCCTAATAAAAGAAAATCGAAAAAAAATTTGTAGACCAGAAAAAAATTCTAATTTAATTTTACTTTGTTGAAAACAGAAACCAAACTTTGACCGCAGTTATCTTGAAACCACTTTTTTTTAACTGCTAAAAATAGCCGAGCTGGACCGAGTTTACGTAAACGTATTTTAAGGGTTTAAGATAAAAATCTGGAAAATTCAGCAAATGTGGACAGGGTCCTTGGGAACGCAATACAAAAAAAACCATTTCAATCGGGCAATTGGTTAAGGTACCTCCAGAAGGCGTTAAACATTAATTCTTGAATATCTTTAAAAGCGCACGGAAGATTTTTATTAAAATCAATATTTCTGATGTTATAATGGGCTACTGCATGTCCCTAAACGATGGTACTCGACAGCCAAAAAACCTCGATATGGAATATCAATTTTACTTTCACCCACGAACCACCTCATTTGGACTATGAAGCAGACGTAAAAAAAGAACGAGCTGTGTTTTTAGATTCACCAAAAAAGGTTTGTACCAGCAATTCCCTTTGAACAACATTGACCATTTGGATATCACAGGCTTCCCCAAAATTATGGAATTAATCTTGTCGTTGTGTGTTGCAAGTACAAAAGTTAAACGCGAACCGAGGCTTTATTTGAAAAACTGGGTATGAGGTGATGCTTACAGAGGTCCCTTTTATCATAATTTAAGGGTCCCATGCCGGGGTTTTTTTTAGTGTTGTACTGTGTTATCAATTCAATAAAAAAGTCGTTTGCGAATATTAGTTATAGTGGTGGAGTTTATAATATAATGGAGTTTATTGCCGAACTTCAAGTTTTCAGGGTGAATTTGGATAATTTTTTATTTTTCTGCTGATGGCACCGTAGGTAGCTAGTTTATTCATAAACTTGAGATGGACGAACTTAGCACAAAACTTACAGTTTAACTCACTTACTCGCACTTGGCCAAGGTTTCTTGTATTTTAAAATCGATTTCGTTATTTTGTAGAAACTCCATAAGATGTGGCGCCAAATCCTTGAAGCACTCACTTATCATTTCTTGATTAGTACCGCATTTTGTGATATGAGTCAATTGCGGTGGAACGTTTGTGCTGAATCCATTTTGAAATAGAATCGCAACAATATAAATAATAACAAGCAACCGCATCATGATTTGAAATTGAGCTTTTCCGATGTCTTATCTGGACCGCCAACGAAAAGCAACTAGTTGCGTTTTTTTACGATTTAAGTCTTCTGGCTTATAAAACTGCTTTGCGGCAGCGCAGTCAACAGTATAAGCCCATCGCTTATTTAGAGCAAAGGCCGACAAACAACGCATGCGCATTTTAGCATTGCGTGTGCAGTGTTGCCAAATCAGCTTTTTTCCCGTCATTTCTAGCTTTTTTTAAAACCGTATTGCGGGAAAAATTTAGAATCAGGAGGAAGCGGGAGTTCTGGCTTTTTTAAAAATGATTTCTGGTTTTTTTCAGCTTTATTTTTATTTTCGAGTCAATTGAACAACTTATAAGCAAATCGATAGTTTGTCACCTTTGTCAGTCATTTATCGACTCTAACTGCCACTTCTAAGGTTCAGGAAACAGTTATCTCAAAGTGCTGGGCAAGATTACTGATCGTTTGACAAAAATGCCAAAAAGCATTCAAGCAAAAAAGTTGTAAAGACTGGCTGCAGACCCCGGAGTTTAAGGCTTCGTTTCGCAAGAATGAATTTGATACCTCTTGAGTTTACTGCAGTTATTGCCAATGCACAATATGACAATGTAAACTTAACTTAACTTTAACTAAAAAACAAGTAAGAGTACCCGACTGCAAAATACCCTGTAACAAGTAATACTGTTTTTACTCGGACCTTATGTGGTATTCGGAATTCAAACTCAGAGTTCAAACTTAAAAGCTGAGGCTCTGACAGTTTTCCACGGTTAAAAGGAGGAGGAGGAAGAATTTTCCCAATCTGAAACAAACTTTACTACACCTACATACATGCAAAAATTGGTGGCTCTATCACTTATAGTCTCTGAGATCGACGCGTTCATAAAGACAGAGAGTGGAAGTGGAAGAGACGGAATTTTCAAAATCTGAAATAAACTAGATATGGGTTTGGTATACACCTACATACATGCAAAAAGGGATGGCTCTATCTCTTATAGTCTCTGAAATCGACGCGTTCATACAGACAGACGGGCTGATCAAGAATATATATACTTTATAGGGTCGAAGAAGCTTCTTTCTGGCTGTTACATACATTTGCCAAACTTCATGATACCCTTTTCCCCATTTTTAATGGGAACAGGGCATAAAAAGGATTATTTCATCAGATTTCGAGAAATTTGTTTTCAAATATTTATGCTTCATATGGACACTGCTGCACAAATTTATAAGTTGTCTGATCTACTTTTTGGATTTTCACAAAATTATTGTATTAAGCTATTTAACTGATTTCAGTTTAAGCAGTTGTGAAGTAACGAGCAGTAACGAGAAGTAAAGTAAAAATATCGTACAAAAATTTTGACAGGAGAACCGATGTACCTGACAATCTTAGCATTCTTCAGCAAATTTACATATTTTCGGTTGACAACATTCTACGACCAAAAAATCAAACCATTGTTACCATTTTGGAAGTATTTTTCTTAGAAGATATTGGATAATTAATGGTCAATATAATGATATACATTTAGTAAAATGGAAGAACAACGATGAAACTAAAGTTTTGGAGTAATGTAATCGCTTCCAAAGACACTGAAGGTAATCAAAAAATTTTTGAGTTAGCCTTTTTTGCGATTCAGATGTGATTCTTGGCATGGTCCAACGCTGAAGTTGAGCGTGTCTTCAGTCAGGTTAATATTGTAAAATCAAAACTCAGAAATCTAATGGAGGTGAGCACACTCAACTCAATATTATGTATAAGATATTGGATATTAGTGAAACTGAAATTAGAATATTACAATAAAAATATTATATGTGTAGTTACAGGTACAGGCTGCGTCGATTATAAGGTCCTTTCTAGTAACCTAAAGCGACAAGGATGCGGACGAGAAACTTCATCATTCTGATGATGTTTTAAATATATAATTGCATAAATAATAAGAAAAGTCATGCGCTTGTTTTACAGCTTTTTTGTCGAAAAATACAGCTTTTTTTTCCTCTCCGTCCCGCCGAAAACGGATTTTTTTCTCGGCAAAAGTTGGCAACACTGATTGCGTGTGTGTGTGTAGTGATTCACACGAAGTTCTGTCGCCGAGTAGAAAGCGACGCGCCGAACTCTGATTTAAAGAAAACTTTTGAAACGCATGCGCCTGGACGTGGTGCGATTTGTGCAAGAGGTAAGGGTGATAGGGGAGGCGGAAATTATGCTTATTTCAACCATGCCATGAACTTCAAACATTCCATTTTTCACTTGAATGCCAATAAATTCTTTTTAAAATTTTTCAGAATTATTTAAATTTTGGAAAAAGACAATCTTTTTTGAAAATGATTTTATCAATAAATTTCCATATTAAAATCAAAAAGTTGGTATCTTACGAACAAATACAAAACTTCCTCTTTGGTTTTTCGGTTGATTAATGCAGCTTACAATATAATAAATTTTGTTTGTTTCATTTAACGACACCCTTAAAAACTTGACATGGAGCCGGCCAAGAACAAAAGCTTATTGAAAAGGTTAGTTAACCCAACCTTTTTATTGTGTTTATATTTATTGTGGCTGCGAGGAGTCGGTGGTGTCACGGCGCAATATTTCTAATTCGTGGTTTTAGGTGACCGCGATACTTCTTATTTATTTTTTGTTTTTCCTTTGGTTACCGCAAGGATGACGATTGCTTGGTCGCAGCTTTTCAGCCGGAGCTTCCCGAGAGACTGGCATGCGATATTTAGAAAACTGAAAATCAGCAGGACTTGTTGATATTGTTAGAGATGGTAGATGACATGGGAATGTGAAAGTTGCAAGCATGTGACCCCAAATGAATTCGGTGACAAGGCATTTGCCGTTCACATTGCGCTGTGACACTGAAATGTGCGCTGTGACACTGAAAAACCCTATAAATTTACAAATACCAAAAAACTTCAAAAAGTTTTAAAATGTGAATGGGAAATATCTACGAGAACTCTCAAGGTGGTCCAACTAAATATAGAATTAGTAATTCTGCGTTTACATTGGGGCACAGTTCGTCACATTTCAGGGTCACAGTTGCACATCGCAATGTAAGCAGCCAATGCCTTGTCACAGAAATCGTGTGTCACAGGAACGAGTACTTTTGAACACAAGTACTCATTTGGCGTCACAGTGGTTCTGTGACCGAGGCGGGCACGTTTGTGAATACAATTAATTGAACAGCTGATCCAATGAGTTAGCTCAAAATTAGCTCATTTGAACTATTTTTCCGGTGACAAGCAAAACGCTACCAACTTTGAATCTCGTAGGTAGGAAGACCTGAGACGTTGGCTGAGGAACCCCTGACTTGTGGAGGCTCTTTGTATGAAATGTCACCCCATAATTAAATTAAATAGATTTGAGTTTATTTGCATTTTTTTTATATTTAAAGCAACAACAAGTTTTGTCTACTTCTATTAATATTATTGATGTTCGCCATGATGCCTTTCATATTGGCTTTCGTTGCTGATGCTAGCGAGGATAGTTAACGATTTGGCCTCTAAATGTGTAGTTGTTTGTAGCTTTTAAACAAGTACCCTGCTTTTTGTAAAAAATTTATTAATAGAATTTTGGTAAATTAATAATAATAACAATACATAAATGCTATAAAATCCCTAGATGTAATTAAATTCGATACTCACCAAGAATATATTGGGCATTTGTAATTATAAAATAATTATTAATATTCACGATCAACACATCTTTTTTCCGCAAAAGCCGAAATCGAAATGACTTCATAATTTTTTTCTTATTTTCTCTCTCGTTTGGTCAACGCTCATCATGCGTTCGGGGCTAACTTCGTTGTTCTACTTCGTGTTCGATCTCCACGAGAGAGAATTTGAACCGTTTCACGATATGCTGACTCTTAGCCTTTCAAACCGAACACACGCATTTTATTATTCTGCTCAGTCCTTCTAGATTACCACTGCCTGACAAAGTTAATCCTGCCTCAACAGTATCTTTAACCCGAATGCTGCTGTAATTATTTTTTTTGGAATTTCTTTATGAAACTTTTAAGATTTATAGATTTTGGGTCCCTGAATCCAAATATATGATTTTAAACTTCGTCCTTGTCAGGATCATCGACAGGACAATTTTTTCGGATGTGATCATATGATCCCGGCAGCACCGCTAGGGTACCGATTTTTTAGCTGTAAAATCAAAGTCTTTGGAAAAAACTTAAAATTAAACACAGTTTTATACAGAACATTAAATGTATTTAAACTTTATTTATTGTGTGATATTCAGCAAAACAATTGACACAAAGTCCTACATTGCATTTCATGCAAATAGTTCTGCCAACACTTTTGCATAAGTCACCAGCACAACGTCTTCTTTTCTCGCTGGCAGCAATAAAATGATCTGTTCGACCGTAGCGAATGCTTATTGACTGATCAGATGATAAATCACATCAATCGCATCAGTTATAAGATCGAGCAGGACGTTATCAATTTCATTTTCTTTTGGGCCACTCGATTCTTCTAACGTAGCTGAGTCGACATGGTCACCATTTCGTAGAACCATTTCACAACCCGCCATCAATTGAGCTCGACAAACATCATCAATTATACCACCTTCATTTTCTCTGGCATCATGTTCGCCGCTTTCATTTCCATCTTCGTCGGGCGGTTGAAGGTAAATGGAATCAACATTTCCACTAAAATTTTTTTATTTTTTTCTTCGTTGCACAACTGTTCCAAGTAATCGGCAACTTCCTGGAGAGTTAATTTCCTGTGTTATAATGTTATGTTATATTATAAAGTACAATTAGTGTTATTATATTGAAAAATATTCACTTTTTATACACTAAGCAATAAAAAACCGAGTGGAAGGTGTCCCACATAACCTGTACCCTAGCGGTGCTGGCCATATGGTCACGCCCTAGTGGAATGCACAAATTTACTGAACAAAACTATTTTTTATCGCGAAACTCGATTTTTGTTCAAAAGAACACTTTATAAGCTTTCGATTGATATATATTTCATATATACGTTAAGAAAATTAGCCAAAAATAAAGAAAATTACTGCGGTTGTCTGCCATCTGCCGTTTTTGTGAGCTGCGAAAAAACTAAACAACTTTACGCACGCTTTTAGAGTAGAGTATATTACAGCTCAAAATTGAAAAAAAAAATTCATATTTGAATTAACGAAATGTTCACAAGCTGAATTAACGTAATGTTCACAAAAGCAGTTTATTTGACCTTTTAATGTGAGTGACCATATGGTCACGCTGGCACAGTTCGGGTTAAGATCCTCCAGAACCTCATACATTTAAAGAGATATTCCTCTCCTTCAATTTGGTCAAATTCATCCAATTGACTTGAATGTGCGGCTTGAGTAGCATCGGTTGGCCGTGTAGCTTGGGTTGCCTCAGTTAGGCCGAAGCCGAAGCCTCATATAACCAAGTAGGACCTTCTCCTGTATGTTTGTTAACACCTATTAGGAACTCCAAAGCCAAGTCCGGATGCTCATCTTCGAATTAATCTTATCCAAGCGTCCCAAATGCAAAAATATCAATAAAAATTCAATTACATGCGGGCTGCTGTTGTATTGAATTGAAAACTCACACGAAATGTGTTTCGCAATCTGTTCCACTTGTCGACAGCGTCTTTCTTGGTGACGCCGAGCTGATCGGCAACGCTGCCCCAGCTAAACTCCTTGGCATCACGATTTTTATAATTGACGCGATCCAGAGGCATTCCGACTCCTCGACGGCTTCAATAAGCTTAGGGATCATATCTGCATTCCACTGCATGGCCACACGGCGGTCGCGAATATTAATTTTTGGCTTATTTATTCTTTTCGATCATTCATTTTTGGATTGTTGTTGATATTGTATTGTGGATCTGGTTCAGTGCTCATGACCTCGCTCAATGCTCACTTTTGTGACCTCTGTGCCGACAACAAGAAGCGTTCACATCAAAATTACTCATTTGGCTGTCCCAGCGCTGTGACATGCAATTTCTGTGCCGCCAATGTGAACACTTTTGACTTCTGAGTACTTTGGGCACAGAGGGTCACAGACGACATTGGCACAGTGTGACGCTATGTAAACCTAGCATAATGCTGAGTTTACACTGCGTCACAGAGTGTCGCATTTCTGTGTCACAGGGTGTGCAATGTGAAAGGCGAATGCCTTGTCACAGAAATCATGTGTCACAGGAATGCATACTTTTCAATGGAACACCACTATTCACTAGATGTCAGATACATTCTGTGACAGTCGGTGAAAAAAAATTAATTGAACTGCTAATTCAACTCTAATGTAAACACTTTTGACACAAATTGTCACAGACAATAGTGTCACAGTGTGACGCAGTGTAAGTCCTGGATTAAACCACTGTTAATTTATACCAGGGGCCGGCAAAATACACATGCTCCTTTTGGCGTTGCGTGTGTCTGTTTAAGCCGGGTATCCAGCACCGCGGAAACTAAAAATTCCTGCCAAACTTCATATAAAAAAAACTTTGCCAGGCATTTTTAGTTTACCTTTTCGTTGCTTGAGTATTCAGCAACATGAACGAAACCCACAGTTTCTTATCGATAGTTGGCCTATCGAAAGCGCGTGTGGATCGAAAGAACAGCTGATATACAGCTTAGGAATATATTGGTTACAATTATTTTGGACGTGATGAGCGAAAATTGGGGTGAATGCTTTTATGTTTTTGTTATGAGCTGTCATCTTCCTGGGGAACCAGCGTGCAAAGATTGGTAGGGGATAGTGCCAAGGGAACACTTATGCCCAATTGCTGAGGTCGCCCGAGAGATGCCCTCCATGGACACAAAGGTCGATGGGATGTCGTAGGTTGAGACGACTTCTGAGCCTGTTTGTCGCCAGATCATAGGCATGTCCTTAGGAGTGGGCCACCAGTCGATCATGATACCTGCTGGTGTGCATATTAATTTGGGGCGCATAATGGCAAAGCGTCCAAATCGCGGTATATAGTTGTATGCCTCTCATAGCAGGGACCTCACATAGAAGATTCTAGGTACTTAAGGGTAGTGGAGCATGCCGTACCCCATAACGGGATCCCCCAGATCCACCACTACGAAGCTTGAGAAGCCAATCGAGTTTCAATGTCATAGCTGCAACCGTAGCTACTACCCGAGACACACACTTTCCTGGTCAAGCGGAGGTCCAGAGATACGCCATGGTATTTCACCGCGGTATCTATTTGATCCTAGGAGTCGCACTCGAGCAACTTTTCGGGGTCTCATAGCGATCATGTTGAATATTTGAACGATTAACGGCTATGTTCCAGCGGTTCGCCCATAGACCAAAGCCAAGGTACTGATCCGGCCACTGAGTTGACAAACTCCTTAATATTAATGCAAATGTATTTAGGCAATCTTGTATCCGACCATGAAATACTTCATTTGATTGGCGACCAACCGAGATGTCATACTACTTTGGAGATTGGAATGACATTATAAAGTTGTGCACATAATTGTGCTTCATCCGGGCCACACTGCAAAGTGACATTCTTAGCCATCGGCTTATCATCCCCTAGTATAAAGTAGCACCTACTTCCTCTGGAAATTATTTTATTTTTTTTTAAATTTATTTAAATTCAAATAATTAACAGTGCTTACAGCCGACTGATCAGAGTGACCATGCACCTTTTTAGTGGATGGTCACCCTGTTTTAGTAATGTTCCACACACACAAGAAATAACTAGCAAATTCCTGGCAGGAATTTTTCGCAGTGCTGGATACAGGCCTTTAGCGACAGACACGAAGTTTATTTCGCACTTTGTTGTTGTGTTATAGCCCATTTCCACTGGCTTCATTTCTTATCATGTTAGCTGGCGTTTTTTTGCTCATAACTTGAGTATCGTTAATCCGATCTTTATCATTCCTTCAGCAAATCGATAAATAATTTTGATTAGTCTCTAGAAGGTACGAACCATCTATCATGAAAACTGTGGAAGATACACGTTTTTTCTAAATTGCGGAGGCGGGAGGGGTCGTGGAAAAAATTGAAAATAAACTTCATCTGCCTGCAAGTATAAGAAATATATGCCCCATACATGTCAAACCTCTATCTCTTACCATCTCTGAGATCTGTGCGTTCATACAGACGGACAGACAGACGGACAGACGGACATGGCTATATCGACTCGGCTGTTGATGCTGATCAAGAATATATATACTTTATAGGGTCGGAAATGATTCCTTCTCCCTGTTACATACTTTTGCACAAACTTAATATACTCTATGTACCTTCGGTACAGAGTATAAAAATGATCCTGTTTCCATTGACAAATCGTCATCTTTTTGACATTCGCAATGCCTCATTTGATTTAAACGACAGGTGCCACTTCCAAACTCACGGGGACTTATTGCAATATTTACCCAAAAAAAGACATACCCGTCAGGAAAGCAATTACCATGGGCGAACGCATTGTTATCGCCTGAATTATCAGCAGAAAGCTAAATACACAACTTTTTTTGACTAGTTTATATTTTAAACAAAATTGCGCCTACTTTTTAAATTCAAATCAACAGTTTATTGGTGATGACACTTTCTATTTCCAGTGAGTAACGAGTAGTGCCAGTGAGTACTTTTTTAAAAAATACCAAATTCTTTCGTGGGGAGTGCCATCATTTTGAAGAAATGAAAGAAATGAAGGGCAAAATGCAACAACAATTTGTATGGAAGAAATTATATAATTTTCTTCATTTCTTGTCATTTCATGAAATGAAGATTCATTTCTTTGGTGGAAATAGGCTATTACTGTCGGTATGTCGATGTCGCTGCCGCAGACCAGTTTTATGTGCACAGATAGGGATGCACCGCCCTCTGATTTCTACCCTTGTTCCACAGGCACTTTCTAGAGGTCATTCGCTATGTTCACACAGAAAATAATAATTTCCCGAAATTTCGATGAACATTTAGATAAACATTTAACATTTAATAACATTTAAATAAACTAGCTTTTCTTAGTTACAGTATAACTGCAATCATGGATATTTAGCCAAATTTTCATCAAAGTTTTGGGCAAACTATTTGCCAGTGTGAACATAGCTTTAAGCTGGGTACGGAGATACTCGCGAAATAGCTGGGAAATCAAAAACTCCATATAAAAAAAATGATTTCGCAGGTTGCTATTTCGTGAGTTGGTCTGGAGTTCAAGCGCGAAATAGTCACATCGATATCATCGATTGCCACCCGATGTCAACGTGTCACGACATAGTCTATCGATAAGTGATTATTTCGAAGGTGTGAAATATATGTAAACTATTTTATTCGTAATCACGTGTGGCGCTGTAAATTCAAATGAATGAACATAAGTGTGAAAACCGATATACAAAAATAAAGAAAAGTTTGAGCAAGTTGGTAAGTGTAGTAATTATGGAATTTAATTATTTTATTATAATGTATTGCTTTTCTATTAGATAATTGCAAAGCGGCTTGGGCTTCATTGAAGGACAGCTTACGCTGCCGGAGCGCTAAGCACGCCTAGGGTGGAAACAAACGCATCTCAGAGAGACGCTGATCAGTAGTCCAAGAAGGTTTTTTATGTGCTAGTGTCATTTATATTAACTAAACCATTTTGAATTGTCTTTTACATAAACCATAGCTCATCGTACAAGATGGCTAATGATGAGGAACTTTGGCCCAGCTCTAAGTGATTCAATTGTGGACGACGGCGATTCTGTATGTTAAACGGATGAGCACAACTTTTCAATGGTCGGACTTGGGACTTCTTTGTGGCCACAAGTCGTGGACGACATCTCCTAATCTATGCCGTTCCATTATAAGTACATAGCAACGAGATGCCATGGCCCAACCAGTTGATTCAGCCCCTTCGTATCCACAGTGCACCATTTGCCTATTACAAGTAAAGGTCACGATGGACCTAAAAACCATTTAATTATTCGCAATTTACGTTTTTTTACGTTTTACACCTGCCACCTCATAGATATTTACTGCAAAAAAGGATTAACAAAACACTGTCGAACCCTAATTGCCTTTACTACCGCTTCTTACAAATAACAGAAAGCTATTGGAGCAACTATTGCATCATTGGAGGCCACCACAAGTTTTCGCTGCTAATTAATTTAAATTTACCCGCTAAGTCAAATTTGCAAACAAAACAACTAGAGATTAGTGCATTATTTCGCAGTTGCTATTGACGAAATAATGTGCAGAGATTTCGCACACATTTCGCAAGTATCTCCGTACCAAGCTTTAATGGAAAATCACTGCCATCAATATTCATCACGAAGATGTCACTGTGACTGGCCATCTCTAGCCTGATTGCTTAATATCGATATTAATTGGCATATCGATATTAATCCACTGTGTTTCAAGTGCGGCGAGTCGGCAAATTTATTTTTACATTTTAAATTACTAAAAACAGTGCTTAAAATCATGCCGCTAGTAAAGAAACCCAAACCCCAGAAGACTCAACAGGCGGTGACCCCCGCCAAGAAGTCTGAGCCCCAAAACTCTGTAGTCTCAGTACAGATAAGAGCGACAATCTATGGTACCTGCGTGCCTGCTAACATAACTATAAAATGTTCTTCTGCCTTTGCAGTTAAAGAAAAAGATTCCCGCGCACAAGACACAACCAGGCCAGGAGCGCGGCATAGTGTTCATCAAGCATTTGCCCCATGGCTTTTTTGAGCAACAATTGCGTCAATATTTTAAGCAATTTGGAAGCGTTATGCGTGTTCGTCTGGGTCGTACGCCACGCACAGGTGGCAGCAAGGGCTTTGCCTTTGTAGAGTTTGAGTACCCAGAGGTGGCCAAAGTTGCTGCTGATACCATGGATAACTATGTAATGTTTCAGAAAGTGGTCAAAGCTTCGTACATACCGCCTGAGCAGCAGACCTTTAACTTTAAAACTTCAGTAAAGAAGGTGCATAATAAGGTAAGATATTATATTCTATAATTCCATCTCTGGACCAGTAACAAACGTCTATTTTCCTTAGATTTCAGGCTGGCAAAGAAATCTCCATCTCTGTAGTGCCCAAGGCCACACAACGCAGTGTTAAATTAAAGCACAGAATAGCTAGGACCGAAACTTCAAGTCAGAAGCGTACATTGGCCAACTTAAGTAAGGTCAAGAAGCTGGAGCAAATGTACATGCATTTGGCCATTGATTACAAAGATTTGATGGTGCAACCAGTGCAGAAAACCAAGGCAGAGGAGTCTTCCACCAGTTCAGCTGCTGCTGCACAAGCCAAGCCAAACAAAAAGCAGAAAAAAGAACCTAAATTGGAAGATTTGTTACGCAATACCATTAATGAAGACTCGGACGATGAAGATTATGTAGATGAAAGTGAGTCAGAGGAGGAGCAAAACAGCAGTGGGGAGGAAGAAGAGAATCTACCATCGCCTCCGCCCAAAAAACAGCAAAAGAAAATACCCGGCGACGTTGATCGTCTACTTAAACGGAAACCTGGCACTGGCGGCATACAGAAAAAGAAAACCCTTCCTGTACCAAAGGTCAAGGGGAATAAAAAGGCTAGCCAGGCTCTGCAATTGAGCGCCGCCAAGCAGCTGGCTCAACCTTAAAAAGCAGAAGAAATAAGTTAAATCAAATTTTAATTTTGTAAACTAAATAATTTAATTGTAAGAACAAAAAATGGAATGTTAAATATTAAACCTTAAAATGTAGTCCGGTTTATGGCTTCCGTTTCCAGTTTAAGGCGTTTGCATTTCATGCGACGGTTCTGAAACCAAACCTTGACCTGACGTTCGCTCAGCTCCAATGCGACAGCAATTTCATAACGCCTCAAGCGGGTTAGATAATTGGAATAGCAGAATTCCGTCTCCAATTGCTTAAGCTGGAATTTGGTAAATGCTGTGCGTTCCTTGCGATGAGTGGCGTTTGAAGTGTTCGTCTCTACCTGTAATTCCTTCTGATTAGCAGCGGTTGATTCAAGTTCCACACTAGGCGTCGGCGGTAAGACAGACCAATCGTAATTCCACACATAACTATATTCCAGGCTTGGATCATACACATAATCCCCATTAAAACAATGGCTATATTCTGTCCGAGAATTGGAGTTCTTCATTTTCGAGTTCCTTTCGCTCTAAGAGTTGATTTAAAACTAAACGCTGTCGTCCAGCGGGAACAGCTTATTAAGGCAGACCTCGTCACTGGCTGCTGCTCATTGGTCCAGCCATTCGATTGGCTCAATCTGTTTTTTCACTTAAGTGTAAATGATGTGCTGCTGATATGATAATTGTGCACAACATCTGGACACAAGTCGCGTGCGTGCGTGCGTTCGACGTTTCATCTTTCGGTTATGACACCCACAAACTATGTTGTTGTTATCTTTGGGACTGTCAAAACAAACTACATCCCGCACCCGAGCCGTTCCACGGACAGAAACGGAAGTAGCTGCCGAGCATGAGCATGAGTCAAGTGCTTTGTGTGTCTTCCAACAGAGAAACAGAGTAGCTATAAAATTTGAATATCTAATGCTTATAAAAACTTGTCGGAGATTTATCTAAAAGGCTCAATTGCATGGGCTTTTTAGTTTGCCTTCTAGCAAAGATTACACTAGTTTACAAGTGCCTAAAAATTTTGATAGCTTCATCGCTGACCCCCTGACGAAACGGCCACTTTTGCTAGATACAGCAGTATCTTGAAGCAACGGATGTCCTGCAGGAAGACCTGAGAATTTTGGACTGCTGCGGAAATATCCCATGATTAGTCTGAGCGTCAGCGTAACAAATACGCTCAAGAAGGATAACTGCTCAGGGTTGTTCCTTCATTGGTAAATACTGGCCCACCGCGTGGCCCATTAATACCTGAGGATCATTTTTGATAAACGGCTTACATTCAGACAGCACGTCTTTAAGATTTTTTGCAACATTCGAGACAAGGCCTCAAAGATGAATTTGCACTTTAAGACAGGGCCGGCCAAATGAAGAGTACATAGAGTACTTGCACCGATCTGGAGATAATAAACCAGGACCTGGACAGGCTAAACTGCTGAAAAAAATTAATTTGGCTTTAAAATGGAAATTCCAAGAGACGGGTTTCATTGGATTTCACAACTTTCTATGTGGATTATCTCAACAAGAGTGTGTCGATGAACTCATGTATATCGCTGGTATAGTGAAATCAATCTAGGTTGTAGTTTGTTCGCGTTGGATTCCGCATAATTTGGCTCGTGTGGATTGGTGCAAAGAAATGCTAAAAAATACGATCGCGGTGCTTCAAAAGACGTTTATAAGATCATCACATGTGACGAATCATGGATATATGCGTATGAGCCGGAAACAAAAAAGCAATCGACCAAGATTGCGGGTATTTCCAAGACGAGCCAAATCCCACAAAAGTTAATCGCGCACCAAGCACTGCGAAGCAAATGGTCGCCTGTTTCTTCGGCCGTATGGGTCATGTGGCCACTGTTCCGCTTCTGAGTGGTACACGACCATTTGTTTGACTGAAGTCTACGGGGAAATTCGCCAAACCAACCGCCGAAAACAAATCATTTTCCATCATGACAATGCGAGCTCTCACACATCCCGTCTCACAAGCGATTGTTTGACCGGCCAAAACGTCGAATTGATGGGTCATCCGCCGTACAGCCCTGATTTAGCACGCAATGATTTCTTTTTATTCACGATCATCAAAAATAAACTGCATGTTTTTCTACGCCGCCCGAAGCTATTGATGCGTTTAAAACTCATGTTTTGGAGGTGCCTCAATCAGAGTGGAAAAAGTGCTTCGAAAATTGGTTTGAGCGAATGCAAAAGTGCATAAATTCAATGGAGACTATTTTGAAAAACAATAAAGACATTTTCGTTTAATAATGTTTGGTATTATTTGCTATTTCCGATATATTATATAAATAGTACCTCACGTACGTATCGGCACAAATGTTCACCTACTTTGAACAATTATTTTGTTGCTAGGAAAAATTTGAATTTTTAAATGGGCATTAAAAAGCTTTGTGCTCCCTGTCTATACCAACTTTGTACTTGACCAATTTTGTACACTCTAATGGAAAAATCACATTTAAAAACTCATTGGGCTTGTAATTTATTTTGATGTTTAAATTAGGTAACGTGTTTCTAACGAATAATAGAGGTTTTTTAATTTCACGAGAAAAGTCCATATCTACTCTACTCTATATATAAAACAGTTTGTCTTGATTCACTGACTGGCTGACTGACTGATTGACAATCAACGCAGAGCGCAAACAGTAAGAGATAGAAGGCTGAAATTTGTACAGGAGTTTCCATTAGTGGTGAAAGTGCGTACTAAGACGGGTTTTTGGAAAATTACAACCGGGAAAGCCGGAAAAGCGTCGGAAAAGTTTGTATGGGAAAAAATTTTTTTCATCCGATTGACTTGAAATTTGGTTTGTAATCACAGAACGTGAAATAATGCGACACGTGTTTTCCCGATTTTGGAAAATCCGCCCAGAGGAAAATGGCCGGAAAATTCTGCATGCAAAGAACTATTTTTCATCCGATTGACCTGAAACTCGGTTTGTAAGGATGGAATATTAAATTATTTGAAATGTGATTTTCCAATGTCGGAAAATCCGCCCCCCAGAAGTGAAAATTCCCGAAAAATTCTGCATGCAAGAAAAAACTATTTTTCATCCGATTGGCTTGAATCTCGTTTTGTAAGGATAGAATACGAAATAATTATAAATGTGATTTTCCAATGTCGGAAAATCCAAACCCAGGCGTGAAAATTCCCGGAAAATTCTTTAGGCAAAAAATTATTTTTCATCCGATGTCGGAAAATCCGCCCCAGGCTTGAAAATTCCCGGAAAATTCTGCATGCAAAAACTATTTTCATCCGATTGGCTTGAAATTCGGTTTTTAAGGATAGAATACGAAATAATTTGAAATGGGGCGGTAATGGAAACGATAACGGTGGGTGGGAAGTGGGTAGGATATGGGTGGGAATTGGAGGGAAACCCCAGCAGCAAAGTCGTAACGGGGAAAAGGCAAGGAATTCAAGCCGATGTATGTACGATTCGCTTTGTGCGCTCTACGGGGGGTTCAAATTAAAATGGCTATACTGATGGCAGCGCAGCGAAGCTCGACGGGTACTATGCTAGTATCCATATATGTATAAAAATAATTGAATTTAAATGCCCGATCGAAAATGAGAGAGGCTAACTTTTGGGTTTCACTCTTCGTTTTCGTTTACACCAGAGTTCGCCAGTCATAGCCCCTGGGGGCCGAACGCATATGGTAAACCACACGTATACAAGCCAAATGCTTGCCGAAGTCATTTCTCACTGATTGTCTGAAAGTAAGTCGCAGTCAACTTTACAAGACAGTCATTTCCTCTGTAGTATTTTGCCGAGCAACACTGCTAAAAATCATTTACACATTTTAAGTCCTCTCTTCTTGGGGAACTCTGGTGCAGATTAAATTTCACTAACAATTTCCAAATTGATCACAGAATTAGGGAAAATTTTCTTTATGTACATCTCGCAACTGTAAGAGTGCGTAATTTGGCAATTACTTTTAATTCCACCGATCAACAAGCTTTACTTTTCAAAACGAAAATCTTTTTCGTTTTCGTGTTGCGAGAACATGAATCAATTCCACTTTCAAAAAGTTGCCGTGTAAGTGGAATTGAGAACATGCCTGTATATTCAGGTTTGAACTGGCTCCGTCTGTATATCTGTCTGTATCTGTAGTATGTAGCAATTTGGGTGTCCTCTGAGTCTCTCAATGTAGTCCGCAAGTTGCTTACTTTCTTTTTTACACTTAATTTTGGTATTAAAAATTTATATATGAAAGGCAACATATAAAATAGGTAAAAATTATAGAAAAAAATACTTCATTTATAAAGACTCGTGAACAATTTGATCCCTAAATTTTATAGCGTGGCTTATGTATAAAGCCAAATCCATCCAGTTCCTTCCATTTAGCACCATTTGACATTCATCCTCAGTCATTCTTAGTTTTCCCAGGTAGGACATTCTCAGCTGTAGTAATGCTGGAGCATTTCCACTCGAGCCTTAAAAATGTGCGAAATCATATAAGTTACAATAGCATCTTGAAAGTAGTTATTTTCAGCCATGTTGTAACATAACTTTGAGTACGTGTTTCTCGTGGCGCTCTGTCTCGCTTCTGTTCCCCATCTTTGCCGAAATGTACATTCTATACTTTGTATTAGCCGGTTCTGTTGTATTTACCACTGTTCGGGAATGTCGAGAGTAAGCTTCGTCCCGAACTCCTGTGCCAAACTTAACCACTGGTGAAAGAGTTGTGATTTGGTTGCGAGCAGGTGTTTTGCAATAATTTTCGGATATCAGTCATATCGAATATTTATTGATATACCCAGCAAATTTTTTCGAAGCGCTCCACTGCGAGCACTACAGAAGCGCTCAATTGAAGCGCTCAACTCTCCTTGTAAATACTGCTCCACGAAAGCGCTCAATTGTAGCGCTCAACTCTCTTTGTAAATACTGCTCCACGAAAGCAGTATGCTAGCGCCGCCTGCTTGCATTTTTTCTTCTTTATGTTGTTCTTTTTGTTCTGCTTTCTACGGCACGCGCCGCACAGTGGGAGTTTTGGTAAATTTAACTGGAATTCATTCAAATTTAAAATTTGAAATGGTGCGAATTTTTTTAAAAAAATAAATAGTCACTACATCCCTCAGTCAAATGGTAGTTAAAGCTTTTTTGTGCTATCGTTAAATATACGATCAGCAAGGAGTGCCAAAAATGCCGATTGAGAAATCTCGTGTGCTAACATATTTTTAAGCCTCTTAGTAAGCAGCGGAGAAGTCATAAAACAAACGATAAAGCAGATGTAATTTTTGTTTTCAATTAAAGTTAAGAGGTATGTATGTGTGTTAAAAAGTTTTTGTGAGTTCGTTTAATATGTGTTTTAGTTAAACAGAATTATGTAGTGAAAAATATTTCACTTTTTAATGTTTCGTGGACTAGAACTTGTGACTGCTGTTTTGATTTTTTTTTTAGTTTATGTGTGCGTGTATGTGAAATTGACTGTCGAGTTCAGCACTACAAACTACACCAAAAAACGTTCTAGTGGTACTAAAAAATTAAAAACTAAATAAAAATATTTATTAAATTAATTTTTTTGAATAAAAATTAAATTTTTAATTAAAAATTAAAGTCAAAATATATGTCTTTGTTTTATTATATGTCAAAAATTTTTAATTTGAATTTATTCCACCTAAATGTACGAAATTTCCCACTGTGCGCCGTCGCGACGAAGTCAAGTGTCAAAGGGAAATGTGAGATCGGTAATTGTTGCGTTTACTTTACACCTTCAGTTTGTTCTTTCGGTCGTTGCTGCGTTGCAAAAATAATATTTTTGTTATTAATTTTACTAAAATAAAAAGTAAAGTGTTTTGGCTCGGGCTTAACGTGTTAATTAAGTAAAATTATAAAAATGACGCACAAACTTCTTGGCTACAGCAAGCGGCATTTTAAGAGGCTTGTGGCGCAAGAAGTAGGAAAAGGTGGAAGTGCGAATAGCCAAGGGAATCCAATAGCAGAAGTTGAAGCAGATTTACCCTGATTACTGATTAAAATTATATAAAATATTTTCAAAATATAATTGTATGGGTTTTAGTGACCTGTTTTGATTTAAGATTTGCAAAAAAAAATGTTCCTTAACTTGAAGTCTTTGTTATTAAGTTTTCCCATCTTCAATCAATAAAACTTATAATCATGTTATAAATAAATTGAAATGAATTGAAAATTTTATTTTAATTTTGTATAAAAAATGTTCTTTTGGAGCGCTTTTTACAGCTCTTTTTACTCTAGGAGCATAGTGCTTCCTAGAGCTCCTTTTACATTGCGAGCGGAGCGCTTTAAAGCGCTTTATTCGCAGTGACAGTGTAGCGCTTCCTAGAGCTCCTTTTACATTGCGAGCGGAGCGCTTTAAAGCGCTTTATTCGCAGTGACAGTGTAGCGCTTCCTAGAGCTCCTTTTACATTGCGAGCGGAGCGCTTTAAAGCGCTTTATTCGCAGTGACAGTGTAGCGCTTCCTAGAGCTCCTTTTACATTGCGAGCGGAGCGCTTTAAAGCGCTTTTTTCGCAGTGAGAGTGTAGCGCTGACATCCAATGACATGGCAATGTTAAAAATAGCACTAGTTACAAGGAGAGTTGAGCGCTTCACTGCTCCTTTTGAGCGCTCTAATAGCGCTCTTAGAGCGCTTTGGGTTTTGCTGGATAATTAAAATGAAGTTTCAGCGTGTGGGTGAATAAGGGTGGCAATCTAGTTTCTAAATATATCGCATAATTGGGTTTGGTTTATGGGAGTTGGAAAATCCTTTTTATAAAGAACCTTAGACTGCGTTCAACGTCTTCATATTGAAAACATACTTGTGCTGAATAGCTCGTTGCCGCCTTAGCGGACGCCTGGTACATCTTGTATTTGGCGATAGGATTGGCATTTTTTCAGTCCTTCGCAGGACTGTAGAACACGACGTACATATACTGGAAAGAGTATAAAAACTTTTTATTAGATGTTCCGAGGCGGGACAGAACTCACGCCTCCCGCACAGCAGGCACGGACCCAAGGTACTTCCGCAATGGACTCGAACATATGTAGTTATGAGAAGCGTGTATTGCCATGTTGCAACTTGACTTTTGCTATATTTCCTCATCTAATATTCGTTATATCCCGGGTTTTGATATAGATTTACAAAATCGGATCTTCAGATAATGCATCAAACGATTTAGTACTGAGCAACAGTGTTTGGAAGTACCTAGGTACAAATACCTAGGTACATACATAGATACATATTTTCTGTACCTTTTACCTTACCTCGGTATTTTCCAATTCGACTACCATTTACCTTACATAGAGTGAAGTATGATTTGTGCCACTGTAATTTATCACAGTTTCTTAACGAATGTACCACTGTACATTCGTCGCACTAACTGTTAAACCACGTGTTCTATGCACACTCCTTCTTCGCTCTCTACTTCTCCCTTTTTTCTGGCAAGCTGCCTCACTACCGATTGAACTGTCGAAAAAGACGCGTCGCTAAGTCAAGCAAATTATTAATAAAACCCTTTAAACATCTACAAAAACTATTATATTAATTGTTAAAACTAAGACAACTATAAATATCAAATAAAACGCTGCTATCTATCAGCAAATAAAACTTAAACAAAGTATCTTTCCTTTTAAAACGGAATATACATGATTGGCGCAGTCGGTAGGATATTTAAAAGGCTATCAGAGTTTAATATGAAAGTCCAAATTCACAAATGTAGCTTCTTTAAGAGGCAATCGGAATATTGTGGTCATATTATTTCGACTGATGGAATCAGACCAAACCCAGCTAAAGTTGATATTATACAAAGAATTCCACATCCAACTACAGTGAAACAAATACGTTCTTTTCTCGGACTCACTGGCTTTTATAGAAAATTTATAAAAGACTATAGTAGAGTTGCACTTCCGCTAATAGCATGTTTAAAGAAAGGATCCAAAATTGAAGTAAATGACCCACGTTTCATAGAATCGTTTTCCAAACTTAAGGAACTTATATGCTCAAGTCCAGTACTGGCATATCCCGACTTTGGTAAACCGTTCATATTAACTACTGATGCTAGTAATGCTGCGTTGGGAGCCGTTTTATCTCAGGCTGATCATCCTATCGCATTCGCTTCTCGCACACTTAACAATCATGAGCTAAATTATAGCACTATAGAAAAGGAGCTGTTAAGTATAGTCTGGGCAACTAAATATTTTAGACCCTTTTTATATGCAAGGAAATTCCGTATCCAAACAGACCATCGTCCTTTAGTATGGCTAAATTCATTGAAAGAACTCAATATGAAAATGCAACGTTGGAAAATTAGGCTAAATGAGTATGACTTTGATATTGAATTTATAAAAGGGAAATCCAACAATGTTGCAGATTTTCTAAGTAGAGTTGAAATTAATGCTATTGATCATGAGGATGACTTCGGATCAGATATAGCTACAATACATAGCGCACAAGAGGATCTTAACGATCATATCTATATCACCGAATCGCCGATTAACATCTACAAACACCAAATAATCGTGATAAAGGGTAAAAATAACAACTTCTCGAAAAAAATACTTTACCAGAAAAAAATTCGTTATACCATTTCAATTGACCAATTCAATGAAGAATTTGTTCTAAAGTATTTGAGCGATTTCCTCCCAATGAAAGGAACAGTAGGCATATTTTGCGATGACTTACAATTGTTTGTAGCACTTCAGAAAACAATCGTAAGATACTTTTCAAACATAAAAAAACTGCGATTTTTTAAGTGTTCGAAGTTTCTTAAAGATATTTTTGAAAAGGATCGCCTTCTAGAGGAAATCGAAAGACATCATGCTAAGAAAAACCATAGAGGAATACAAGAAACGTACCTTGAGTTGAAAGATAAAATTTACTTTCCTAACTTAATGTTAGAAATTCATAAATTTATCAATAACTGCATAATATGTGATATGTGTAAATATGACAGGCAACCTTCTAAACTGAAAATGGCTATCACAAAGACCCCGTCTAAATCAAATCAAATTGTACACGTTGATATATGGTTTTTGAATAAAACATTAATGTTTTTGACATGTATTGACAAACTTACAAAGCATGTTTCGATTCATTGTCTTTCTGATCGAAATTCAATTACGATTGCTAATGCATTAAAAGAACGATTTGCGATTCTAGGTAAGCCACATAAAATTATTGCAGACAATGAACTTCGTACTGCATATATTAAAGATTTTCTTAATTCAGAAGAAGTAGAGTATCATTTCACTTCACCTAACACTCACACGGGAAACTCTGACATAGAAAGGTTTCACCTTACATTAAATGAGCATATTAGGTCTTTCAAGTTAGACAAAAAAACCAAAGATTTGGATAATAAGACTATTGCTTTCAAGTCAGTGCAAATTTACAATGACACGATACACTCTAGTACTAAACAAAAACCGAATGACTTACTTCATAACCATGTCGATAAATCAGTATGGAATAATTTACAAGAGTTTCTGCACAACAAAAAAAAAAAATTATTAACAAAATCAATGAAAATCGAGTTGAACATCAGGAATTTCGTGATCGTGAATTCGTACAAAATTTGGGTTTTCAAAACATAAAACAAAAACCAAAATATATCATCAAAACTGTCAAAGAGAAATATAAGTCTGGATTTGTTGACGAAAAAGGTTGTAAAAGAGATCAAAATATTGTGAAAAGAAAATACAAACATCAGAATGAAATTGAAGATGTTCATTTCGACAGGAAAATAACTGGAAGAAACATACAAAACCGCTGAATTGAATTTAAATAAAAAACTATTCTGTAAACATGATTCATTGTAAAAAACTCCCTAATTATTAAATTTTATAATATTGAAATCACATTCCAGGAGTAATGTAAATTCATCGATGGGGGAGTGAAGTATGATTTGTGCCACTGTAATTTATCACAGTTTCTTAACGAATGTACCACTGTACATTCGTCGCACTAACTGTTAAACCACGTGTTCTATGCACACTCCTTCTTCGCTCTCTACTTCTCCCTTTTTTCTGGCAAGCTGCCTCACTACCGATTGAACTGTCGAAAAAGACGCGTCGCTAAGTCAAGCAAATTATTAATAAAACCCTTTAAACATCTACAAAAACTATTATATTAATTGTTTAAACTAAGACAACTATAAATATCAAATAAAACGCTGCTATCTATCAGCAAATAAAACTTAAACAAAGTATCTTTCCTTTTAAAACGGAATATACATGATTATAGGTCTTAATTTTAATTTAGCTTGTCAATAGGTAAGGTATTAGATACTTTTCGTACATGATTTTCTTCGCTCCGATTACATTATAGCCGAGATTCTGCTGCGCTTTGTCATATTGAAAAGAAAAGTATCAGGGACCTGTTTGTGGCTTTAACTGGACGTTCGGTCCATGTTCAAAAACTATACATCCCGTTGTAATTTAGGATATTTTCTGACTTCAATGCTTGAATAATTTGAAATATTGTGATCAATTTAAAGATGCTCTTAAAAAAAGAGTTTTAAGCGATTTTATTTTTTTGAAAACATGACTGCAAGCGAGGTAAAGAACTTTGCTTTAAGTCAGCGGTGGGCACGTCCTTGCTCCCATTGCTCCGAGATTTTTGTCAGACAGTTTCATAATAAAATGCGTCGCAATTAACTAGCTTCGAAGTGCGAACCACAAGAAAGTCCATGCGAATCGGAGCATAGCGCCTGCAAGACGCACACACAGAGGGCGATACAGGTGCATTTTGCGCGATCGAAACTCGCTGATAACGTTTGTTTTTTCTGTTATTGTTGTTGGGCTATTCCCAAACTCAAAATTTTGCAGCCACCGCTGCTTTAAATTGAATAATTCCAAATAGAAACATCAAAAATTTAAAGTGATTTAAGGATTGGCTTGTTAAAGAAATTACGGAAAATTTGGAAACTGTTGTCAATGAGAGTTCAAACACAAAGTATTCTGAAGACTTTTACGACACCAGTAATGGAAGATTGGATGAAACTAAGAATTGTTTTGAAAATTCTAATATTGAGTTGGAAGACTTAACTTATCTTGCCTATTATAGCAAATCTGTTGAATCTGTACCTTAAGTAGTAAAATAATTGCAATGTTTATTATAAGTATACGTACCTTTTTTGTACCTTCACCTTTACCTAGGTACTGGAAATTCCGGATACCTTTTACCTTACATAGGTATATTTTTCGACATTTACCTTGTACCTTACCTAGGTAAGAAAATTGGTTACCTTTCCAATCACTGCTAGGCAATGATTTTTTTCCGTCTAAAATATGACGAAACATAAATTAACTTAAAAGCCGTTTTTCCAAAGAGAGGTCGGGTCGGCTTAAGGTTCGGGAGGTAATATATTTAGAAGGTCCGGTCCATGGTCCGGTTTGATGGACCACAAAAACCAGAACCGATTCTTGTTCGTTAGTTCCGGACTGGTTTGCAAACAAATCCATTTTTTAACTGAATATGGAAATTGAATTTATGGTGTATTAGTGAAATATGGGTACAATGAAAGCCCAATAAACGAGAGCGTAAGCTAAAGTCGGCTCAAACCGACTTCGATATTCCTGTGTGCCTGAGGTGGGTCAGCCGAAAAGTATGCAACATTTTTTAACTCGGCTATTTATCATCCGATCTTGATGAAAATTTCAGGGCTTATAGATGTTGGAAATGTAAATGTACGTTTTAAATTTGAGATCGGTATCTCAAAAATTGTGGGAGTTATTCAACACTTTTTATTGTGGGGGCGTGGGTGGGCGTGGCAAAAATTTGAAATAAACTTGATCTGCGTGCAGACAATAGGAGTCTACATTTCAAAATTGGTTGCTCTAGCTCTTCTAGTCTCTGAGATCTAGGTGTTCATACAGACAGACGGACGGACGGACAGACGGACATGGCTATATCGACTCGGCTGTTGATGCTGATCAAGAATATATATACTTTATATGGTCGGAAATGATTCCTTCTGCCTGTTACATACATTTGCACGACTTTAGTATACCCTTTTACTCTACGAGTAACGGGTATAAAGATATCAGAAAATGAAATGCGGATCGTTAATGCCCAAGGGCGTATCTAGAGGGCAGCTCTTGCCCTAAATTACAGATTTTGGGTCTGGAAATTCAATTTTTCATTCATACCGCACAAATCCTGTTGGAAGGGTAGAAGATGAGGATGCAAGAAGCAGACACCAGTGTATCAGTTGCCTTATTTGAAAAGCACATTGTCGGACGTGACAATTCCGCCGTGGTGAGGGGCGACGTCTATCTAAAACATCTTCTGATCTTTGGGTCACAGCACCCGGTTAATACGCAATTCCTCGTCGAGAAACAAATTGAGAATCTCCTTACGATGTAGGTACTGTCTTAGTGTAGGGACAGGCTTGGTTCAGGGAGTACCGACTGAGGTCAGCAGGGTTGTCTGTCAAGCCAGTCATGACGTTCGGGACGTACTTTCACACAATAGTTGGAGACAAATCTTCCAAAACTTCCGTATAAGCGCCAACAGTTTTAACTGCTTCTTTGGATTGTGGACTTGGCTCCAAAGTGAAACACCCTCTCCAGACGCGATACGAATCTCATGGTGTGCAAGATCAATAAAATATGTAATAGATTTTCATTATTTTTTGGTTTTTATTTTATAAAACTAAGTATGTTGTAGCGGCTCCTCTGGATGAGAGTAATGGTACGCATATGTTGTGGGGAAAAATAGAAAGAAAAGTTTAGAGTGGAAAAATTTTGAAAGGAGAAGGGGGGAGTGTGTAGAGTAGAGGGTTAAGGTGTTGTGGGCGAGTTCGAGTCGTCCAGGTCCAGTCCGAGGAAGTATTAATGTAGTTGCTCTTTATCGACATAGGCCCGGGAAAGCAACAACTCTGTTAATTTTTCTGCACTGCACTGATGGCTGCTAGAGCTGAAGTCTCTCCATGTCAACTGCATCAAAATGCTGCTTATTTGTTTGGTCCCAAATATGTGGCCTCTACGGCCTTAATAAGCACAATTTTTTCTTCCTCATGTAAGCGCATCAAACGATTTCAACTATCACCATTCTTTTCGGGAATTTTTTTCGCTTCTGCACGTCAAAATAAATAAATTTAATTAGTTTGGGCGCCCAAACAAAACTCGAACAGCTGTTCATACCATCCACAACTGACACTGAAATGTGACTCTCTGTGACTCAATGTAAACCCAGCACATGATACAATTATACAAGGTAGTCCACTCGGCTGCCGAAGTCGTTCGGTTTTTGGTCCCCTATTTTCAGTGCGTGCCTGCTTGTCGAACTGAAAGGTTGTGTGCGGACGGTTTTTTTCCAGAGCTTTAACCCTTAAGTGCCAAGCAGAAAAATGTCTTTTTGCATGCAGGACTCATGAAACCTTCATCGACATTTAAAAACAAAATAAAACAATTAGAATTAATATTTTTACATATTATTAAAGATACATTTAAAATAACAGAAAATGTAAAACAGACATTGCTAAACGCCGCTGAGCAGGTCGATATCAGTGTAAATATAAAAAAAATTTATTTTAAGATACGTATATTCGTTAGAATTAAGAGCTTAAACAAAAGAATAGCTGTTCAACAACAAAAACAAAGAATAATGTCAAATTCAAATGTAATAAAAATAAAATTATAAACACTACAACTCTTGTCATAACTAAGGAAACTTTTAGCCCCATGCACCCTGCGCGGGTTAATCGACGCACTGTGTAGCCGTTTCACTCACACTCACTATTCAACGCTCTTTCACTCGCACTTATTTCAAGGGACTATGATTTTGCCGAGTGGACTACCTTGTATAATTGTATCATGACCCAGCATATCCTCCAAAGGTGTCGACTATCGATACCGTTTTAATGGTATGATCGAATCAACTTTATCGATAACAAAAAAATTAGAATATTTTCGCGATTCCCACCTACGGTCACACTATGCCAAAAAGGCGTCCCACGGTCTTCGTCGTTGTCGCTCCGCAAGCCGTTTGAATTGCACTTAGTTTTTTCAAAAACTAATTAATATATCTATTTATTAATAATAAAAATTACAGCAACGATATGTAAAATTGTGTGTGCGTGGGTCAAGTTAATGTTAAACTATGTGCGTCTAGGATCTATTTACCAAACCGTAGGCAGCGCGTCTGCGGCGGCGGCGAAAAGTTTCAACAGAAAGAAAGAAAAACGAAGCAAAAGAAAAATTAAACAAGTTTGTGTGAAAAAAATTAGCTTAAAAAGAAAGCAGAGCTCCAAGTGCAAATTGTAAAACACAAATAAATATGAAGATGATCGCATTCAATTTTTAAGTTGTACTTGTGTGTGCGTGTGCGTGTATATGAGTGAGTGTGTGCCGTGTGTGTGTAAATGAGTGCTCGAAGAAGTGCTGAAGTGGCGGCAGCGTCAGCCAAGCCCAAATCCAAAACGAGCGAGAAGAAGGAGCGGGTCAGAAATTAAAAACGTTGGCAAATTAAAAGTTATAAACAGAGAGTTAGCCATTGCCCAGGTGGGTTACTGGACGCCCGCACCAGCAGCAGCAATAACGACAATACACGCAACTTGCAGGGAGCGGCAGCAAGCAGACACACACAAGCAGAGGCAGAGGCGTCAACGTCGCGCAATGACCGAGGAATTGAAAGTGGTGCTGCGTCGCAGCGAGCAGCATTCCGGTTTTGGATTTTCATTACTTGGAACAACTGGACCGCCACATGTCATCTACGACATTGTTGAGAATTCGCCGGCAGCCGATTGCGGAGCGGTAAGTAAACTTAAACTACCCCCCCAACATCACCCCTCCCATCGGCCATAGCTAATGTGACTTCATCGTCAGTTCTAGCCACCACCAAACCATATTTTCTTTATATTTACTATGCATGTCGCAAGTGTCCCCAGCGGTGTCCAAATGGACGCACCCAATTCCTCCTCTCTGTTACAAAAAGCATATTTTTTTGCACTGTTTTATAATGATGTCTGCACATCCTTCTGCCTGTGTGTGTGTGATGTCATCCTATTGTGTTCCTTGTTTCTATTTTCAATTGAGACTCGCCTAATGTACCAATATTACTTGTTGTTCCCTACTGAATTTGTATATAAAAGTAAATAAAGCTAATCAATCAATTCTGTTGAGATTGTGAGCTTAATTTTTCATCTGAAGGCATTTAAAAGAGTCTCATATTTACTAAAATTTATTTTCAAGAAAATGAATCAGCATCTAAATCTATCTACGTATCTCCGAAACATACATACATATTTGTTTGCCCGAGATTAAAGTCTCCAAATAATGGAAAACATTTTGTACGCCTGCACTTGGGTTAAATAACCAAAAACAAACACTCTTTTATTTGGCATATCCGTGTACCAGTTTGAGATTGTCAACGAACTTCTCCTCAACTGTTGGTTGGCATTTCCATTAGACGCCCCAAAAACATGCTACGAATTGGATATTTTCTCAGCGGTCATCATCCCCGGATGCCATTAAGTGGTGAGAGTCTTTTACGAAGGCTATATAACTTGAATTGAGTAGAAATTTAGTTTGTTTATGGACCAAGCACCCGAGTTACGAGCACCTTATACCTGCAGAGGTAAGCACCCGTGTTCTGTCTGAGCCTGTTTACAATACGAAAATACTTTAACCACAGGCAAACGTTAACCAAGCAATCCATGAATCTGTTATTGTGCATTTAAATAAATATTTTGTTACGCCAATGTTATATCAAGTTGCCTTTTTAAAACTGCTATTAAAATTTGGGATGGGAATCTAGTTGTCCTCCCATAAATTTAAATCTTGATTTTCGGATTTAACAGGCTATAACTTTGCTTATAGTCCCGACGAAAATGCAAAAATTTTATGGAAAATTTTAAGGGGGTCTTTTATTTTAGACGGCCGAATATGACCTGTTTTTTAAAAAATCGTGGAAAGAAAATGCGTAAAGATTTTTAATTTAAAATGTGTGATTGCGAGGGGTGTATAAAAGTTCTCGGCCTCCAAGACGGGTCTCCAATAAAATAGTATGTCCAATGTTCGCACGATTGCGGGAGTATACCGCATCCGAAAAAAAAAACAAATACGGGGAATGAGTTAGCATAAATGCCTTTATCGTCTGAACCTCCAAAAAAAATTTTTTTGTAGAAATGGCAGCCATTTGAAAATGAAAAATGGATTATTCACTTTTTTTTTAGTCCAGTGTACAAAAAAAATAGTAAATATAATATATAATATAATATAAAAAATAGTAGTTTTCGGCGATGATCGAGGTTCACACGATAGCGCCGTTAATTCTGCGTCGTTTGGCCCTTATTTCAACAAAATCGGTCCAGAAAAACTTGAGTTTTCGTGCGAACATGTTTGGAAAACATTGTTTCAATAAAATCGCGTTTAAAGTTTCGACAACTGTTTTCGATAAAAAAAAATTATTTTTTATAGATTTCCAAAATGGATTTGATGCAATAGGGAGTTAGCTTTCACTGAAAAAAAATTATGAAAATCGGTTCAACAGTTATCAAGGAAGTTCGGACAAAATGCGTCGACTTATTAAAAAAAAAATTTCATATAACTTTCAAGTACATTTTTTTTTTTCAAAAGCAACTTTTTTTAAAATTAGTAACATTTTATAACTTTAATTGAAGTCTTTAGATTAAAAAATATCGAAATTTAAAAAATACGAAGGTCGATGAAAATTTTTTCATATCGAATAAGGGTCGGAAAAAAAATTGATTTTGTTTATTGTTGTAAAACATATTGTCGGATTTGCTTGAAAGTGTTGCAGAATGTTTTTAAGACCCTAATAGAAAATTTAAGTTAAAAAAAAAAAATCGGAAAAAAAATTTCCGTACTAGAACACCCCCTTAATAAACTTTTCAAGTGTATAAAAAAGTCAATACAAAAGTATAGGTTTCCCACAAAACGCGTATAAAAAGGGTCAAAATAAGTAATTTTTATTGCATCTTTTAAACCTTCAAATTTTTTGCCGGCTCTAGGTCTCGTTATGTTGATACATAACTTTAAAACAGGGACACACCACATCACAAAGGAGGTTAGTTGACCGAACAGCTGTTTCAATGGTATCTCTACCATATCATCAGCGGTCTTTACCTGGTACCACTATCAGAAAACAACTCCTTCCTCATGCCTGAAATGCCATAATCGCTTGGGAACTCCAATGCGAATCAAGAGCAAAAACCAGACACAACGAGCCAGAGCCGCGCTGTCTGTGGCCTTTGTACGTGTGTGTGTCCCCCAGTGGTCTTACAATGTTAGTGAGAGAGATTTCCTCTCCACTGCTAACACAGTGACCAATAAGTCTGAGTGCAGAATTGCATTCAAACAGGGGTTTTTGTTGCTATAAACGAAACTATTTTTAGTTTCAACAACAACGCCGTGCCTAGCGTTTTATACATGCATGTATGTTTTAACGACCTTTATGTTAATTAAACCTTCAAATTTTTTGCCGACTCTAGGTCTAGGCAACTTTTAGCTAAAATTACTAAAAATCTCGCCGTTATGGACCATTTCTGAAAACCGATTCGTATTCAGCCTACGAAAATCATCTAGAATCATTTTAGACTAATTTTATACTTAAATGGAATCTGACTAAAAACATACACATGCATTTCGCATAAAAGAGACCTCTTGTAATTCTCAAGTTCGCATTCCATGCTCGACCAATATAAAAGGGCCAACCAATAAACAATGTTCTTCTTGGCCTTAGCAGTATTTTTGCCCAACAAAAAACTATACACAAAATTCTTTTTTTTCCAGTTTTATAAAAAAAAATCTCAGAAATGCAATTTATTTCCAAACTAGCAGGTGTATCCGGCGTGCATTACTACGCCCCCTTTAGAATTTTAAACACAAAACGAAGAAGTGAAGCTTGCTTGGCAATCTTGGCATCTAGTCAACCTTCATAAAAATGGCCTAGCCTTCTATCAATCCTTCTATCATCATAATGATTCCCAAAACTCATATAATTTTGTAAATTTCTCGAAAAATCTAAGCTCACATGACAATTTTGGAAATTTCGCTATTTTTTTTGACAGTTCGGTCTAAGTATATATAGTCACTTCCTATATTTTCCCGTCTGCTACTGCCGTCCATTAAGTCTTCATAATAATCTTTCAAAATTCACGATTCTTTTGACAGTTCGATCTACACTTCGTATTTATTCGTCTTCATAGACATCCATCAAAACTTCATAATAATCTTTGGTCATACGAAAAATGTTCAAATTTCGCAATATTTCTGAGTGTTTAATTTCGCCTCTCATTTACCAACGCCTGCGCTTTCGTAAATATTCAAATGAAAATTAGTCAAATTTCGGGTTTTTGGTTTACACGTCTTATAGATGCGTTTTTAATTGGGATTTATCCAAACTTCATAATAATCTTAGGCCCTATGAAAATTTTGTGAATTTCGAGATTTTGTTGACCATTAAATCTACACGTTCTTTTTAAAACTCCATTGTCATCCAATCATTAAGCGCTTAAATAAATACTTTAAAATAATTTTGCAAATTTCGGGGTTTTTTTTTACCATTTAAATAAAAGGTACATATTTAGCCAATGTGAAACTCCAGGTTATCGACTATCTGTTTGCCACGTTGTATCCGAATCCTTTCAGCCCTTTGTGCGTGAAACCGCTTTCGTAAATACTCTTATAATAATTTTGCAAATTTCACGGCTTTTTAACCATTTAATTAAAAGTTCTATAGCTTATGTTCATGTCCAGGTTAATAACTATCTGAGTGATAAATTTTATACGCATCTGTTAAGCCGTGATTGAGTAACAAACGGGTAAACATACAAACACTCAAACATACAAACTTTCACATTTGTAATATGTATTAGTAAAATAACAAATTTTTCAAAAATTCTTATGAAAGCTGCTTCATAAAACAAGTAAGAAAGTCGGTCAAGCCCGACTGTAACATACACTGTACCTTCAGTAGCAGCTGAAAACAGCGCTGCTGCTGCGCTGCGGCAGCGAAATTTGTTTGGCGTGCAGAAAATCTACACAAACGTTATGGGTTGAAAATCCCGGTCAAAACGTGTAGAAATCACACATTTTCGTGTAGCTTTTGCATATTTTTTTTCTCTGTGTGTATACTTTATAGGGTCGGAAATGATTCCTTCTCCCTGTTACATACTTTCGCACAAACTTAATATACTCTGTGTGCCTTTGGTACAGAGTATAAAAATCAATAACAATTTCTTGGAATCAGTTCTAATTGAGAGCGAGAGAGGCGACATATTGAACAATGCTGTAATTCTTGAAGATTTTATTAATTCTAACTGAAGCTTTGTGTTCGAGCATTCATTTTAAAGCTGAGGGAATTCCCTATTTGAAAATATCCTCATTAATTCAAAAGTAAGGATTTTTACAACGAAAAAGTCAGTTGGCCCCACTGTGTAACGTTGTGCATTGAGAGTTGTTTTCTTATTTCATTCATACAAAGAAAGGCTACCAAAATGATTTCAAAATATTGTCCATTGGATTGTTGTGTAATTTGTGGCCTGGAAACGGATATTACACAATCGTGCCCAAAATGGTAAAATCTTTGTCAAATTGAAAAGAAATGCAAATACAAAGCTATTAAAATCCAGGCAAAGACAAAATGTATAAAAATAGCCCGTGTACACAAACACACACAGATACAGAGCCTTGCTTGAGCTATAATTATCAGACGTGTCCACAATAAAAAAAAAACATAAATGATTACAACCAATTGATTTGGTCTTGCTCCTGCGGCTTCTCCAGTTTTTATTTTTTAAAACTTTTGTTTGGAAATTAATGTGCACGAAAAAGATAAAAAAAAATGCGTTTGGAATTTTAAATTGTTCAACATTATTGAGTAATTTCATGGAAACCCAACAACAAGAAAACCACAATGTTGTCTCTTGAGGTAATTGTCAGCTGCAACTGCTGCACTCAGAGGAAAATGTTGGAAATGCAAGCCAACATCAGCGAGTAGGGGGAGGAGGTCTTGTAATCGCACGCACTCATACAAATACACGTTCGCACACTGTTTCAGCGGCACGCACTTTTTCAATTTCTTATTATCGCTTTCGCTTACAACTTTTTGTAATTTGGTTATTGTTGTTATTGTGATCGGGGTTGGCTTGTTTGTTGGTTGTTTTATTTGTCTTTTATCTATTGGTTGTATGTCTCCTCTTCATGCATGTTTGATTAGGTGTAGCGAAGTGGAAACTCATGCTACTTATTCTTAACTTAAAGCGGTTAGAAGTCCTTCGAAAAATTAGACATTCTCTGGACTTTTCCAATCAACTAAACTAGTTAAATAATTGATTCGGATTGATTTGGTTCTGTAACTCACAGCTGATTTAAACCATGGATTTTGAAGCTTACCGAATCACCTGCTTGGCTCGGTACTGATGTTCAAGATTAATATTTAATCAGTACACCCCGGATTTTATGTTTTTCTTCGTTTCTGCATTGATTTTTGTAAGCAAAAATATGTTGAAAAATAAAGTACTAAATTCTGGAATTTTTCTTTCACCTAGATCAATATAATTGTTTGCATGAATGCAGAATAACTATATAGACAATATTGCATTCAATACATGTCCAAACCATCTCCCGCAATGCGAATTTAATTGGAAAACTGTAACTTTGTTTACATTATGTTACCATTATCTTTTCTAGTGTTTCTACTGTTATGTATCTGTGAAAATAATATAATATAATAATATAATTTAAAACAGGGAATCAAACCGGAACCAGAACCGGAACCGTATACCGAAAAGATCCGATTAAAACTCAGCACCAGAACCTGATCTGGAACCCATATTTTTAATTTTTTGTATGCCGGTATTCGGGAACCGTTATTCTTGGTACCGAAAAGACCGAAAAGAACCTTAACATTGTACCGGTACAGTTTCGGTTCTGAGCGTAACAACTATACTGCTCAGCGAGCACTTCATTTTGTGAAAGTTATCCTGGCATTTTATCGGACCCACATTATAATACCACAAAATTTCCTGGGTAACTATTTTGGCGGATATTTATTTAAGATTTTTATCCATGTCTGTTCAAGTCCAACTAAGCGTGGGAATTAGCTCTGCCACTTTATCTGAAAGTGGAAACGAAGTCGAGTCATATTTCTCGCACTTGCAGCAACATTATCATACCTCAAAAAATTCGATTTTGTATTCTCTATGGAAAATACATTTTTTTATTTATATTCAATCCAATTCGAATATATAACGTTTGAACAGTAAGCCGAAGGATCTGTAACGATATCGTCTGTAGGACAACTCAGATATGTCGCTCTTGTTGGATCATGAAAATTAACCTGTAAAATGAAATAACATATTTCCAGAGAATAAATTAGATAGATAGATAGATAGATAGATAAGTGTTTATTTTCATTTGATAATTTTTCATAGCTTACAGCTTTACATTGATTAACTAATACTAAACAAACATTTAAAGCTTGGTTTAAAACCGTCAGCCTTCCTTCTGTTGTATGATATAAAAAATAATTACATATATAAGCATATACTTATTCTACATATTATATAATATAATTAACAAAATTTCATATTCTACATATTATTTAAAAATTTTCATTTATGACATTTCTTCTATAATTAGTAGCCATCTCTATGTAATTCGCCAGATTATTCCATCCCATCCCCCCGTTCAGGACCGTCAACACCTCTTCCTCGGTAAACGTACAAGTTTTAAAATAACGCCAACGAAATTCCCTCAGTATTGGACATCGTCCTATAAAATGCTGCATGTCCTCCTGCTCAGACATATTGCATAGTGAGCATATACCTCCATTTACAACTCTTCTTGGGCAGCTGTTTAGCCATAAAAGATCTCCTCTGGCCTTCATTATCCAAGTTATCTCGCTTTGCTTGAAAGACTCGTTGCTGTATGTCTGCCCTATTGCATAATTAAGGTTTTTATACACTCTTGATGCACTTACTGACGCCTTGTTCATGTGTTGCATGTGGTTATCTGCTTTTGATGCGCTTAGGAACCGAACATTGCAGTCAATCCAATCTGCATACGAGTGGTTGTCTCCGAGTGATATGCCATGATGCGCGAACATTTCTCTAAGCCTCGCAAACCACCCCAAATTATTTCGCATCATTTTTTCAGCAAGGATATGCGGGAGTCTAACATCTTCATACTCAAATAAAATTCTTGATAGGTATTTGAGATGAAGTGTTAGACTATAGATGTGTCCATCTTCTAGCCCTGCGTCAATTCCCAATATGTAGTTGGGTGTGCTATCTGGTAGCTTGAGTATCCTCTTTAAAAAATATCGCTGCAGTTGGTCTGCCTCTTCCTTTATTTCTCCACCCCAGACTTGAGCTCCATAGCACTGTACCGTTCTGCTGACTGAGTTAAAGATTCTCCATTTAGACGCTAGGTTCACTGTCCCCTTGTTGATGAAATTCGCCCACACAGAGTTTATACTCGCCTTTGCTTCTTTTGTCCTGGCTGCCACATGCTTCTTAAAGCTCATTGTAGGTGTCAGGATAACACCAAGGTATTTGTACTCCGGTACCACCTTCACCTGCTCCTCCTGATACGTCCAGTTCTCCGATGCCGCCAGTCTACCGCCTTTTCTAAACACCATAATCTCGGATTTTGTCTTATTGACTTCCATGCCCCACAATATGCAGTATGTCTCGAGGTTATGGATCATTTGCTGGAGGGTTGAGGGATTGTCCGCTACCATCACAATGTCATCTGCGTACATTAATACCCTAATGTTTGTGTTGTCGATATACAGGCCACCTCCTAAGTGTTCATGCAGATCATCTAAGTACATCGCAAACAGCAACGGTGACATAAGGCATCCTTGCTTTAATCCGTTAATGGTTTCAAACTTCTCAGAAAGCTCACTCCCAGTCCAAACAGCGCAAGACGTTTGCGAGTATACTTTTTCTATAAATTGTATTATTTTTGTGGATACACCTTGTCGTTGGAGCTTGTACAGAAGATGTTTACGAGGTACTCGGTCAAACGCAGCCTTAAAATCTACAAAATAAGCATAAACTTTTCTTTTTTCTTTAAATTTAATGCGGACTATAGATGCTAAGTTGAATATGTTGTCAACCGTTGAGTATCCACGCCGGAATCCTGCTTGGAACTCGTTTAATTTATCGTGCTTTTCGACCCACGTTGTTAGTCTCGTCGACAGTATACTCATTAGTAGCTTCGCTGCACAGTTCATAAAGGATATACCTCGGTAGTTCATCGGATCGTTGATATCTCCTTTTTTATATATTGGAAATATTATACTGTTGATGAAAGATTTTTCCAAACAGTTGATATCAAACACTCTATTGTATATAGTGACAATTTGTTGAAGCATCTCATTTGGGGCGTTTTTGAAAAATTCATACGGAACTCTGTCTTCTCCAGGAGCTTTGTTGGATTTGGCTTTGTTTAGTGCTGACAATAGTTCCTCCATTGTTAATACTGCATCTAAGTCTGGATCCGTGATATACATTGGTGCATATTGAAACTCCACGGCGTTTTGTTGAGGGTTAAGGAGATTATTAAAGTGATTTCTGAAATCCCACGCAGCTATTTCCACACTTATTTTCGGACTGACTCCTCTAATTTCTCGGACTATCCTCCACCAGTCTTTGCTATCTCTTATTGAGATAATGCGCGCTTCAAGGTTCTGCTCATACTCAATTTTGCTTCTTTCGCATAACGCTTTATATTCCTGTTGCGCCTTTGTGTAAATCCGTTTGTCTTCTGCAGTGTTTGTTCTTCTAAAACTGTGCAATGCCGCAAACACATTCTGCCTCTTCCTATAGCATTTGGCGTTGTACCATTTGTTATTAAAATTGGTTGAGTAACCACTCTTGTTGCTCGGCGCCGCTTTATTAATTGCAGTTACAATGTCCTCAATTGACAGTTCTTGCTTTTCGGCTTGCAGCACATTAACATGTTTTTGGACATTTTTCTTGTATGCTTCTGCTTTTTTGTCGTTCCAGAGCAGTTTTGGCAGCAAGTTTGACTTCTGGTCAGATGTTGTCGAACCCAATAAAGCAATTTTCAGCAGTATAGGCATGTGGTCTGACCAAATTTTGCTCTCCACCTCAAAACTTATCACACGTTCTAGTATAGCTCCTTCAACTGCACATACATCTATAACCGAGCTCCCGTTTCTGTTTATGAAGGTAAAATCTCCATCTAAGTCGCCTTTTGTTCTGCCATTTAAAATTGTCAGTCCCCTGTCATCTGCAAAGTCCAGAAATTTCCTTCCATTTGCATTTACAGTCGCATCTTTGGAGTTTCTTGCATCCACACCATTTATAAACGTTTCTAGCATGACTTGGTCCAAATATTGTTGCTCGCCACCAATACGCGCATTAATAAAGAATAAATTATATCAATGTGAAAATTGTACACCATATAGAACCCAATATGGCGAATATTTCTGCATCATTAACTCAAAAGTCGTGAGAGTCTTAAAGTAACTGAACGATATGTATTTATATGAAAAGAATTGGGACAATACAAATAGTTCAGTACATTCACAAATCAGTTTAATGGCATTAAACAAGGTTTTCTGATCTTAAATCGATAACAAAGATAAAAGTCGACAAAGTTTTCGGAATTGTAGGAGCTATCAAAAGATCTTCCTGCTTTTCCAACTACCAAAGTGAGCGTAAGCTCCGCTGGAAAATCGGATGGACGCTAAAACAATAGCCGATACAAAAAAAATATAATTTTAATCATGTCATAAATACGAACTTGAAAATATTTTAAGAAAACAAGCTACGAATGCAATTGAAAATTGAATACATCCGTATCTGTGTGTGTCTAGATTGCATATCCACTTTGTCAGGTCTTAGTCAAAAAATTTATTTAAATTTTAACGGTTTATACCGGTACGTACCGGTATACCGAAATAAAATTCAAGGTACCAATTCGAAACCGAATACCGAAATAATGTTAGAACCAAAACAGAACCAAACAGAAAAAAGAACCAAAACAGAACCGGAACCGAAAAACGATTCGGTTTGAT